>JANZXP010000009.1:20768071-20792785 GCA_027576715.1 Erythroxylum flavicans
AACAATCAGTTTGTACCTTTTCAAAACCCAAATGCACTTAGGCACATAGAGCCGATTGACAATGAGCTATGTGAAAAGGCTATAAGCCCAAAGGTTACAGATCATCTAGGGGACCGTTCCAGCCAGAATTTGCAACAAAATATGGAAAAATATGAAACTCTTTTCCAAGATTGTCCTCCCAAGACTTTTACAGAAATAACTTTAGTTCTGTATAACCCATGCAAGACCCCAAAAAATGACAAAAGAAAGTTAAAGCACCTAGCAAGGAAAAAAGGGAACATCGCCACAACATACAACCCCTATAATAGCAGTTCAAAGGCTCAGAAAAAGAACTCTGGTAAGGAAAATTAGGAAGTCCATATAGTTAGCTCAGAAATCCACACTCAGAATGATAATCAGGCAGCGGCCCCTAGCTTACAATGGGCCTCAGTGTCCTAATGAAGTGCATGATTTGGAACTACAGGGGTCTGGGAAACCCCCCTATAATTCGAAATCTGAGACAACATGTTATTTCCCACCATCCTTCGGTTATTTTCATTTTTGAAACTAGGAATGACAGTCCTAAAGTCGAAAAAATTTTGAAAAAAATGGTTTTTTTAATCTTCACATTGTTCCCTCTTCGACTTCTAGATTAGGGGGGCTTGTTTTAGGCTGGCTTGATCACCTAAAAATCGATATTCTCTCTTCTAACTCTTTTATGATTTGGTGCAAGCTTGAAGACTCTAATGGTGTTTTACTCTTTCAGTTGATTGGAGTTCACCTAAGCCCAATAGAGTCCATCCGAGAAGACCAATATGGCCATCTCTTAGACATCATAGGTGGCATTCATGAAAGGCTGATTATCTTAGGAGACTTTGATGACATCCTTCATGATTCGGAAAAATTAGGAGGCAACCCTAAAACGGCTAGACAGATTCAGAGACTTGCTTCTTTCATTGATAACCATGAGTTGATAGAGCCAAAGCATCTAGGTCATCATGTTACTTGGAACAACAACCGAGATGGAATTCATAATGTTAAAGAAAGGTTGGACAGAGGAATTGCCTCTTGGAATGGCACACAACTTTTCCAAGGGCCATTATTTCAGTTTTGGATGATGAAAGGTCGGACCATTGTCCTTTTATGCTAGAGACTGATTTAGAAACCATTAGGAGGAAGAGAAGGTTCAAATTCAATAAAGTTTAGGCTGACAGTGAAGAGGTTCTGAACATTGTTAAAGCTTCTTGGAATGTTCCTGTGGTTGGTTCTCCTCTTTTCGTTTTTCATACTAAGCTCCAAAGGCTTGGGCATGCTGTAGTAGAGTGGGATTGCCGGAGTAAGTATAATGCTAAAAAAGAATCGGGGAAGCTCTTAGAAGACCCTGAGATTGTTAAAGATCCAGACTCGGCCTTTGACAAAGACCATATGAACTCCCTCCGGTCTAAACTCAACAAAGCTCTTGCAAATGAGGAAAGTTTCTGGGCTCAAAAATCTCAGATCAAATGGTTTAAGGAAGGGGATAGAACCATAAATACTTTCATGCTACTACTATCCAAAGAAGAAATCAAAATTCTATTAACCAAATCCTAGATTTCAATGGTAATCTGGTTTCCTCTAAAGAAGGAATTGCTCAAGTAGCTTCTGAATTCTATCAATCCCTATTTTCCTCCTCTAACCCAACCAATATTGAAGAAGCTCTAGTGGGCCTCAACTCAAAAGTTAGCCAAGCTGATAATGATCTTCTCACTAGACCAGTCACAAGAGAGGAGGTCAAAGAGGTGGTTTTCTCTATCAATCCTAGCAGGGCCCCAGGAAGTGATGGTTTTACTAGCTTCTTTTTTCAGAACTATTGGGCAATCAATGGGAAGGACGTGACCAGAACTGTTTTGGATTTTTTTGTGAATGCCAAAATGCTTAAAGGTGTTAATCATACTTGCATTGCTTTGATCCCTAAAGAGCCTAATCCACAGGATATGAGCAAAATTAGACCCATTAGCCTCACTCAAGTTCCCTTCAAAGTGATTTCTAAAATCCTAGCCAGTAGATTCAAAGTTGTGCTTTCTAAAATTATCTCCCAAGCTCAAAGTGCTTTTCTTCCTGGAAGACTAATCAACGATAACGTGCTGACTGCCCATGAAGTTACCCACCATCTAACCTCCTACAGGGGAAAAGCTCACAAGATGGCCATCAAGCTTGACATGAGCAAAGTTTTTGATAGACTGGAATGGAATTTTTTGGATATGCTCAAGAAAAATTTTGGCTTTCACTCTATTTGGATAAATTGGATTATGGCTTGCCTCACTTCAGTCACTTTTTCTATTTAGTTAGAAGGACAGGTCTACCATTACTTCTCTCCCACTAAAGGAATTTGTCAGGGTGATCCACTTTTGCCTTATCTATACATTATATTGACTGAAGTCTTAGCCTCCCTTTTCAAAAAAGCTAGAAAGGAAGGATCGCTTAAGGGTATCAAAATTGCTAGGAGAAGTCCAGAAATAACCTACTTATTTTTGTTGATGATTCGATTCTTTTCTGTGAAGCAAGTTCCTCATAGGTAGATGAAATCAAAAAAAATCTCAAGGTATGGTAAGGTTTCGGGTCAAGTGATTAATTTCAACAAATGCTCTATCCTTTTTAGCAGAGGCTCTCCTAACTCGCTGAGACAAAATTTATCCTCTAGAATAGGTATCCTGAATGTAGGCAGCTCGAGCAAGTACCTAGGCTTGCCCTCTACCATCTCTAAATCTAAAAGAGCAACCTTTGAGGAGATTAAGCTTAGGGTTAGCAGGAAACTCTTTTCTTGGCGCTCTAAGCTCCTTTCTCATGCAGGGAAATCTGTTATAATCAAAGCAATCTCTCAATCTTTACCTCTCTATGCTATGTCATGCTTCAAATTGCCAATGAATCTTTGCAAAGAGCTTAATAGCCTTATAGCCAGGTTTTGTTGGAAAGGTTACAATAATGAAGGATTTCATTGGGTTAGCTGGAAAAGAATGTGCAGAACTACTAGCCCAGGAGGCCTGGGCTTCAAAGATCTCACAGATTTCAACCAGTCCCTTCTAGCTAAGATTGGGTGGAGAATTCTCAAAAATGAAAACTCTATCCTTGCGAGGGTGCTTAAAAGTCGTTACTTCCCCCACATTACCTTCCTAAAAGCCCAAAAAGGCACCAACCCATCTTGGGGATGGCAAAGTATCATCTATGGAAGGGAAATTATATCGTTCAATACTAGAGTCCAAAGTGCTAATGGATCTTCTACATTACTTTTGCAAGACCAATGGATTCCATCAGATCCCCCAAGAACAGGCGAAGAAGCACTTAAACCTGATTGTCAGAATCAAGGAGAACGGTTGGTCGCTTACCTACTCAATGACCAACTTCGCTGGAAGGAAAGTCATTTGCAGGAGCTATTCCCGGAGGATGTAATGCGAGTTATTAAATTGGTGCAACCGGCTAGCTCTACAGATCACTCTTGTTGGCACTATAACAGAAATCATAACTACTTAGTCAAATCAGGGTATTGGTGTCTACAGAACAGAATGAGGTCTAATAATTAACTCAATGATGATCATACCTCTCTTTGGAAAGCAATCTAGAAATCCAAAGTGCCTCCGAAAATCAAATTATTCCTTTGGAGACTTGGGCACGAGGCTCTGGCGGTCAATTTCAACCTCAACCATTGCCTATAGACTCGAATTGTCAACCAATGTCCTTGCTGCAACAATTCTTCCGAATCGTTCCTGCATCTCTTCACAAATTGTGCACTAGCTATCCAATCGTTTGTTCTATCAAGCCTAAATCTAAGACCAGATCGTATAGGCGCAACTGATATGAAGGATTGGCTTCAGAAGGTAGTTGATTACCTCAAGACGCTTCCAGACTTCGTGGAAATTTTCTCTTTGCTCGCTCTCCTTTTGTGGTCTATCTGGATCACTCGTAATGAGAAAGTCTTCAATGATCGATCTCCCCACCCCATTGATATCGTGAGGTTTGTTGTGACGAATCTAAGGGGACTTGGAGGCATAGAGTCTAGTTAGCCTCCGGTCATCCCCGATCATGTTTCGAATGTCGTCCCCTTTTCTTTTTCTCTCTGAGCTCTTTTTAGGCCTTGAAGGTCTTGGACCTTTTGTTCCTACTCTTGTATGAGTATCCTTTTGGGTTTGTACTCTCTTTTCACCAAGTTGGTGTTATTTAATAAATCTTCTATCTTTGGAAAAAAGATAATTTAGTAATAGTTGCATTTCAGGGTCACTCTTGTAGACCAGGCAACATATGATGCAAAAGTTGTTATGCAATTGGAAACCCAATAAGTAAATAGTTGTGTCTAACTTGTGGCGTCTGTTTTTGCGGCTTGGACTACATCACGCCCTTACAGCTGGAGTAATAAGGTACATAATTTAGGAAATTTCTTTAACATGTTGATCTCTTTGTAATAAAAGTTATTACTTGAATGAATGACTGTTGCTTTACTGTTTCTACTATGAAACGAATGCTTCATTGTTTTTTTTAATAGCTTGGCATACTTTGTAGCACCGAAACCTTGGACCTAGTCATACTGAACCTGCTGCTATTTTTAACCAGTGATTAGCTATGGTTAAATGATCTGTTTTCTACAGTTTAAGTAGTATGTTTAAAATCATGTGCAGCTATATTGCATTTTCCGTTATTTAAATTCCACTACATTTTATGTCATTTAGGATGGTTAATTTATGGTGGATATAAGCAGTTTCAAACTAGCTAGGATGTCATGGATACAAGAGCTTGAAACATTTGAATTTATGGGTGAGTAAATATTTTTACGTTTGTGGGTGTACGTAGGTATCGTATGCATAATTGTCTTGAATTTATGCTTTGTCTGATGCATTTTTCCAACATATATTTGGATGGTAGTTTACTTTTGCATGTTGTGTGGTAAGAAAGTTTACATCTTATGGACTTAAGAAGTGTCACTATTACTTGTAGGTTTTTCATTTGCTACGGAGATATTTAGGTGAATATGTTCACGGGCTCACTCTATATGCCTTAGGAACCAGTGTGTGGAAAGGTTTGTCTCCTAATCCTTAAACTCCATATGTTGTGTTAGTTTGTGAATCTCAAGTATCCAACTATATGCCTTTAAACCCTATATTATGTTACTTGATGGCATTCTCGTCATCCCCTTGGTACTTTTAACTTTTCCTAAAGAATTTCTTCTCTTTCCCAGGTGATGTTACACTAAAGGATTTGGCAGAAGCATTAAATGCATTAAAACTTCCAGTCACTGCTAAAGCTGGATTTGTTGGGACCATCACTTTAAAGCTAGCTAAATTATCAACCACTGGAACTTTTAGTTTTTGATTTCTCCCTTACTTACCTTTAACGGTGACTACCAAAGATTGAAAATTTTCTACCAAGTTTGACGTCAATTTAGGGCAGAAGTCAAAAGAGTTGTTCTTTCTTCGTCTTTTCTTTTTTAGCTTTCTTATAACCGTGTTGATTGCTATACCTTACCTTTTCAAATATATGAATTTGCTATCCGCTTCTTTAACCATTTGCATGCCACCCTCGTTTGTATTCTTATTGCTTTGAACGACTTCATTGGTTAGAGGGATTGCTATTAAAAGTAAATTGTATGTTCAAATCTTATAAGGGGCTAATATGTCATATGAGTTTTAACTCCGTATTTTTATGACTTGCTTCATGACTGGTATCTTTCGTGTGACTAATGAAGTTTGGCAGTGAGTTGAACTAATGAACGAGTTTGGAATGGTTCATAATCAGTGTAATGACCATGTAAATTGACTGTAATTGTCCCAACTGGAAATTGCATAAGAATCATGGTCTCTTCTTCATTCTTTTTGTTTCTCACTGCTCTATAGTGTGCTTTTCAATCTTTTGCCTTAATGTTTAAATCTGTTTTGCCCAATATATTGTATGTCGTCAAACACTGTTGCTTAGAGCTGTAGTTTATCATTTTCTTACTTTCTAGGATAATATATCTTTGTATTCTTCTCAAACGGGATAGAAAGAAAGCTAATATTAACATTCATATGATTAAAACTATTCCAGGATCATTGGGCAGTGAAGCTCGTATCTATGCTCTCTCTTATCATGCAGCTAGTTCAAGACTTGTTACATGTGAAGTTGAGGAAAGAAAATGAGAGTACAACCTCAAAAATCCATCCCATCAATTTTAAGCTCCCCACAAACGTTACCATGATACAGTTCTATTTTATAACTTGAAAGTTATGTTTTTTGTATGCAGATGTATTATTTTGTATACAAATGTTTTATTTTGTTGAGCAATACTATAATATTATAATAAGGTCAATCACACCCTTTAAATGTATACATGCAATAGTGATTTCATAAAAAAATAATTAACTTCAAATTTGACGTATTAATTATAAGTATTAAACAATACTTATAAGGTTGAATAGTGACTCTGGTAGATTGTCTGCGAATCAATAAATTGGAAAATACTGTTTTTTTTAAGTACTGTTAAAATTGCATAAATTATGAAAGGTATTTTATAAATTTTAAATTAATTTTGTACAAGCAAAAATTAGTATATATTTTTAATGTAAAAACTGTTAATATATTACAAGCGTTAATATATTAAAATTAATAATATGCTACATTAATCAAAACCTTTAAAATTAATATTTTATTTCAGTTTCATTTTATGATCTAAATTAAAATATATTAATATTAATATTATTATTTATAATTTAATTCATTTCAATAAATAATTGAATTATAATTTTATAATGTATGAGAGAATTTTTTTTTTGAGTTAACCTAAATGATGTCTACAAATGTAGACATTATAATAAGGTGATTTAGTAGACATGCATATATACAATTGTGATTTCATAAGAAAAAAAATTCACTATTCATATTTGAAATTTAGAAGTCATAAGCATGTACTCTACTTCTCTTCAAATCTTGGGTTGGCTTTTATATATCTCTGTAAATAACTAACAATTTTATTGATAATTTAATAATAAATATTATATAAGAGATTAAAATAAATTTAATTAATTAGAAGTAATTTGTATTTAAATTTTATTTAATATGTAATTATCATCAATAATAAAAATATATTAATATTAACGACTACAAATATTTTTGCTTTTATTTTAAAAAACTTAAAACTTAAAATTAGAATAAAAATTATAAAAATAGATGTGAAACCAAATCATTACCTAAATTTTCTCAATTTTCACGTTGAACTCTTCATTAACGATGCCATTAAGGATTGTTTTAAAGTTGATTATGAATGGTTTATTGGCACAACCTCTTTTAGAAAGCATATTTATTATTTGGATTCCCTTTTTATTATTACTCATGTCACGACCGTGACTTAAATTGTCACAACCGTGACTCATACCTTTAAGTTTGCATTTGCGAAGAATAATACCCAGGGTGCATGATTGTTCACAAACACAATCGTGACAGAACTTTTCACGCGTGAACAATCGTGACATAACCCTTCATTCGTCAGGAATACATGATCATGCACCGACACTATCATGACGGAACGTTTCGTTCACCGAACTACAAAATTGTGCACCGACACAATCGTGCAAGGCGAGTTTTTAAAACAACCCTAAAACACACACACACACACAGATATATATATATATATATATATATGTCACGGGTGTGACTTGTTTATCCATGACATGCAACTATTAATTAATATTATTTATATATATAGTATTAAGTAAAATAGGTAGAGTCTAAAATTTTTTTATTGAATGTGTAATTATTTTAAATTGATTGTTCATTGTTATTAATTTTTATATAATAATATTAAATTTAAATCTCAATCATAACCTTGTATTATTAATTGTTAATTTTTGTTAGAACTATATAATGCTTAATAATAATTAATAATAATAAGCTATAATTAAAATGCACGCCTATAACTCTTTAATATATAGACTTAGTGATAATAGTTACATAAATAAACAAAATAAAATTTTTTATTAACTATGTAATTATTTTAAATTAATTATTCATTGTTATTGATTTTTATATGCTAATATTAAATTTAAATCTTAATCATAACCCTAGATTATTAATTGTTAATTTTTTTAAGTTTTATTTATTAATTTCTTAAAAGTTTTATATATTCATGTCTTAATATATATACCTATTCGTAGTTGTGATAAATTATTATATTATTAGTTACTATATATTAATATAATTCTTATTAATTCTTTCATAATATAATTTTATTATTATTAATTAAAAATTATTGTTAATTGTGCCCTTACAAATTTTTTATCCCTTATTAATTATTAATTATTATTACTATATTATTAAGTATCGTATGTTAATATTAATTTTATATGTTATTCAAAACCGTACATTATTAATTGTTTATTATTATTAATTTGTATATACTAATATTAAATTTAAATCTTTGTCATAAGCCCCTATTACGAATTCTTAATTATTATTATTAAGTTTTATATATTAATATCTTAATATATATGCCTATTCATGATTATGACAAATTATTATACTGTTAGCTTCTATATATTAATATAATTTTATTATTAATTTATTTATAATTGTGTTATTATTAATTGATTGCCCTTACAAATTTTTCATCCATTATTAATTATTAATTATTATTACTATATTATTAAGTATCTTATATTAATATTAATTTTATATATTATTCATAACCGCGCATTATTAATTGTTCATTGCTATTAATTTTTATATACTAATATTAAATTTAGATCTTAGTCATAACCCTGTATTAATAATTAATTGTTTATTATTATTAAGTTCGGTTCTGACAAATTATTATATTATTAACTACTATACATTAATATTAAGTATATATATTAGTGACAACGGTACATTATTAATTGCTAATTATTATTAAATATTATATAATACTATTAAGTTTATATAAATGGTAGTCACCCAAGCATGATTTCCATGCACGGTTGTGAATTGTTAGTTAGTTCACAACCGTGCATGTTATTTATTTTTTGTTTTTTTGGCTTTTTGCATATTGTTTATTTTTTGCTTTCTTAGGCTTTTTAGTTATTGGTAATTAATAAATATGAATTTTCTTATTAATCCTCTCATAATATAATTTAATTATTATCCTTCAAAATTTATTATCCTTTTCAAATACAATTATTATCCTTTATTTTATATTCAAAATTCAAAATTTTTAAAATTAATATCTAATTATTATGTAATTAATATATATATTTTGAGATTTATTATACATGTTATTAAAAAATACTTAACTTAGAAAAACATGTTATAGACTGGCTTAAAAATTCACCTTTTTTAAAATTTGTACATAATTTTTATTATCTATAATTTATGACTTATCATAAGTATATTTGCAAAGAATTACACATATTTCTTGATATTAGTATATAATTTTTATCTATTTGTTTTGTATAATTAATGATTTATTATCATTATGTTGTAGATAATTAGTAATTTAGTTTCTTTAAATTGTTATTCAGCAACACGGTTGTGACTTAAGAAGTTACAACCGTGATTTCTTTTAATTTTATTAAATAATTAGTGCCTTTCATATTTCTGAATTAACTCAACTAAAGTTTATTTAAAAAGAAATGAATAATTATCAAAATTTTGATTATCTCTCTACTTAGCTGTTTAAATTTGCTTTTATTAGAAGAAAATTTTTTAATGCTCTAAAAACTAATATCATTCTAACTTCAAATATAATTATTATCCTTTATTTTATATTCAAAATTCATATTTTTAAAATTAATATCTAATTATTACATATTTTATTTAATGTATATAATTTGAGATTTATTATTAGTGTTATTAAAAAATACTTAACATAGAAAAGCATGTTATAGACCGGCTTAAAAATTCAAAAATTTTATACATAATTTTTATTATCTATAATTTATGATTTATCATAAATATATCTTCAAACGTGACTGATGTTAATGTCTTTGTTGTGCTCTGCTACAGTTGCATCTCGCTACTTTCTTGCGGCCGTGAAATTTGATTGTGCGGCTGAATTAAAAATCCGTACAACCCTAAAATTTACTTTTAGTTTAAGTCACACTTGTGACATTTTTTTATTTTTTGATCATATATTATAATATATTCATTTCTTTAAATTTCATTGTAATTTAATAAATCACATCGTGACTCCTCAATATATAATTTTTTAAAAATCATAACTTTAATTTTAAATTAATTACTAAAATATTATAATACAACTCTTTTTTTATACTTTTTATCGAATGTTATAATATATTAATTTTAAAAATTTCACATATTTCCATGGCCCTGTCATGGTGAGTTTGGTTTATTGACTTGGTGCAAAAGACAAAATCAAATGAAATAGGACCAAAAATAAAAAAATAAAAAATCATGAATTTACAAAATAAATTTCAACCCCACCATTCTATTTCCCCTTAAAATTTTAGATTACAGTATATTCATTTCGTAACGACTTACCACAAGTGAGCCAATTAAAATTTCTAAACCACAAACTCCACAATCCTCTTTCTTTCGATCACCTGCTATGCTTTTGTTTTCCAAAAAGATTTATAAATCGCACAACTCTAGCGAGTCTTTTTTATTGTTCTTAAAGGTTTACAGAAACCCTTATAACGAGATTATTTAGAGATCAACTATGCGACCACCAATCGGTGGTCTTATATCCATTATACCACCTTATCTCAAGCGAGCGCACATATCTATATCACATCGATTTTAAACTAAAAATTAAGTTCCACATAGTGCACAACTTGCTTTTATTATATATGATGAAATCTTTTTGTTGTTATAATGAAATGCTTTTATATTTATCATATATGATTTTGTCTGTCTGTTTGCTATAAGACTGTATTTATATTTGCATGTTTTTACATTAACAAAACAATAATTATTAAGTTTGGCATAATGGAAAATATTATATTTTATAAAATATCAAGAGCAACAATTACTTGTGATGCTCAGTTCGGTTAGACGAAAAACTTTGAATGCTAAAAAAATTAATATAACTTATTTTATATTAATCCACCAGGAATACTTCCTTCTCTTTGATGCTATATACCACAAACTAACTAAAAATATTGAACAAAACATAACGATTGTTGTAATCTGGCTATGCAAACAATCAATTTTGGGATAAAGTTAATTGGTCCGAATCGTTTTCTCCTAAAAATAAAGTGTACCTGGATATTAATTCTATATTAATCATTTAATAAAAAGTCTTCTTAATGAATTCACTGATTGTGATTCGGCGTTAAACAAATTCATCCTTGCATAGTCAAGAAGCAACTTACATAGTCAAGAACCATACCTTATAATGAATCAAATGTAAGTTTTCTTTGTTTCAATTTTTTGGTTAAATTCTCATAATGAGGGATTTCATGTCTAATGGTGTAAAATTCTAAATTAGAAATGAAAATAACGCTATGTTCTACTCTGGTAACTATTGCAAGTTGTGTCAACTTTTAACTTTATAATGTCTTTATTAGTTAAACCTTGATTTTCCTTGCAATGTGAAAGTTAGCTCTATCGTACATAATTGTGAATGCGTCTATAGACATAAAACTACTTCACTAATTATAAATCAACTTTAAATTATCTTCCTCTGAGCTATATCTGTTAACGTGTATTTTTACATTTAATACATATTAAAATTTAGTGGTTATTGAAATGAGTACATTATTTCGTGGTTATAAAGATACTGTAGACAATCGGTGATGTTAACAAATTAATTAGGCCATTTAATATATATTAAAATTTTGTTTCATTTATTATATATTAAAAGTTTATTTATCTTTTTTAAGATATAATTATTAACTATTTATAATGTATAATTTCTCATTTATCAAAAAAAATAATTGAATAGTCATATTCATTCATGCAGTCTATGTTGTAAATTCTTTATTCACATGATTTATAACCCGCTTTAGGCTATTTAAGTCACAATTGTGACTTTCTTTAGTCACAACCGTGATAAGTGCACTAATTATTTTCATTCATTATCACGGTTGTGACTTTTTGAAGTGACGGATGTGAGTTGTTATAATTTGTATTCTAAAACACAATTTCAGTTAAAGTTACTTTATTTAATTTTAACTAAAATTATTATTACCATCTATTATCTTAATACCATTGCATTAAAATGCAAATTTAACATCATTGCATTAAAACATAAATTTAACAAGTAATTTGAAGTCAATAATTATTACCTTGTATCATATAAAAGTAATTGCATTAAAACACAAATTTAAGTTAAAATGAAATCACTTATCATCTCTTCAAATCTCAGTTGAAGAAGCAGATGAGAGAACGGCCATGGACAAATCTCAGTGGAAGAAGATGATGAGAGAATCATCGTGATTTTTTAGCTTAACTTGAGATTCTAAAGTGGAAGAAGATGATGAGAGAATATTTTTTAGCTTAACTTGAGATTCTAAAGACACTGATGGCATCAATGACTTTTTTTCTTTATTTTAATTATTTAAAATATTTAAAAATTTTATAATTAAAATATTTATTTTAATTTATAATTAAAAATTTTAATTGATTATGTGTTTTGGTTTCAGTCATGGGCACCTGTGATTGAGGGCTGTATGTTTTTAACTTTTTACTAACATATTATACTACTTTCTATATTTTATCAATTTATAACAAATACTTTATATTATCCATTTTCTAATTTTTTTCATTCCAAATTTTTACTACCAAATTTTACTTATTCGTTTTTAATATTCTAACTTACATAATTTTTATAATTCTATCACATTAACAAAATTTAACCTTGTTAATTCCTTTTTAATACACTTCAAATTTTAAATATTTATAAATTTATCACAAAATTTTAAATTATACAATATTTATTTATACATTAAATTATATAATATGTTACACTCGGTCATTATTTTAATTGACTAAAATATTTAATCGATTATAAAAAATTTTAACTTATTTTATTTGAAGGTAATTAACTAAAATATTTAATAGATTATAAAAATTCTTTAATCACGCCATGAATAATGTTATATTTTTTTTTACTTTTTACTTATATATTATTAGAATATTTATATTTACTTTGCATATTTTATCCATTTATAACAAATTCATTACAATATACTTTTCTAAATTTTTTTATTTTTTCATTTCAATTTTTACTAACTAATTTTACTAATTCATTTATAATACTCTAACCTATATATTTTAATATAACAAATTTTAACCTAATTAATTCCTTTCTTAATATACATTTCAAAATTTAAATATTTATAATTTTATTACAAATTTTAAAATTACACAATATTCATTTATACATTAAATAATATAACATATTCAAAACTTCTCTTCATCAAACTACATGATCATATTATTCTTAATTTTATTTTTTTATCTCTTTTTTTATTTCTATAACTCTTATCATACATATAAATTTTTACTCTTGGCTCACAGGAAATTAAATATCATTAAAATTTTAGTTGATTAAAAGTTTTTTATATAATTATAATATATCATGCATATATGCACGCCTTTAATTTGTAAATATACTTCACAAAATTTATTCAATGATTAATAACAAAAATTATAATTTAACAATTCACATCCTGATTAATAATAATAATAATAATGATAATAATAATAATAATAATATAAAATAATTACAAAATAATTATTTAATTCATTAATTAAATTATAATTAATTGATTGGTTAATTATATATTATATACATATGCAGGCAGCCAATGATTAGTAATAATAATAATAATGCCTATTAATTACAAAACAATACTTTACAAAATTTATTCAATGATTTATAACAAAAATCGTAACAATTAATAAGTCACGTCGTTTTTACTTTTTACTTATTTTACTTTTTACTTAGATATTAAAATATTTATATTTACTTTGTATATTTTACCTATTTATAACAAATACAATAAACTATACATTTCCTAAATTTTTTTATTTTTTCATTCCAAATTTTTACTCACTAATTTTACTAATTCATTTCTAATATTCTAACTTATACATTTTTAGTATAAAAAATTTTAACCTTGTTAATTCCTTTCTTAGTATACATTTCAAATTTTAAATATTTATAATTTTATCACAAAATTTTAAATTACACAATATTGATTTATACATTAAATAATATAACATGTTTAGAAATACTCCTAAATTAAATTAAGCATAAATATTCCTAAAATTAAATTAAGTAGGCATTATATCACTGCAAATTTGTGCAGTGTCCATATGCTAGTTTGTAACGAAAGGTGAATGAAGTCGTTGCCAGAAATTTGATCATTTCCACTAGAGTTTACAAATTACAGTTCACAAGGCAATCAATGGCTTATAACAGTGATCCTGTTTTTCATTCAGATTCCTTCCATCTGAAGCAACTGCTTGAATTAGAAGCTAAAGGTCGAATCCGCAAACTTTAAACGCATTCCTTTATGACCAAAAATATGCTGAACTCGTCCCTCCAAGTGCACTACCTATTGTGTCCAAACCTCAGAGTTAATAGTTTTGTTTTTGAAATATAAAAATATAAAATGGTTTCGTTAGTTTGTATTTTTTAAGTGAACGACTTGGACCGGCAAGTGAAGAAGAATCGAGTGGGGAGTAATAATTATGAATATGAATTGAATTTCCAATTTTGATCACCTAAATTGTGGACCATCCTTATTTCCATAATGCCTAATTTTCTTATTATCAAATCACTTAGGACAATTCTGGACCTTTGGATCTTTCGGGGCAAAACTGTAAAAATCTATCCCAACTAGCTACAGTAGACGAATCACTTGAAGACTTGAAGCGACTGGGAAGGACGAAAGTAAAGAAGTCTGACAGACCAAAAGTTGGGGTCGACACGTTAGTCGCCCATAGATGCTAATTGACGTTATTTTGCCCATAGATGCTAGTTGTGGCTCCTCGCTGCCGAAAGTGTAACCATGGTTGGAGATGTGAACGGAGGGACCACTGCAACCACTGCGGTGGCGGAGACGCAGTACGTTTCGGCGAAGACTTCGGTTTGGTGGGATATAGAGAACTGCCAAGTGCCTAAAGTGTGCGATCCCCACACAATCGCCCAGAATATAAGCTCCGCTTTGGCCAAAATGAACTATTGTGGCCCCGTCTCCATCTCCGCCTACGGCGACACTAACCGTATTCCGGAGCCGGTCCAGCGAGCGCTCTCTAGCACCGGCATCGCACTCAATCACGTCCCAGCCGGTACCTTTTTTTGTTTGTTTTGGTTATAGTGTATTGCTGCTTTTCTTTATGAGTTTTGATCATTTCTAGGGTTTGGGGTTACTGCATGAACTGTATTTCTTTTCTGGAATTTGATCTGGTTCTCTATTTCTTGATCTGATTATTTTCTGGAATAAACTGTATTTGTTGATCTTTTGGAGGATTTATTGTGTTTATATTCTAGTTGGTTAATGTATAGGTTGACATTTGGATAAGAAAAGAGTCCTGATTGATGACTTTGTAAGTTATGATTGGTAAGCAGGTGTTAAAGATGCGAGTGACAAGAAAATTCTAGTAGATATGCTATTCTGGGCAGTGGACAACCCTGCACCGGCGAACTATTTGCTTATTTCCGGTGACCGAGATTTTTCTAATGCTTTACATCAACTACGTATGCGGAGGTATAATATACTTTTGGCACAGCCACTTAAAGCTTCTGCACCACTCATTGCTGCTGCAAGGAGTGTGTGGCTTTGGACTAGCTTATCTGCCGGGGGAGCTCCGCTTACAAGTACTGAATCGACACAATTTGCTGCTCTTACTTCACAAAGTAGGAATTCTGAATCTACTCAATTTGTTCATCCACCGGTTTTCAGTTCTGAAGGCATTTCCGTAGGAAATCTGAATTCATCTCCTGGTGGAAGGGTTGGTGATATGAGAAACAAAGGGAAATATGGTCGTGGTCTTTCAAGACCCTTGAGTGGCTCGTTTGGGATACAAGAAAGTAAGAGCTATGATAACTCAAGTCAACAGGAATATACACAAGGAAAGCAGTTTAAGAAAGCCCCTCATGAGTTTTTTGGAGGTGTTGACCCTACAACTAGGTTTCCACAAGATATTTCTGGTTCTTCTCAGAATGGATTTATGCAGCCATTGAGGCCTAATATCCTCTCCGTACAACAACAGCCCTTTGCAGCTGATTTTACATCACCTCCCAATTCTCATCAAAATTATGGTTATCGTCCTAGACCTAATGAACTTGGATTTTCCTCGGCCCCTTTGACAAATGTGCCGGATATTTCTAAGCTAAGTATTTCTGAATATTCCGGTTATATGAAAGATGTTCCTAATACCCAGGGACAAAGTGTAAAAGATTTGAAAGCAGGTTCTCCTGAGTATCCAAATCCTGCTACCTTTGGTCCGCATAAAGAACATACCATAAACAGTAGCCCAACAAACAATTGGTGTCTCATTGCTCCCGGACTTCCAAACCCTTTATCCTCCCAAATGATAACTAGTACTACTAGTAGTAATGGTATTTGGGGAGCTCAAGGACACCAGTCACCTTCAGTCTATGAGCAAGGCCTTATTGGAATTATTCTACTTGCCCTGAACACCCTGAAAGTTGAAAAAATTATGCCAACAGAAGCAAACATTACCGATTGTATTCGATTTGGAGATCAAAAACATCACAATATTGATGTACGGAAGGCTTTGGACTGTGCAATTGACAAGAATATGGTACTGAAGCAAAATTTGGGTGCATTACAATTGTTTGTCAGTAAAAAAGAAAAGCTATGGAAGTGTGTGAATCCTATTGGTGGTAATCCTAACCAGTACCCAAGAACAACTTGGGACGAAATACGCAAGTTTCTAACTTCATCAGCTGGACGCTCTGCCATGATGGCCTCCAATTGCAGGTAAATATTTTTGTTTATATTGCTTATTGCTTGCAACTTTGAATCATCATATTGTAAAATGTGATTAGAGAACCATTTGTGTGGTTTGTCACTCTTGTACAGATATGAAGCAGCACTGGTTTTGAAAAAGGCTTGCCTGGAATACCTTGCTTTGGGTGATGTACTCCAGATTTTAAATATGATAATTTCTTTAAAGAAATGGATTATTCATCATCATTCAGGATGGCAGCCTATTGCTATTACTGTACAAGAAAGTAATACAGAAGCAGGTGCTGGTCCTGCTATTTGATCACAGACTATGCTGGTATAGAAAATTTGGCTTGGCTAGGGTCATTAATTGCGAGTATGTTGGTGGGACATGGGATTCGAAAATATTTGAGGAATTTGACCAGCTACGAGCGCTACACTAGTCATCTTAAAAGTTGAAAATATAAGGGACTGCAATGAATACTTGTGATTTTAGTAATTAGGTATGTGTTTTACTGTCTTTTCTGGGTGCATATGATTGGAGTTGCGTCTGTGGTAGGGGATGCCTTATGGTAAGACATGCATCAACCATTAACAAATTCTCTGGTGTTACAGATTTGTTGTTACTAAGCAAGCCAATGCGTTAAGCAACGATAGATTATCATGGTCTTTGAGCAACAAAACCATCTGGTAACTGTGATGACTCTAACTGGATGATGCGTGATAGAAACTAAGCCAAATCTTTTGCCGTAAGAGTTACCATGGGTAAGTGTTGGATAAATAAGGTGTGTAGGACACTGGGAATCAATTACTGTCTGGGTTGAGCATGTCTATGAAACGGCTTTGCAGGCAGCATAATTTTGAGTTTATGAAATTAGATGGTTCATTTGAAACATCATGCCAACTATATACAATGAGGCTTGTTGGTTTCTTTGGTCGGTGTTTCCAAGAATTAGGCATGGTAGTTTGCTCGAAGAACAAGGGGAAAAGTTAAATATTGAAGTGACTATGGGCGATATTGAAACTTTCCAGGTATGTTTCACATTGAAGAAGTGCTCTGCATTACTAGTTGAGGTCTTGGTCATATATATCAATCTTAGGAGGAACATGTTACTAAAAACATGATCTTCCACCCCTAGATAAATTGTACTGATAACTGCAGTAAGATTTTCTATGTTCAAAAACTTGTACTGGGAACATGAGATGTATGCTTCTTTTTCCATTTGTCAGGTCTTAGCTCCTTGTCTTCCTCTACTGTTTTTTCTATTCATAGACAACAATTTACTGTTTCTCTTTTCGGCGTGAAGTTCACTGCGCACTTTACTAAAATTTGAATGGGCAGATAAATTTCCCTTTTAAGATGATGACGCTCTCAAAATGTCTTTTGTAGCCAAGTCTCTTCCGCACAGTAGTCTAATTTACTCTCCATCTTCTTTCCCCTCCCGTTTGTTTATAGTTATTTGGATGTCATAATTACTTGGCAATCTCACCTACTGCCATCCGAGCCCTGTTAAATCTGCAGTTACAATGCTTCCATGTCTCCGTAATACATATGTTTAGACTTAGGCAGCCATAGCCTAGGAAGGACTGAGGAGTAAGCGTCTTGATCTTATTTTTCATCTTTTACTTCTATATCAGCCAAGTACTTTGCTAAATTTACTTACTTGGTCTCGGAATCCACTGAAGCAAATGGGAATTTCCTCAATGAGTTTTACAGTTTTAGCCAAAATTTGGAAATGTTTCCTTGCCAGCCATTTTAAAGCATCGAGAGATATTCGAAAATATGTAACATCTACTGAATTGAAGCTTGGATTAAGGCAGACACAGTAACTCAATGAATGGTAATATAATATTCAAATTGATATAAAACGTGCTATGAACTGCCGCTCCACGAGTACAATGAATCAACTCGTAAATTTGCAACAGAATGTTTGTAGGTTGAAGCCTTGTAGCAACTAAGTAATTGAAAACTCATGCAAATCATCACATTTCTAATTGCATGTCATCAGTCTGAGCTCACGCTCAGGGTTACATACAAAGCGACTGGTAGCCCCATGTTTCTGTAATCATCTCCAAACATCTAATCGAATACTTAACGAAGGTATCTTACATACCTTTCTGCTTCTAAGAGGCCGAGTTATGAGCATAAACTGTCAACACAAGTAATGAGAAAGGCTAAATATAAGCACATACGACAAACTGTAGATGCAACATGCACTAACAATTACGAAAAGTCCATGAGATATCAAATTTCTGAACTAAGATGGAAAAAAGGGAAGATAAATGAGAAAGTGATTATGGAAATCCATGAAGCAACAGCGATAAACGAGAAAGTGATTATGTAAATCCATGAAGCAACCGTGGTTAACTTAATTGAAGAAAAGATGGAATTGCGATTTTGTTATGATTTATACGACTACTTTACAACTGTATTGCACAATAAATTATCATATGGAATCGCTCATTGATACTAATTACTTTTTAACATCAGTTCATTCACATCTCATTTCTCACTAGGCTTCATTCACATCTCATTTCTCACAGGGTTTATGAGACAACTTATTCTGTCAAATCATCATCAAGAAAGTCAAAACCATCATCATCAGTGGTAACTCCTCCAGCTGCAGAACTGCCCTCAAAAGGTTCACCCACATCAGCCAATGATACCATTTCTGCAGGTCTGTTTACTTCATGTTCATTCTCATCCATTTCATCTGCATATAGTTGTTCCATTTTGCTGTCAAGCATATCCTGAAACAACATTACAACTCAGTAGTTTAATAAGTTCCCAACACCTTTATGCAGAACCCTTTTGCACAAGATATAAAAACTTGATTAAAATCCAGTACCTCATCTTCTTGCAAGGACTGTTTCTGTTTCTCCACAAGCCAATCATCCAGTATGCTTTCGTACATGAAACTTTCAGATGACATCAAATCACAAGGCTTTCCTCCTATCTGGCTCTCACGTAATCGCAAATTGTAGTGAACATATGCAAGCTCATTCCATCTTTTCCGAGACAGACAATTATGCCTTCTGCTATGGACTTGGTCATAGGTGCTCCAGGTATGTTCGCAACCAAGAGATGAACATGTCTGGCTCAGTATGCGTATAGCAATTCTTTGAAGCTCTAAGCAACTTATTCCATGTTGTTGCCACCATGCAGCTAATAAGAGTAATGGTAGCACATGTACGCATCTTTTCTCAATTTTCATATCACTAAATAATTACATTCAAATCCTGTGTACACTAGATACTCAGTTGATTACCTGGATCAAGCTCCATTCTGGTACTTATTGCCAAATCAGTTCCAAAATCAGCTTTAGCAGATACAAATTCAGGAATCTGATCACACGACAAGATTATTAAACTAGATATCCAGTAATGTGGCAACCACTTAAAATTAACAAAACTCTTTTGGCTGGTTTTTATCCAAATTCAGTAGCAGAACAGACAGGCTAAGCTTGAATCATCAACCAAATAGAACTAGCTCTAGCCTCATTATAAATGGAACATGACACAAGAGTAAGAATATATTACCTGCGTGGATGCTGAAATTCTCTTTGCATTATCAGCTTCCAATCGGACTATGCATTCATTCAATCCACGAATAACCTCGGGATGCTAGAACAATGAAACTAAATATAATTAAACAAAAAAACTGAAGGTATTTAACAACTATAACGGTAGATCAATTTTTCATACCAAAACAAAATCAGGACGGTAACGATATGATGGGTTGAGAAAGTAAGCTGCTACATACAGCGGATGGTGGAACAATGAGTTCCAGTTACTGTCTATCACATTCCACAGAGGTCCATACTTTTGTGTATCATCCCCATGAATGGTTTTAATTTTAATCTTAGCTCTGCACATGTCATTATACATAAATGGCATTGACTGGCTTTCATTGCTATCTATCTTTTGAAGAACGTGTGCGATTGGCTCCAGTGATTTTCTAACACACTGCAATTTCTTCCAAAATGATGCATTGGAGAGAAGTTTTTCGACCTCCTTGGCCTCGTCAGACTTTGCAAATGGGGAAGAAACCCATTTATTTGACAGAAACATTCTCTTTAGGTCAATGCCATGATGCAACAAACTCTGTAAAGTAAAGTAAGTAGTGCCAAATTTGGAAACAGCAGGCCTTAGAAGTTCTTGTCCTCTTGTAAACTCTTTTTTCATAAAATTCAGCAACCATGTATTGCTGTATATAAACCTTGTAACTTTTTTAGCTTTGATGATGCATTCTCCTATCCATTTTATGCTCAAAAACCCCTCAAGCATTTGATCTATACAATGCACAGCACATGGTGTCCAAAATAAATGGCGCCTTTTTTCTTCAAGCATCTTCCCAGCGGTCTTCCAGCTGGCTGTGTTCTTGGTGATTACCTTTTAGTAGAAGTAAGAAGACAAAATTTTTAGGAAATCAATAAAAGTAAATTCAAGTCATTACACAGCAGAAATGAAGCAACACGAAAAAGAATGAGTTTCATACTTGAACCACATTTTGCTCGCCTATTTCTTCAACCATTTTGTCCAACATCTCGAAAAGATTTCCAGCATCTTCGATGATATCAGTAGCATCAACTGAAGAAAAAAAATATACACCACGAGGACAAGAGACCAGGAAGTTCACCAATGTCCTACCTTCAATATCACTCCAAATATCAGCCATAATAGAACACCCAGAAATTGACCAAAACGTCCTTAATTCAGCTAAAAACTCTTTGGTCGTGTTGATCTCATCCTGAAGAAACCGACCAGATATTAAATGGGTAGACGAACCTTGCAGGCCTTGTCCATACTGTCCAACTAACTCCAGCATTTTGTGGAAATAAGGGGAATCGGCCACACCTGAAGGGATGCCTGCATAATAAAAGAATTTACAAATAGCAGTTACAACTTCCTTCCTACACTTTTTCTCCACAACCATCTTTGTTTTCACATGCTTATAATGTGATGATGTCTGGTTTTTAAGTGATTTCAAGAAGACAGAATCCAATCTTGATTTCTTCAGAAGTGGTTCACTACCATTACCACTACTACCAGGAGATCTGCACCTGTTATTTCTGACATCGTTATCTGAAATTTTATCCTCAATCATGAGCAGATCCCTGCTTGAACATTGCAGCAGCCCTCCCTCATGCTCTTCTTCTTCAAACTCATTATCTGAAAGAGTGTAGAAAGCAGATATCTCCTTGGTGTCAGGCTTCCGGTTTCGACGACCTGTTCGGTGCCATTTCATATTCTCCTTGATTTTAAGATACACTTCCTCAGGAGCCTTATCACAGTAAGCAACTTCTCCAGGGATCCTTGCCAGATGTTGCTTAAACCGGTTGATACCCCCACTAATTATCTTTTCACAATAATTGCATTTCACCTTTTTCTTCTTTTGATCTTGAGCAACACAATGTTCCCAGCCAGGGTCCAAATATCCTAATGATCGAAGAGGAGCAAATCTCATAACCAAGTTCTTATCAGTAATTACTTTCTTGCCCTTCTGTTTATAACTATCAGGAACATCTTCCATGTCATTATAATTGTTTGAGTGGAAAGCTAAAGATGCTTCTTCATATTCGGATTGCCTTCGTTTTCGACTAGAACGGCATCCTTCCAGGTTCTTTTTCATATTGAAACATACCTCTTCTGGAACCTTATCACAATGAGTAACTTCACCAGACACTCTAGCCAAATGTTGCTTCAACCTAAATATCCCGCCACTTACAATTTTGCCACAGTAATTGCATTTGACCTTCTTTTTCCTTTCATCTTGAGCAGTGCCATGATCCCATCCAGGGTCAACATATCCTGCTGACCGAAGAGGAGCCATTTTTTCTATTATTTGGCAACCAACAAGACTGCAGCAGCTTGATAGGCCTCGGATATCATGTTGGTGAAAATGATAACATCAGTAAAGATTTATATGCAGTGGAAACATCTAAAAGCAACCTGACAATAGATAATATAGAGCAAGTAAAGGTAATGGTACTAAGAAGGCAAACACAAGACATGAGGAAATAACCATAACTACATAATTTACCTTTTCTACACAACACAAATCCTTCTCCTCCAGCAGCTAGGTAGTTAACCTGGTTTACAAAATGATTCTTCCTTGAAGACATTGGATCTGATGCTAAGTTAAGGCTGAGCTAAAAATTAAAATGTCAAAGTTACAGTGATTACTGCATAGGGAACTGAAACCAGACAAGAAGAATGAGGAAAACTAGTTCAACAAATTCACCAACGCATAGTCATCTCAAAATGCTTATCAAACTATTGGAAATTACATGTTTGACGTGAAACTACATCTAAAACTAAAAGTCCAAAAGTCAAAGCATGCAAATACAACAACAACAACAACCCATTAAAATTGCAAGTCATCAAAGAATGCAAATGTTGAGTCCAAATTGCAAGTCATCTAATAAGCTAAGATGGTCCATTAGGGGAGCTTGAGAAACATGATCCTTTGAGGCAAAGTCTTTATCTAACGTAAAAGGAGGATTACCTGGAAGCAGGAAATTATAAGCTTCTGAGATCTGTAGATAAATGAATTGTGATGTCAAACAAATAGAGCACCAAGAAAATAAAAAAATGACGTGAGAGTTCAAGATGATAATAAAATGTTCAGAGACAAGAGCGGGCTAGTTTAACCGCATCAGATCCTCCGTACCCAACACCTTATTCCAACCCTGTTCCGCACAAAAAATGACGTCATTTTGGGTGTTAACAGCATAAAAAGTCATCGTGTTTGGCATAGTTCAGAGTTGGATAAGGGCACTGGGTATAGGGATCTGAACCCTAGTTTAACAGCTGGTCTCGAAAATAAGAAACATGGCAAATAGGCAATGTACTACTCCATGTAGACAACATAATTGCATTTATCCTTACTGTGATGAGTGGAGTCCATTCACGTTCGGATCCTTCTCTGAAGGACTATGTCATAAAAGAGTTAACTAGGAGACCTTTATTGGAGGAAATATCGTGGTTAATGGGATACTCCTCATATCACTCCCATCATGCTTATCTGTATACAGGTAATTGTTTATATTTGGTATAGAATTATTACATATCTCTTAACTGTGGGATCTAAATTAGGACTTGTGTAGTATATATACGTTGACATCTCTCAATAGAATTTTATCCCAAAGAATTATTTTTCTCATTATTTTACTTTTTAAGGTATCAGAGCCAGGTTCTGTGACCTTGCTATTATTTTCCAAGCATATCAGGAGCTAAGAAGGATTTGGTATCGGCTGTAACAACAAACACAACTGATCTCAAATCACCTTACTACTTGCATCATTCTGATCACCCAGGGCTTATATTCGTTACCCATCCACTCAATGAAAATGGTGAAAATTATTTCACATGGCGCAAAACCATGATGAACGCTCTTGCAGGCAAAAACAAGGCAGGCTTTGTAGATGGTTCAATCGCTAAGCCGGACGTCCAATCCTCGGGCTTTCAGTCATGGGTTCAGTGCAACGCAATCGTGTTGTCATGGCTCACCAATGCGCTTGACAAAGATCTACAATCCAATGCAGCACATGTCGATACCGCCAAAGAAGTTTGGATGGATTTTGAAGAACGATTTGTCTAAGGACTGGCTCCTCGAGCGTATGATTTGAGGCGAACCATTGCCCTTTTACAACAAAAGAAAGCACCCATACCCACATACTATGGGAGATTGAAGGCAGTTTGGCAAGAACTACAAGCTCTTCATCCGATTCCAATTTGTTCATGTGGATGTAAGTGTGGGGCAGCAAAAAAAATGCAAGAGATGCGTGAAGAAGAAAAGATTTATGATTTTCTCATGGGCTTGGATGACTCTTTTGCAACGGTAAGGTCTCAAGTGTTAAGTATTGATCCCTTACCA
>JANZXP010000009.1:20803185-20813392 GCA_027576715.1 Erythroxylum flavicans
AAGCTCTCCCTTCTGCTGTCTTCAACGTGCTTTTACCCACCAACTTCAACGTGTCTTCATCCTTTTTATCTCATCTCCATGTAGCTGCTTCAACCTTTTGTTTATGTCCACCAGCTGCTTGCGTCATTTTTCCTCAAGCACCAGCTGTCTTGTTTTGATCTATGCCCAACGTGATGTGAGTGGAGAGTCTTCTAGCTAATGTTGCTTCTTCACCACTAGCTGCCAACGTCACTTCCTACGCCACTAGCTGCAACCCCGTTTTATCTTCTTTTTTCACTAGCTGTCTTCGTTCTTCTTTTGCCACGCCACTAGCTACTTACTGCCATATTTTTCTCTCCTAGCTAACGTGTGTGTTCTTCAGCTAACGTATGTGTGTGTTTTTTTTTTGTATGTTTGATGGGTGGTCTGTAATGTCTATCATGGAGGGGCTGCTTTCATTCTTTGTATTCCCTCTTTTTTTGTTCACTCATTCACGCCTAACTTCACGCATTTTTCTTTAATTTTCTATGCCAGCCTCTTCAACGTCGCCAGCAATATTCTTTTGTTTCACCCTCTTCAACGTTTTCCAGCTATCCTCTTTTTGTCAAATAAACACACTCACGTTCCTCTCTTATCTCTATGTTAGCTTTTCATTCCTTGATTACCGCCAGCTGCCTATCTTTTACTCTCGGTCACTCCTAGTCATACACCTTGGTTCACCCACAATATTGTCTTCTTTGCTCCTTCACTTCTATGCCGACAGCTACTTTGTTATTTATCTCTATTAAATGACATTAGGTCACGCATAACACTCTTGTGCCACCAGCTTCACTCCTCTTTTGTTTTCTCTCCATTGAATAATTCCAGCCCTCTCTTTCATACCTAACCCTCCAATTTTTCAACTCTTTTGCCGCATCCATCTTCTTTTGTCTCCATTCCAGCTGATGCTATTTTTTATGCACATTTCTCATTCTTCTTTTGGCCAAAACGTTAACGTTTTTGGCAACTAAAAAATGTTAACTTTTTTTTAAATGTGTGCCTGAAATTACAACAAATAACTCTTAGTTAGTGTAATTAAACATTAAATGAACAAGAATTTAGCAAATTATATATCTAAAATCAATATAAAAATGTCCATTAACACTTTCTTCTATCAAATGCCTTTATGATCATCTCAAAATGTTATGTAAGGCCAACACTTTTGGGCAGAATAACCAAATATAAAGCCAGAGACATCCCCCAACATGTAAATAGAATAATCCAACATACTGACTGGAAAGGCCATTTTGGTGACTACATTTTCATCAGCATCCTAAAAAGTTCACTAACACAAGGGATACAACTTTATGTTATCCTCACATTCTTTATGGGCATATAGTATGTGACAAAGTGACTTCAATAAATGCAAAACCCAGATGCACAGTCTCATTGTCACACACCCATGCTGAAGACATTCTCTGAAAACTTCATTTGAGACTTTCGTAAAAGAAAAATCTCAGTAGAGTGACTATTGTGCATTACTTGATACCAAACCGACCGCCCTAGACATAAGAATCTCATATATTTCCTTTATGGCAAGTTCGTTGCATGAAATTCACTTAAAAATGGCTTCAGAATGTCCCAATTCTTTTTCCAATTGACTATCTTGCTGTCCCGAACCTTGTATATGAGACCCGAGACACGAAAATTTAAAGTATCTCCCTTATGTAATGTCCGAAGCATGAAAATTCACTTGAAATTGAATTCAGAACACCTTAATTCCTTTTTCTGGAGTTAAACTTTAATTTATTACCAATGTAATAAATCCAGAAAAATGGAAAAAATCACTTTATAAATTTCTCAGATCCAGAAACTGATCCAAAACACTCCGGGGCACCCTTACGGGAAATCTGAAATTTTTGTGTTTTTTTCCTCTTCTGGATTCACTGTGGCAGACTTCCGTACTGTTGGCGTCAGCGTAATGATGTCACACCGCATCAACCACGCGTTTGCGCTATTGACACTTGTGGAACACGCTTGAGCGCAAACGCGCGAGAGACGCGTTTGGTGCGTGGTGCGCCCACTGATGCTGGGGCATGCTTCACACATGCTAGACATGCATCCGGCGTCGGTGGAGCCACGTGTCGGCGCATGCGATGCACACGCCTGACACTACCGCGCACCCGCAGCACTGCTCATTGTCGGGCACGTGATGCACATGCGCCCAACGATGACGTGTCCCTTGTCGGAAAAGACAATTTTCGGCACATTTTGGGACGATTTTTCGACTTCCCGGGCTCATTTTTAACCCGCTTATCAAGGCTAAACATATGTACACTACTTTCATGCAATAAAAAGCAAGAAAAAATCAAGAAACGAAAGTTAACTCACCAAAAAACTTATGGAGAGAAAAATAAAAAAATCTCTGTTTTTAACCACTCGATCACGCTACCGCTTTGATACCACGTTTAATATGTAAAACAGACCTTATTATATATCCAGGATCGGACGTAAAAGGATTAAAAACGAAGGAATGCGGAATACCTGATTTCAAATTCATCTCTGATTCCGAAGCTGATTTCGGGCACCAAACGAGCTCCAATCTTTAAAGACCTTTTCGAAAAGTCTTTAGGGACCTTTTCGAAAAGTCTTCACAAGCACGTGATCTAGGCGTTTCTATAATTTTCTCAAAACAGGAGCTCTCTTAACGGGTTAGAGATTCCTTATGCTCGCGATTGATATGAGTAACTGCAAAAGACTATAACCTATTTATATAGCTTCTATATCGAGCTTCTCCATCACAAGGCCGATATGGACCAGGTCCACACTAATCTGGTTCCATTTTTCACCAGGACTTTGACTCATTAATTTAGATCATTTATTGGGCCATTTTATTGTCTTTATCTGGATCAAATTACGTAACTTAACCGATAATTTATTTAAAACCAAATAATGTAATTAAATATTATCCATTTAATGGAAAAATTGTCTTTAGGGGCAAAATTGTCTATCAGGTATCATAGAGCCCAAATGTTAGGATTATATTAGAGGGTTGACTCCATATCTTGTAAGTTCATGGATTGATAGCAACTCTTTCCTGAAAAATTTGCCTATCTTGATCTTTAAGAAGGATCCACTGGTTGTAGATGGGATATTTGATTATTCATTTCATTTGACAGAAGTTTCCTTCCATTTCCTACCTATAATTTACAATGTCACGACATGATCACACTTTCAAAAATGATGAAAATCTTGTTAGACCATAAGCAGTGTTCAACGTCATGGTGCATATCCTGGAGTGCAATAAGATTCTGGTTCATGCAAGATGTGGTTGATAAAGTATTCAGCTTTGTCCCCATCTGATTATTGGTTTCCGGATTTTGTCCACAAGATAAGGAGAATTTGTACCTAACTATCTCTTTGTTTACACGATCTGAAAAAAGCAACGCAAACAAAAAGAAGATTTGTGCAGTTCATTAACAAACATATCTCACACAGCCCCCAAAACTCGGGAGGGTTAGAATTAGTCAAGAGAATCAAACATCAACTGGCTGGAAAAGATTCTTACACTTGCTTGGTGACTATTGTAATCTAAGATTCAATAGTTCTTTTTTTTTTCTTTCCCTTATCACTGTTGTTGTTGACATGGATGATTTTCGTGAAGATGGCGCTGGGAAGAGAACAAGTAGTTTGAGATGGCTCTTGCGGTTGTTGATGAAGAAGACCCAAATCTATGGGAGATTGTTGCCTCGGTTGGTGGCAAGGAGAGTGCAGAGAATGTTAGAAAACTGTTATATTTCAGGCACACAATCACACAATGAAAGTAGCGAAAGTAAAAGTAAAGAAAGAACGACACAAAGATTTAACGAGGTTCGGCTAATTAAGCCTACGTCCTCGGGCAAGAGCAGAGAGAGGATTTTCACTATGAAGAAAATGATACAGATAGATCCCCTTTTTACCAGGTCTTTATATCCCTTACAGAAAACAGATTCATACTGCGGGGGGCCAAGCCCCCCGCACTCCCCCCGAAATCAGTGTTGGGCTTCGGGCTTGGGCCTATCGTTTTTATCTAAGTCGGGTCGCACCGCGAGCTTATCAGATCAAGTCGCCATTTGGATCCACCACAATTTCAAGACGAAATAATAACAAAAACATTATGTAATTCTTTTGGATGATTTGCAGAGCATTGAATGTGTCAAATTAGACCATGCACTAACTGGAGGAGATGCTCAAATTGGACTGTGCACAACTCTTTTTTGGCATTATGAAGATCATAAATATACGCTAGTTTCTCTCGGTTGAGTGCGAAAGTTCAAGCTTGTTTCGTCTACTGCTCATTCGTTTGATCTGATTTCTCTGTTTTTATTTTCTCTCTGCTCTGTCTTGCTTGAATGAGCATTTCTGGTTTGCGTATAGGATTTTTACGTACTGAAAAAATAAATCGGAAATTTCCAGAGAACAGCCACCTCTCAATGCACTGCTATTAGTATATGACCAGAAAACCTCAAGTTCCCATTCAAGCTCCTACCAGCGAAACTGCTAGGTATGTGCGTTCTGTAGCAGATGAATTTTGGATTTAGCTCTTCTCCATTTTACTGATAAACAGCAGTGAATGGTCTCAGTTGGTTGCCTGATTCATAAATTTAGGCCATGGAAATGCTCTACCTGGGCTAGGATCTTCTCTTGCATGCCATCCTGGTTACCTTCATGACAAGATAAAGGGTTCAAGATCGTTTCTCCACTTTTACAGAAGAACTTGATTGACTTCAGAGACCTGGACATGAAAGTAACAGCGCCTAAAACAGAAACGAGGTCATAAAACCTTTTACTTGGTTCTAACAGACCTACAATCCACACAGAATTCTGATCAATCCATGTCAGTTAACAGTATAAAGGTTGGTGTAAATGTTCTTGACCCAAACGTTAGTGAATATATTACGAAACAGTACAAAAACGGAAAGAAGGTATGCAAAAGAGACGGGAGGAGACAGGGAAGAGGCAGAGCATGGATGGAGCTCTTAGGCAGAGAAAGGAGGTAACCAAAAGAGACGGGAGGAGCCAGGGAAGAGGCAGTGCAGGGGTAGAACCAAAGCAGAAAATTATCTGCCTAGGAGCTCCATCCATGCTCTGCCTCTTCCCCGTCTTTATCAGTCGCTTCTCTCCCCCACAACTCTCCAGATATTCCCTCAACGTACCTTTCATAACGTTGCCATCTCCGATTCCTATCACCAGAATATCAACCATGAACACGCATTCGACAGCTTCTCCTGACAACGAATTCTTTTTACAATTCCTGACAAAAACTTTCTGCTTTCCGCTTTCTGCTTTCTGCTGGTTCGGGGTTTATATTGTCTATGGTCTATTTATGTTCCTAGCGGCAAAGGGTTTATAGTACACATGTACTATCAGTCCTTGGACTTCCCGATCAATGTACTACCTACTTTAAGTACTGACCCGTTAAGGAAGTTTTAGGATGTTTTAGAACATAACGTGTACTGCAACTTTTCTTATAGTACACGTAACTCTCAATTATGAATAGTATCGTGCCTGATTAACAAAACATAAACGAAATGTTTTCCAGTACTAACTCTATCTCCCTACGTACTCCCAAATTATCAGGTGGGCTGTATTGAAAAAATTAAGGGGTAGTGAATATTTTAATCAGAACCCTTTATGCGTTTCGAGTATCTGATATAATTTGATCTCTGAACAGGTTTCTGATGGTACATGATCTGTTCTTTACGACTGCCAAATCTGTGTTCATCAGAGAAAACATGCCTGATGCGATGTTTCCCTTAAAATAGAGTTCATGGTATTGTTCCTTTGCAATATCTGGCTGTAAAGTTCTGTTATTTCAATTTTCAGCATGAAATCTTTAACAAGTCATTGAGTTGGATAAGAAGAAATTGGGCTACACAATTGTGAATTAAGGATGCCTGCCCTTGAGATTATTGGCAAGTTCCTTCTTCTGTATTTCAATCTCCCTGACTATCATTTCCTCTCGACCCTTTTTCTTCCTGTTTCTCAGGTTTGTGATATGTTTGAGGAAGTCTGAGAAAAGTACTAGAATTTGAGCTGAGTGAGTATAACATCAAAATCAGTAAGCGTCCACTCTGCTTCTTCATCCTTGTCACTAACGAATATTTCAGTACCCATATCAATGGATGTCCAAATTCTTCGAGCTGGAGTGGTGCCTGGATCCTGCAAGAGGAGAAGTAATCAAGTATAAGCAATCCATCCTTCTCACACTACAGGCCCTTTTATAAGAGGCTCAGTGAATTAGCTGACCTGATAGAAATATAGCCTACTAGATAGTTCCCCAACATCAAGCTCCCAGGTTCTGGGATCCCCGACCCAGCCATCGCCTTGTTTGGTTGGATATCCATATTCTTGCCAAATTGGATGAGGCAACAACTGAACTAACTCCTGTGCCTGAGGGTTGCTGTAAGGATCACAAGTGCTAACAGGTTGCTCCAAAAACTGAGCATTGCCTGGAGCACAATAGTAATGATAAGCTCCATACGGGAAGTGAACTGTATCATTTCTGTAAATTTTCGTATTGTTTGGAGTAATGTGATACGGTGGGCAGTTTCCTAAACTCGTGGCACTGCACCAAGATGGAGTTTCAGGATTAATGATCATCTCGCTGTATCTGGTTACATCAGTAAGCACATCTCCATCACAAGGAGCACCATTGTTCTTCCAGCAGCTACCTATATCTATCAAATAGAACTGACTTTTGGATCCTCCTTTTATGACATCCAAAGTCATTCTGACCTTAAAATCAGGTGATTCTGGAAGCTGACAGATCATGAACGAGTCAAGTTTATATACAGATTCAAGATTTATAGCTTTCGGTTGTACTCTGAGAGTTACGCTGATGTAAACTTGCATTCAGATAATACATGAATTGATGGAAATTACAAACACTCAGCACACAATATAGCGGCAAGATCATTAAGTTAAAGTTCCTCAGACATCTCCTGTACAGAGTCCTATCAAGTCACTACACAAAGTAAGTGTTTAGTCAATGCTTACTTCGGCCGATAAGTTACTCCAGAAAAAAGTTTAAGAAAAGACAGCAGGAACGTAATTAACTATCCAATCACTAACTTGCTTTGAGATATCACAAAATTATTTACTTCCTAAACAAGCAAAAAGAGAAGCAACAACTATTGAATCATGCATCACTTAAGTCATAGGCGGTATGCATATTTTCTTCCCTAGCATAATCACAGTTGAGTATACGACATGGAAAAGAAGACAAACACGCCTTTACCAGATTATCAAGGCTCTGTTTAGAATAGACAATCAAAAGAGAAAACTGACAATCCAGGGACTTCATGACTTACGATTTTAAGCATTCCTCTGGTGTCGTAGTGATACCCTCCAGAGAAACCTTTTGTTGCGTCAGCTCTGAGGTACAACATTAACCAAGGATACTTCCATGAAGTCTTGAGCCTGTGGGTAAAGATCCAACTCCCATTACCAACTTTTTTCTCCCAAGTCACCTCATAGAAAGAGATACCATAAAGCCCTCTTCCAATATCAGCTCCCAAATCATAAGTACCATTAAAACTTCCCTTCAATGTATCACCACGTAAAAGCTCAGTTTGTTGATGATGGAGTATAGGTTGATTCATACACCCACCTCCAAAGCAGGGGAACCTATTAGGACTAAAAGGTGGGACCTTTTTTCCATTCTGAGGACATAAACCAGACAGTGTATCGTAGTTTCCATTTTTAAGCATCACCATCCAAAATTGCCATGGCTTTGGTTTATCAGCAACCTCACATAAAGAACCCAGATAATGCTCCTCCTGCACAGCATAAAGATCTGGATTGTTTAAAGCTCTTGGGTCCAAACCTTGGAATCTTTTGCCAGCTCCAAGCTTGTTGTCAGCTTCCGTTACCTGGTGTTTCAGCTCAGAATCTATGCCAACATGACAAAGATGTAGCCTATATAACTTGTTTGTCTTTGAAGAAAGTTAGAACGTAACAAATGAAAGAGAATGCCATCCATTTAGAACATCGCATCACATAACTTAATAATAGATAAGAAGCATGTCCATTGACAGTAACTAAGATTCTGAGCTTGATATAGAACAGGAACTCACACAAAAATAAATATTGAAGAAGAAAGACGGACTCTTTAATAGTCTATCTATCTCGCTTTCGTCTTTGATGGTTGTTCTTACTTGATAGATCAAAGCAATCTGCAGCTCTGGGGCTACCCATTCCAGGAGTTTCTTGACCAACTTCATTGCAAAAGTTCCAAGCTTCAAAGCTCACTCTTAAACCATCTCTTCTCATTCCGGGGTCTCCCACAGCTGAAGTGTAGCGTGCCATACATACTCCGGATACGGACAATAGAATCACATTTACCAATAGAAATATCACCTGCCCGAACACAGTTGCCATAACGGTTCACAGGTATTGCTCTGTTACAATGCCCTGTAAACAAAGCTAAGAAGCATGTACATATAACTCTATGAGTAGATGGGAACTCCTTGGAATTGGTTTTAAACTTATATGCCGGCTTATAAAGCTTAAGCTGCTTTCCACCTGTGCGAGGGAAGAGAACAAAACTAAATATCTTAATTGATATTTAAGTTACAAAAAGCAATTTAAAATTTCAGGAGTGATTATTGCATGTGGCTCTGTTTCTTCTAGCCAATTACAGTCAGAAGGATGGAACAGGAAATGGGCATCTGATCTTTTTCAGGTTGTTTTTCCTGGTTTTTTGTTCTTGTGTGTTTGACTTTGATTTAAAAGATACAATCTAATCAGCATTAGGTAGGTTTAAGGGACCACAATGCTGTAATTGAAACCGTGGTCATAAAGAGACCCCACTGGCTATGTCTTGCTGCTATTAAAGATCAGCAACTGTGAATTCGCTGGACTCCTCAAGGCGTTTGATTTTGGGTTCAGTAATACTAAGTAGATGATACCTCTCTCTTTTTTTTCTCTTTCGGAAAGTACCATACTAAGCAGATAGATTTGCCAAAGTTAATGCAACAATAAAATTAGTATAATACCAAGTTTAGTTGCATAAGAAGAGCAAAACAAGGTTCAATACAAAATTACATAAATCTAGAAGTGTTGTTATAATTGGCAATGACGTCTACTCAAACGAAAAGTTCCTTAAACATTAGTAAACTTATCAAGTGGAAACGCCACCTTATACCCATTTTGGATTTCATACTTGAAAGTACTATGAATTGAAGTTTTAGTGTATTTTCTATTTAGCTTATATTCTCCAAATTTTATTTAATACGTACTTAAAAATTATCTGTTATAGACATTTCAAGTAACAAAAAGAAAAGTGTCACCTTGCCTTATCCTAAAACGCTCCAAGTGTTCGGTCCATAGATATTAAGCTGCAGTACATGAGGGGAAAGTTTCTCTATGTGTCACGGTCGTTCTATCCATTGCTTTTGTTGGTGTGTCGAGAACGTCTAATATAAGAGACACTAGAGTAAGGATACTTAGAGTCTTAACTACAGGAAGACATTTTTAAGCCATCCATATTTAGATTAATTTTCGCTCGCATTGGGTCAGCTCATAAGGGATAAAGTGTTGTCCAAACAAGTTTCTTTGTTCTCAGGATTCCAACTTGAGATCTCTAATTAAAAGATAAGAGTGCTGAACTACTCATACTAACTATATTTGGTTCACACCACCACCATTATTTTATATGCTCATATTACCTCCTTTTCGTATTGTGAAATGAATGTCATCCTTCTTCTTTTATCCTTTCGTACATGAAAAGCGATACTAGGATGCTGTAGGATTAGAAGTAGATTGTCTTCATTGATTTTGTTGAAGTTTACAAGCTATGCTGTCAAACACGAGTTCAATTACCTGTTTGTTCTCATTACCTTGTGTATACTCATGAGCATCAATCAATCCAATCTCTCTCTGTCCTATTTATTGGATGGATAAATTCCAACAAAATAGGGTAAGCATAGGATAACGAAAATAGATGATATATTCCTATTAAACACGCACTTCAATTTCCAAGAAAAAAAAGAATGGACAAGGAAGATTAGAAAAATATTTCTTACTTATTCATTGTATGCGAAAAGAGTATATATAAAAGATTGAGCCTAATACAAGTTAAGTTATCCTATAAAAACATCTCAAAAATTATAAATAAAAGATACGAAAACGTAAGGCAATAAAATAAAATAATCTTGTCATATAATAATATCCTAAACTCAATTAACGTTGTATTTGAAACAATATA
>JANZXP010000009.1:20823303-20844834 GCA_027576715.1 Erythroxylum flavicans
GTAAGGCAATAAAATAAAATAATCTTGTCATATAATAATATCCTAAACTCAATTAACGTTGTATTTGAAACAATATAACCTAGTATTTGACTGTGTTAAGAAGTGTTTTTCTCTGAAAGTACGAAGTTATAACACAATGTATTATAAAAGCATGTAATTTTTTGACATATTTAGTGAATATAGCCTAATATATGATCGTGTGCAAGAGTGTATTCCTCTTTGGAGCATTAAGTAATCACACAACTTGATACAAGGTTAGTTCAGAGAATATTTCATAAGATGGAGCAACCAATACAACTACTACATGGCTTAGAGCATGTGCTTGTTTGTGCCTACAATATAGACATGTTTGTACCCGTAATCTTCTATGAACTTAAGAAAAAAAAAAGCTAAATTGGAGTAAGGAGATCATGATTTTCATATTCCATAAAAATGCATCAATATACATACTCTTTCTTAATATATTTCTTACCAAAGGTAAAAGGGTCAAATTGGACTATAACATTTTGCACCATAATTCAATTTAAACTTAAATGTTTTAACACGTTCAAAAAGAACTTTAACATTTCACAAACATTTAATTTAAATTCCATTTTACTATTTTGTCAATTCTTTATTGCAAAAAGCATATTTAATTTTTTTGTGGACCCCTTGACAAATATGTATCCTATGTGTGACATGTGGGTCTAAATTTTTTAAGTTCTCTTCCTCTCCTCTCTCTCCTCTCTCTCCTCTCTTTCTCTTGAGATTCATGTTGGAATACCTCTATTATATTTATCATCATGTACATTTTAGAATAGTTTCTCATTGCATAGAAAATCCATATTTTGGAGATTTAATTATAGTTATATTCAAAAAGGCCTAGATCTCTTTAATCAAGGAGATGAAGGATTGATTTTTGGAACAATAATCATTTGCCCAACTTTTGCTAACTAACACTCCTAGTTCCTACCCATCTGTTATGATGAAAAACATTCACAACTACAAACAAACATGTACAACATAATCTTCATATTGATACATATTATAAAATTTCATCCATCATTATTTTTTGCGATAATAGATTCTAAAGTGCTAAATTTTTGAGATTTTTTTAATTTAGGGCCAAATCTTTTAAATAATTTAGTGACCAACTTTTTATAATCTAAATAGCTAAGTTCAAAATGTTAGTTATGTTAGTATTTTACTAATTTGACCAACGGAATCACTTTTGTTTATGACAAATAGGTTTCTATGTGAAAAGTTAATGGACAACCAAGCATTTATATAGACTAATACACTCAACCAATAACCTATACCTTATAGCTCATACCCATAACCTATTTTATTTTAAAATAACCACACCATCTTCATCCTCTATGTTGTAGCCATTTGATAAATTTTCTTAACTTGGGAACTAGTCATTTTCTTGTCAAATTTCTTCAAGTTTTGTGACATTAACTTATGTCTGGCAACTCTTCCTTTATGGAAATTGTTTAAAGAGAAGCTTTCGAAAGAGTCTATTACATATGAGACTTTTGGTCTAATTGCATTTTCAAAATATATATATACATATAACACTTCCCGATGATTGTGGCTGGAAAGCTTCTTTGATAATAAATAAACAAATTAACTAGCATTTTACCTAACTTATTGACCAATTCCCCATCACTTGTAATAACTCTTCAATAGGTTGCATAAACCTCAACTGCTTTGTAATGGTCATTCTTAACTCCCTCAATCTAGCTATTAATAATTTCCACGGACCATCATGAAAAGTTTATCTTTTGTCATAAGTTTAGTCATCATAATCTTCATTGAAACAAACATGACTATTGGATTCTAAATAACTTCAAAAATTTCCAAGTTCGTTTCAAGCAATAACATCCTTGTAAATATGCAAAGAGCTCTTGAAGTTTTGGGGTACTGAAAAACCTAAATGTATGGAAATTAGATAGATGCAGATGAAGAAGATGTTATGGTTATTTCAAATAAAATGGGTTATGGATATGTTTCATAGGTTAGATGTATTAGTCCATGTAAATGCCAAGTTATCCATTAATATTCCACATGAAAGCCTACATGCCATAGGCAAAAACGATTCCATTAGCCAAATTAACAAAATACTAACATAACTAAAATTTTGAATTTAGTTGCCTTATCTTTTAGGTCTTTGCGTCATGTTAGTGCTTCAGAACTCTTTGCAAGAAAACAATATTATCAAATTACACAACCAAAACTGCATATAATATGAATCTATTTAACAGGTAAAAGATATGCACATTCATACAATTATGAGACTAGAATTTACAAAACTTGTATAACAACATATGGATATGTGGATATATAATACATAAACATGCATACATAATATATTACAGACATTACACAATTTTATATTATAAACAATACATGTTCAATCATGAAAGATTTTGGCTCTAAACATTTCAACCCCAATAACGTCACGTATCTAGGGACAATTTACAACGTTAATATATGAAAATATATAGAGTTTTCACATAGAGTTTATATATAGTTTTTGATACATTAAAAAGCAAATTCACACACTCATCAGGAAAGGCCAATGAAGATGCAACAGAGAATTACACTAAATAAACTATCCTTCTTTTATGGATGCATTGAACAATTCAAGTGGTAGTCTCACAATGAAGAAATATATCAAAACTGTGAAAAATATAGGAGAAAATTCCTGTTAGATATTGGGAAGAATTCTGTTATATAGGATATAAAAAATATTTGCTTGATCTTATTTATAAGTATGAAATATGGGTGATTTCAACTGAGGCTTGCTTTGATAAGTTGAAAAGTAATTGAATGATGACTAAAGGAATGTGGATATGAGAGGGGAAGAGATGGATTTGAGAAAAAGGAGCTTTATTATTTTGTCTTGTTATTTCCTATAATATTCTTCTTTTTAGTGGCTCACATTTTAGCCTATTTATAGCCTTAGGAAGTTGGTGAAGTTACCGACTTTGGTGACTCTAAAATATTCTAGTCATTTATGATATTTTGCCTACTATTTGTTTTACCTCCTAGTTTTTATTATTTTATATTTTGAGTTCATAATCGAATACAAGAGATATTTCAACATAATTAATTGCACATAAATTTGTAGACTTTTTAGATTAATTTTCAACACCCTCTTAATTTAGAAAAGTTTAGTACTCCAAGCGTATATCTAAATTTAATGAACTTCTTTTCTAACACTGGCTTGTGAAGATATATGCTAATTGGTCATCGGTCTTGCTAATTTCCATCTTAATCTCTTCTTAATCTACGAGCTCTCTGATGGAGTGGTTCCTTATCTCAATATGCTCTATTCACCCATAAAATATTGTATTCTTCATCATTGCAATGGTTGACATATTGTCACAATGAATCACTGTTGCTTCCTTATCTTACTGTAAATCTTCCAAAACTCTTCTGAGTCGTACAATTTCACATGCAACACTTATTACAACCATGTATTCTACTTCAGCAGAAGATGGGAAACAATCTTTTATTTTTTTGATGCCCATGATATTGCTTTGGTGCTAAGAAAAATACATACCTGATTGTGCTTTTTATATCATAAATGCTTCTAGCTTGATCACTATGTGTATAACCAGTAAAATTATTATTTCTTTTTAACTTACACATGATGCTAAATTTTTTTGCACCTTTGATATATCTTAGTATGCTCTTGGCTACCATAAAATGTGCTTTGCTAGGATCCCTTATGAATCTTGACATAATGTTTATCGTATGCACAATATCTAGTCTTGTGTTTGTCAAGTAGATTAGTAAACTGACTAAGCTTTTGTATATTGTTGCATCAGCTTTCTTTTATCTATCACTCTTGGACAACTTCTCATTTATTACTATAGGTCTAGCAAGTGGTTTATAGTCTTTTATTTTGAATTTCTTTAGTAGGTCATCCACGTAATTTTCTTACAGGATAAAGATAATTCCAGGCTTTTATTTGACTTATATGCCAAGGAAGTATCTCATGAGACTAAGATCGGTCATTTCATACTCTTTCATTATGGCACTCTTAAAATTTTCCATAATCTTTGTATTATTGCTAGTGTAAATCAAGTCATCCACGTAGAGGCATATTATTAGGAAATCATTGCCCCACATTTTCATATATACGATGGCTCATTTGGACTTTTGACAAAGCCATGTTTTAAAAGGTATATGTCAATCTTGTTATTCCATGCTTAGGGAGCATGCCCAAGTTTGTATATTGCCTTTTTCAACCGATACTCTTTGTCTTCTTTCTTTTAAATTTTGTACCCTTTTGGTTGTTTCACATAGACTTTTTCTTCAATTTCTTCATTTAAGAAGGCTAATTTTACATCCAATTGATAGACTTCAAGCTTTAGCTACACTACTAAAGCTAACACTATTCTTATTATTTCCATGCAGACAACTGAAGCCAATGTGTTGCTGAAGTCAATGCCTAGCTATTGTGAGTAGCCTTTGGTGACAAGTCAAGTTTTATGTTTTTAAAATGGATCTATCCTCATTATATTTAATTTTGTCGATCTATTTTAGTCCAATGACTTCTTTATCTTTTGACTTTCAACTGAGTTCCTATGTATCATTTTTCTCAATCATGTTGATTTCTTTGTCTATGACTTTTTTTTTCCAAACTTCTTCTTTAACAATTTCTTCATATTTTTGAGGTGCTTTAGTGAAGAATGCAACATTTGTATATCTTGGATTTGGTTTTTGTTTCCTTGATAATTTTTAGAGTTGAGGCACTTCTTATTTTGCTTGATTTTCTTCTTTTTGGTGTTTTCAATCATATTCTGTCAATGATGATGATAGTGTCTTCAGCTTGAATCACTTAATTCGTATGGCTCAATGACTTCTTTATAAAACTTAGCTCCTTTTGTGGCTTTCGTGTTCCATTGCTAGTTTGTTCTCTTGTCAAAGATGATATCTCTTGAAATTATTAGTTATTTTATTTCTGGCTTGTATAATCGATAACTTTTTGATTACTTTTTGCAACTAATGAAGATGTGTTTTTCTCCCTTTTCATCTAGCTTTTGTTGATTCTCTTTTAGAATGTGCAGATATGCAACACATTCAAAGACTTTAAGATAGTCAACAATTAGCTTTCTTTTGAACCATGCTTCATTAGGAGACATATTTAGGAATTCCTTGGTTAAAGAATGATTTAAAATGTCTATTGTATTAATTAAATACTTCTACCTACAAATTCTTTGGCAAATTCTTACCTTATAGCATTGATCGAGTCATCTCAACAATAGTTCTATCTTTTGTTTAGTGAAACAGTTTTATTATGGTGTATGACAGTTAGCTCCTTTTTGATGCATTATTTCTTTTGAAAATTAATGAACCTATGATTATTGAATTCTCCCCACTATTAGTTCTCATGACTTTAAAAGAATTCCCACATTATTTTTCTACTAAGGCCTTGAACTTCTTGAAGTAAGAGAATACATTAGATTTTTTTTAGATGTAACAGACCCACATCATTTGGGTGTAATCATCGATGAAGAGAAGAAAAATTCTTTTTCCTCTATCATTAGTGATTCTTGTTGGACCCCAAATGTCAACATACACCAACTGAAGAGGATTTTTGGCTCTCTAAGATGTCTTTGAAAAATGCATACTATGAATTTTGCTATAATTGCATCCTTCACAGCCTTTGTTTTTAGAAGAAATAGAGGGAAGCTCAAACACTATGTTATTTTTCTTTAGGAGTTTTGAAACTAAGATGGCCTTATCTCAAGTGCCATAATATGGATTGATCCATATTCTCACATCACAATGCACATTTTTACCCAAATGGCATCTTTATAGGAAAAACCTTATTAGGGGCCATTTTGATAGAATATATACCTTGACCTTTCTTCTTATTAATAATGATGCATCCATTGTCATCAATGATGAATTTATAATTTTTGTAGATCACTTGACCTACACTTAATAGATTTTGAGCAAGGCTTGGCATATGGAAAACATCATGGATGTATTTTTGGTTGCCATCTTGTGATTTAAAGGCTATAATGCCTTTCCTTTCAATAGTTTGTATACTTCCATCACCAAGTGTAACTTGGGATTTCATACTTTTATTTAGTTGCATAAAGCAACTTTGTTCTTTGTTATGTGGTTTGAAAAACCGCTATTATTATACCAAACATCCATTGATTGTTGAGAAGACTGTATAGAGTATATTACGTGATCAACGGATTCATTATTTTCTAAGAAATTTGCTTCCTTTTATTGGTACCAACAACATTTTTCATAATAGAGGTGTCTTTTGCACATTTTACAATTGTATTGACAATCTTTTGTATCATTATTTTTCTTACACAGTTTACAATATGAGCTTGATGTATCAGTGTTCCCTTTCTTTCCTCTCCCCCTACCACGATTAATAAGTGCTCCTCTTCTTTAAGAATTTTTATTGTGGCTATTTTTCTTTTCTACTTCATTTTTAAAAATATTTATTTTTTTTGGAATTCTTGCTTGAGTAGTTGCTCAAATCTTTTTAGTTATCTTTATGAGCTTCTAGAGAGGCCATTAATTCCATTAGAGTGAGTGTCAATAAATCTTTTGATTCTTCTATGGCAACTAAAATATGATCTTATTTTGTTGGAAGACTTCTTAATATTTTTAGTATTAATTTCTTGCCTTATATTGTATCTCCGTAACTTCTAATTTTATTGAAGATATTAGAGATACGGGAGAAGAAAGATTGTATTGATTTATTTTCCCACATTAATAGTCTATCAAAATCCTTCTATAAGGATTAACGTTTGATGGATATTACCTTGTCAATACCTTTGAACTCATTTTTGAGTGTCTCCCACACCTCTTTTGCATTGGTCGCTTGCATAATTCTTGGAGAACTCTCCTTGCTAACTCCTTGCTAGATGAATAGCAACACCTTGGCATCATGCTACTTACTTTTCCCATACTCCTTTTATTGTACTTTTGTGCATATAGCCAATTAACCATTCTCTATAACATCCCATGAGTCTTGTGAGACAAATAGAGTCTTCCTTTGGATGCTCTAATAATTATATACTTTCCCATTAAAAATGAGAATTAAATTTTGGGTATAATTAAAGGTTGGTAAATTAGGTGAAGCAAGGAAGGCCATTACGAAGGACCAAAACAACTTTGATACCACCGTTAGATTTTGGAAACAATTAGCTTGTATATGATATAAGAATTATTTACTTTATTTTATGTATAAGTATGTGATGTGATTGATGTCGATGACAGCTTACTTTAATAAATTGAAAAGTGATTCGATGATGACTAAAGGAATAAGCATGTGAGAGGGGAAGAGAAAGATTTACACAAAAAGAGCTTTATTACTTTGACTTGTTATTACGTACAATCATTTTCTGCTCTCTATTGGCTTACATTTTTGGCCTATTTATAACCTTAGGAAGTCAATGAAGTTACCAACTTTTGTGACTCTAAAATATTATAATCATTTATGATATGTTACCTAGTATTTGTTTTACCTCTTAGTTTTTATCATTTTGGACTTAAGAGTTTATAATTGAATACAATAGATATTTCTAAATAATCAAACACAAAATTTCCTAGACTTTCTAGATTAAGTTTCAATAATACCTCTAATTACTATGTGGTAATTAAATGTATTTTTATATTATAAAAATTTGTGTGGAACCTAAGGCTTTATCCTGTAGTTGTAAATATTAGAAGTAAAGTTATACCTTGAGATTGGAGACTGATAAAATAGCTTTAAGTTTGGACACAAGTTATGCTGATAAAATAGCTTTAAGTTTGGACACAAGTTATGCTTTTCTTAAGCGGAGTGATCAACACAACTATGTGGTGTTAAGTTTAATAATGGTGGCAGTTCTTGATTCTTAGCTAGTAAAGTTCCTCAAAATGAGATAGTTTAAAGAGAAATTAGACATGGTTATCTAAAAAATTATTATTATATAATGAATGAAAATTGGTTAAAAGATAAGCAGTTATGGATCTTAAAGCTTTGAGGTTCCTTTCTCTATCTTTTTAACATTGAAGTTCCTTTTTATCATTGCATCAATTACATTAAACTCTCTAAGCCTATCTAATTTAAAATATTATGTCCATTAGTTGAGAAAACTGCAGGAAAAAAAGGATCTTGGTCAATGTTATATTATTCCATTTTTCTTTTGAATGTGTCTTTATGACTGTAACTATTTTAACTCATAACTTGAATAAATCAATTAGGACCATAAAATACCTTTTGAATCACATAATTACCGAACACATTAGTCATTAAAGAAAGGTTTTAGGACAAAATCTTAGAGAAAATCATGTTTCTCTCTTTTATTATGGTAGTCTTAAGTTTATGTTGAATGAATCGACTTTCATACTCCACTAAAGATATACAACAAAGATGTTCAAATATCAAAAGGCCTAAGTTAAAAGAATTTAACAGTGCTATAATCAAGATATATTTGAAGTCAACAAAGTTTAAAACATCTAATTTTATTACTTTTGAACTTATCCAATAAGAAATATGCTTTTAAACAATCTAGAGAGAAGAGAGGAGAGAAAGAGAAGTTTTTAAATCCTACTTGCCACGTTATATATATATATATAAAGGGTCTACAAAAAGATACTAGATATGCTTTTTGTAATAAAGAACTGATGGAGTAATTAAATTAGGGCTTAAATTAAATATTTTAAAATGTTAAGGTTATTTTTGAACGTGTCAAAATATTTAAGTTTAAACTGAATTTTGGTGACAACGTTAGGGTCTAATTTGAATCTTTTGCCTTTTTAGAAACTTTGGTCTTTATATTAACTAGTTACTCCTTTGAAAAGCATTATTTAAGTTTTAATTCATTCTCCTTTTCAACTTCTCTAATAGTTTGAAACTTAATTTAATATGCTTGGTTTTACTATGTTAAATGTGATTTTTTTTTGCAATAGTTATAACTAATTTATTGTCAATGTAAAAGAGAAGCACTACCCTTTTGTTTCATTCCAAGATCTGCTAACAACTTCCTTAGCCAGACACATTAATTTGAAGCTCCAAAAACTACAATAGACTTCACTTTAATAGATGATTAAGGAAAAATTTTACTTTTTAATGTAAAGTAAATACACCAATACTAAGAGAAAAACACATAACTAGAATTATTCTTCATATCATCAATAAAAGTAGTCCAATAACTATTAATATATCCTATCAAACTAGTGCTCTCTTCCTTCTTATGGATTAATTCGTAATTTAGTGTTCCTCTCATATACCTTAAGACCCTTTTAGCTACACCAAAGTGAATTTTACTTGAATTTTGTATGATTCTTAATAACAGCTAAATGTATACAACACGTCTAGTCTTGTGGCTCTCAAATATAATAATTTCCCGATTAAACTTCTTTACAAGGTTACATCAGCCCTTTTCTCACCATCTTCTCTTAAGAATTTGAAGGTTATAGTAAGCGGACATGCTGCTAACTTAGTCCTTTTTATGTTGAGTTTCTTAAAGATAGATTCTGTATATTTAGACTGACTAATGAAGATATAATCTTCCTCTTGCTTAATCTCTATGTCCAGAAAGTAGTGCATCTCTTTAAGACTAAACATCTTAAATTCAACTTCAAGTTTTTGTTTAAATAGTGCTACAAAGTCATCATCATCTCTAGTTATTAACAAATTATAAACATGCAATGATATAATCAACTTCACAAATTGGTCTTCCAATAACACATAGACAGTAGCTTCATTTTCACTTATCTTAAGCCCTTACTTAATCAAGTATTCATCAATTAATTGTACCAAGCTTTTAAGTTAGAAAGAGTTTGGTCCAATAAGTACACATCATTCTTCTTGCTTTAGTATTCAAACCCCTACATTGTTCATCATATATGGTCTCCTTGATAAAGTCATTCGAGAATGCTAACTTGATATCAAGATGGAATAGTTTATTAGCTAATGCAACCAATAATCTTATAGTATCATGCCTTATAACTAGTGTAAAGGTTTCAAAGTAGTCAAATGTATATTGTTGAAGATGCCCTTTAATAACCTGTCGATTACCTCCTAATTAATTGGTATTCCATTAAAGACTATGTTTCCTTCTTTTTTATTATAGAAATCTCCTCTTTTAGAGTTGCAAACCATTTTTTCTTAGTTTTTAGCTCATTATAGATAGTTGGTTCAATAAATACTAAAATGTGCCCTTTCAAAAATTTTAGTAAGAGATCTTATTCTCATAATTTAAATTTTAATGTCTTGATAATCATTTACCTTCTATAGAACCTTTCCCTCATAATGAAATGGTAAAGATTCTATGTCTTAAACTTCACAAACTAATCACATTTTACCAATTTGGTTAGGTAAATTTATCAATTACAGTATGTCGGTTCACTTGAATATTCTTTGTTAGAAATTGAGAACTTTATAAGCTTTACTTGTACAAATGTATCCTAAGAACACCCCAAGTTCACTATTATTGTCTAACTTTTCTTTAACTTAAAAAACATTATATAATACAGACTAACAAAAATGTTCATGTTTAAAATAGACAGTAAGTTACTAAAATATTTTCATATGGTGTTCAAACTTCTAGCGCATCTTAGTAGATAGTATGTTAAGTAAATACATTGAGGTATTAACTCATTCTACCCAAAACTTCTTTATTACTTTTTACCATCCCTATAATGCTTATGTTCTTCCTCTTTACCACTCCATTGTGTTTAAGGGTGTATGGAGCTATCAATTGGTGATTGATTCCTCTTTTGACACAAAATTCTTTGAACTTCCTATAAGCACAATTATAATCATAATTAGAGGCATATTGCTTTCTTAATTATTATTTTCAACTTCTTTACTTTGTCAAATACCTCACTTTTATATTTCAAGAAAGCAATCCAGTTACACTTGTTATAAGCATTAATAGATGACACAAAATTTTGCTTCCATTTAGTAAGACATCATTTACAGGTCCACATATGTCAAAGCAAAATAGTTCTAACCTCTTATTAACTTTCTAAGATGCATTTTTGAAAGGAAATCTTGCTTGCTTCCCAAGTAGGTATGCAATTTATAATTTATTAGCTTCTGTCACCTTGGGAAGGCCTTGCACAATATCATTTCATTCTTTTTTTTTTCAATACACTAAGACCAATATATCTGAATCTACTGTGTCATAATATGGACTCATTGATAGAAGCGACTTTAGCATAATTCATAAAATTACTCTCTTTGGAATTGGTTTTAATATTCCACTCAACTAAAAAAGTTTGCTCTTCATGCAAACTTTCATCACTTTAGCTCTTTTAGAGTCAATTATCATATATTCACTCTTATTAAAGTTCACAACATATCTTTTTTCAATTAATTAATTGATAAGGTCATTCCTTTGTGACAGGAAGGTTACGAGTTCGAGTCACAAAAATAGTCTCTTTGTAAAATACAAAATGAAGGCTGTGTACAATTGGTGACCTTCCCCCGACCCTTGCAAAGCGGGGAGTCTTGTGCACTTAGGTTTGCAACTTTTAACTAATAATCAATAAATTTTGATCAAGTCCAGGAAACTATACTAGTTATTAACTTGATACCTATTGAAATATTTACAACAACATATCCTCTTTCTTCCACCTTCAATAGAGCACCATTGCCAATTTTGACTTAAACTTAGAAGTTCTCCAAAACTTTGAAAAGAGATTCATCATAAGCTATGTGACATACACATCTAGAATCCACAAGTTAAGAATACTTACTGATGTAAGCTGATAAGGCAATAATAGTGAAAGAGTTTTTTTAATTCCTTCTTCGTCTTTCTCCATTATTTTAACAGGTTTGTATTGTTTCTTTGTTTTACTTTTGCATACTTGTTTAGTGTATCCCATTTGGTTACAATACTTACACTTTGCATTAGGCCTATACCTACAATAGTAAGGAGTACGATTTGTTTTCTTACAATAAGAACAAGATGCAAAATTGCCTTTCTTTTACCCTACAGTATGCTGACATCCTTTCTGTCTTCGATTCCTTTTCTTTCCATCATTGTTCTTTACTTCTCTTTGAATTATATTGACTTGTTAGGTTTGTCCTTAACCTTAAAAGCTCATTTTGTTTTTCTGGCCTTAAAACTCTTTTTTTTTTTAGCTTGAAGAGAGTTTACAAGTTCTATCAAGTTGATTTGTGTAATATCTTTAGACTTTTCTTAAGTTGATATTTTGGCCTTACATATCTCAAGAATACTAACAAGGACTTTATCAACTGTTCTTTTACCCTACAAAACTTCCTCAAGCAACCTAAGTTGATTTACAAGTTTCCTACGTTTGTCTCCATACTTTGTTAAAATTTTTAGACTCACCCATATTCATCATCTTAAATTCTCTTCATAAATTGAGAACTTGAAGTTGTTTTTTCTTATCCCTTTTAGATCTTTGAAAATCCTCTTTAATCTTTTCTTAAGCCTTATTACTGGTCACATAAGCCATGATCCTTGCAAAATTTTTCCTCTATAACTAAAGTATGTATGAGTGCCAAAGCTTTATATCTCTTTACTTTTTCATCATTATAGTTCTTTAGTTAATTTACTATTGGATTATGTGGAGGTTGAGGTAGATTAGCCTCTGTCCTGACTGCATTCCAAAGAAGAAAGACGCTAAAATAAGATTTCATCTTAACTACTTCAAGTGCTTCAAATTATTGCTATTTGACACAATAAAAATAATTATATATAGTATATAGTTCTATATAATGAAATGATGCTTTGGGTTATTACAAAAAGAGAAGAGAATCTTTATGTTTTACTTTTAATTAGATCTATTTAAATTATTTAAACAACATATTTTTTTATTAAATAATGGAGTTGTTCATGTGGAGAAGTTTACTAAAGCCATTTTAACAACACACGTTTGGAAGTATTGAGTATTTTTTAAGGAAGGAAGGGTATTCTCACTTATTTTCTCTTGTATAGCCCTTTAAGATTCTTAGTACTTTGATACTATGTCAAAATTTCACAAGCTTTATAATGATATGTTCTTAAACATTTATTAAAATCTCAAAAACAAAGATGAACAACAAAAAACATAAATTACTTTTTACTTTTTTGTTGCATAAAAAGCGTATAAACAAAATATTAAGTTTAATACAGGTTAACAACTAGTCATGATTTGAAAACATCCCAAAAATCAAGGAGAAAAGATATGGAAATCTAAAGAACAACAAGATAAGTTATTCTTATAATAATAATACAAGGAATTCAACTAATGTATATTAGAATCATTATGGTCTAATTCACGATCATGTAATATAGCTTATTCATCTTTAGAAGTATGAAGTTGTGACATGACTTACTACATGGACATATAATCTTAGAAATGTTTGGTAAACACAGTTTCGTGGGCATGAGTGAACACGCAACTTAATACACAATCGGGTTGGAGACTGTATCATAAGATGGAGCAACTACAGAGGGCTATATAGCATAAGATGCAGGCATGTTTGTACTTGGGTTTCTTTTTAGGCTTCATCGAAACTACACAGATTAAAACAAGAACCTGTCTGTGCCTATGTTATTTTATGAACTTATTGAAAACAAGTTAAAGTGAAATTAAAGAAATAATGGCTTTCATTCTTCATAGAAATGCATCAACACCAGCAATTTTCTTCCTTTCGTTTTCATTAATTAGCTGCAATTGAATCTGTAGTTGATGGATAAAAAACAGTTTAGTTTATATTATTTGCGTACCAACTCTTGTGATTATGTATATGAGATGACGTCATAAGTTTGGGCAAGTTATCCCTAAGTAGGATGGATAAGTTTTATAATATATTTTCCAATATATATTTATTAATGATTGTTGAATAAATTATGGAATGCATAACAACTCACAAATTAAGTTCGTTAGATAAGCCAGTTTTGACGAGCCTGTCAGACTCATGGTTTGGTAAATCAAGAAAAACCTATTGAAGATGCTCATAATCAGGGAGTTATTTTCTGGGGTGTACGAGAGGCATAATGTAATGTAACTGGTGCAGGTGTACCTTCACTTGATCAATCCTGAATGCATGTTGGCTTAGTGCTTAAAAATAATGTAACTGGGGTATACGAGAGGCATAATGTAAGGTAACTGGTGCAGGTGTCTCTTCCCAACAATCTCCACTTTATCAATCCTGAATGCAACTTGGCTTAGCGCTTGAATAGCAGACAATGGTACAGTTAGGGTATCAGGTAGTGACTGTTGATACAAGCAAAGGAAGCTCCAAACCAACATGGAGCTGACTCTTGCCTCTTGACCTGTAAATCCTGCAAATCTCCACGATTAGACCATCATCTGCTCAACCAACGAGACTCACTTAAGCAAAACAATATTTTGAACAACTAGGTATTGAGTATCGAAAGAACAAACGTCCCTGTTTTTCCTATCATTTCAATGCAAGCAGCACCAATTTTGTGATTTACTACTTCCACGTCTCATATCCTCAAGTTTATATAAATCAAAGTAGCTTGCCGCTGATTGCTGCTCCATTTGTTTCCTTTGAAGGCAATCGTACATAATAGGAATATAGGCCACAGAGGATATATTATATTTCAGAAACAATAGCAGCTCACTTACCGCAGAATAAAATACGAAGATAAGGCCTAGTAAATGTCAAGTTGCATGAAAATTTTGTGACTTAAGCGAAATCGGATTCATCTAAGATTTCGTACGAAGGGTCAAAAGGTACCCACTACATTAAAGCTCTTTATAATCATTTCAGTAATAAAAATATATTTGAAGAGTTGCTGTTCTTGTGTCGAGTGTAGGATCGTAAAATTTCATTTAAGAAAATTGAATGGAGTAATGGAGCAACAAGTAGAGAAAAATGTGGGAAAAATAAGAAACAAAAAAGTTATGTGATTCACCTCTTTGAGATAGGCTACGTCTATGAGTTAAGACAATCAAAGAGATTTTCATTATGGGAAAAATGAGAAAAATTACAAAAATACTTAATATTTTTCTTTCAACTCTTTTAACCCAGTTACATTCAAAACTCACATATAATATTGTCATATTTTAATCAAAATACCTTCTCTCAAAATACCTCAACTCTTTCTGCACCTTATTCACTCTCTCTATCTTTTATTTTCTTCATAAATGTGGCTTTCCTTTTATAGGCAGAATGAGTTTAACGTTTGTCAAAAACAAATCTTTGACAAACATTCAAAGATTTTTTTGGTTACCAAGCATTAAAAAAGAGGGAGGAGGTGCCTACTATTTTGACAAAAAATTGTCAACTTTGACAATTTCAAAACACACATAGCAAATCTCCGCCTTGTTTTGAAATTAGGACTTTGTGAAAATTCCGTCAATTATCTTCGCCATTGCCCATTTAGGGCATTTATCATGATTTGTGTATTCCGATCAAGTCCAAGCAATGCTTGAACTTACTTATAGGTAGAGGCTTTGTCAACATGTCTACTGGATTATCTACAGCACCAATCTTCTTCACAATAATAGTTTCTTGCGAAATTATATCTCGGACGAAATGGTACTTGACATTAATGTGCTTTGTCCTCTTATGAAATATTTAATCTTTGGTCAGATGGATAACACTTTGATTGTCACATGAACAATGGTCACCTGTTAATCTGAATTCAATTCACTAAATAAGCCTCACAACTAAATAACTTCCTTAATTGCCTCCGTAGTAGCCATGTATTCTACTTCTGTAGTGGACAATGCAGCTATAGGCTGTAAGGTAGCTTTATTGCTTCCAAGTGTGAATACATAACCAGTGATTGATCTTCTTTTATCTAAATCATTTGCATAATCTAAGTTCACAAAACCAACTACACCATTCTTACTCCTGCAAAACTCCAAACATGAGTTAGTAATACCATATAAGTATCTCAAAATATATTTTACTGCATGCCAACGTTCTTTCCCTGGATTAGCCATATATCTACTTACTACACTTTCAATATGTGAAATGTCAGGACGTGTGCAAACCATTGCATACATCATACTACCAACTATATTAGAGTAAGGAACTTACGCCATGGACTTAATTTCTGCATTTGTTTGTGGCAATAAAGCAGCCGAAAGCCTAAAATGAGCAACAAGAGGAGTACTTACAGGTTTAGCGTCTTTCATACCAAAACGCTATAAAACCTTCTCAATAAAACTCTTTTTGAGTAAGGTAAAGTTTGCCTGCAAGTCTATCTCTTTGAATTTCCATCCCCAAAATTTTCTTAGCTGCTTTCAGATCTTTCATCTCAAATTTACTATTAAGTTCAACTTTTAACCTACTAATCTCATAAATGTTCTTGGCAATAATAAACATATCATCAACATAAAATAACAGATAAATGTATATGCCATCATAAAGTTTTCTAAAAAAAACACGGTTATCATATTGACTTCTAAAATAGTCGTGATTTACTATGAATGAGTCAAACCGCTTATACCATTGCCTAGAAGATTGTTTTAAACCATACCATGACTTCTTCAACAAATAAACATGATATTTCTTTTCTTCAATTTCAAAACCTTTAGGTTGTTGCATATATATTTACTCCTTTAATTCACTATGCAAAAATGTAGTTTTAACATCCACCTGCTCTAAGTCCAAATCATGTATAGTTACTAATGCAACTAAGACACGAATGGAGCTATGTTTAACAACAAGTGATAAAACATCATTAAAGTTAATTCCTTGAACTTGCTGTAGCCTTTTTCAATCAATAGTGCCTTGTATCTGGAATTTTCAATGCCAGAAGTTCTTTCCTTCCTCTTAAAGATCCATTTGCATCTAACAATTTTCTTATTCTTTGGCGGTTTGACTAATTCCCAGGTCTTGTTTTTATGGAGAGACTTAACATTTTATTGCATAGCAACCACCCATTTGACAGAATCATCACAAGAAACAACTTTTGAATAAATGGAAGACTCACCAACACTTTTTGTTTCTTGTGCTGTTGCAAATGCATATGCCACCACCTCTACATCAACATATTTTCTTGGTGGTATTAGTTCTCTCCTGGGTCTATTTTTTGCAATGGAATACTCCTCCTATTCTCTTGATGTAGTTTCTTCCTCTGCCTTCATTGTGGCTTCCTTTTCTGTGATTGTGGGGTCATGGATCTATTCTGAAGAGATGTTTTGTGGAGGATAATTCTCCACCTTAAACTTCACCTGCTTAGGCATACTCTTCAGACCTGTATCAGAAGAAATAGAAGTCTCCTCTTTTTGGTGAAGCATAACTGATTCATAAAAAATGACATCTCTACTAATGATTAGTTTGCATGCCTTATGATCAAGACACCATAATTTATATCCTTTGATGCCATCAAGATATCTAATAAATATGCACTTTTTGGATCTGGGTTCTAACTTTCTATCATTAACATGTACATATGTTGAACACCCACAAAATTTTAAATTTGAATAATTAGTAGGTTTCCCAGACCATACCTCTTATGGAGTCTTACAGTTAATGGCTGTTGATGGAGATCGATTTATCAAGTAACATGTTGTTGATGATGCTTTAGCCCAGAAATCTTCTGATAGGCCAGAGTTGGACAACATACAATAAACTTTCTCCAAAATTGTTTTGTTCATTCTTTCTGCCACACCATTTTGTTGTGACATACCTCTGATTGTCAAATGATGAATTATTCCTTCATTCTTCCAAAAATCATTAAATTCACCTTCATAAAACTCTAAACCATTATCTGTCCTAAGTCATTTTATTTTTTCTGCTTGTCTATTTTTCAACTAACGCCTTCCATTTTATGAAAATGGTAAACACATCATTCTTGTATTTCAGAAAATATTCTCATACCTTCCTGGAGTGATCATTAATGAAGGTAAGCATATACCAAGCAACATCTTTTGAAGAGACACATGCAGGCCCCCAAAGATCAGAGTAAATGTAGTCTAGAGTGCCTTTTGTCTTGTGAACAATAGCAGAAAAACTTACCTTTTTTTGTTTACCCAATACACAATGTTCACAAAAATTTAATTTTGACACTTTTTGGTTACATAGAAGACCTCTTTTGCCTAGTAGTGTCAAACTCTTTCACTCATATCCCAGCCTCATATGCCATAATCTGGTGACATCTGATTTTGATAGAGCTGACGTGGTCACATCAGTTACTCCGATAGTTGTTCCTTTTAGCATGTACAGTTTGCCTATTTTGAAGAGCCTTCATCACGACTAGGGCACCTCTAACTACTTTGAGAACTCCACCTCCACTAGTGTAATGGTAGCCTTTTAAATCCAAGGTAGTTAAAGAGATGAGATTTCTTTTTAAGTCTGGGACATGGTGAACATTCATCAATGTTCTTACAACGCCATCAAACATTTTTAATTTGATGGAGAACCAGTATTTGTTGGAACATATGTGAAATGAACAGACAGTGTCAATGATCCATTCATCTCGTGGTCCAGATCCTTTTTCACACACCAAAACAGTGTCTGCTTATTCCTCCTTTTGTACAACACTAGCTTCGACTTACTTTTCTTTATTCTCTAGGTCTAACTTGTTTTTGAGCTTGTAACAGCCAGCTACAACATGCCCTTTCTTTTTGCAATATTTACAAAATCCATTTATGAATTTGGATTTTGATCTTAACTTGTGCTTGTTATTGCTATTGGAGTTTATGTCCGTTGATCTTCCTCTGACAATCAGTATTTCTGCAGGACTACTCTAGTTTGAGATAAATTCTTTGTCAATAATATCTTTTGAAAGTAAGGTAGATTTAACCTCCTCTAATGTGAGAGACTCTTGATCATAAATAATAGTATCTCGAAAATGCTTGTAAGATGGAGGTAAGGAGTGCAGCAATATGAGAGCTTAGTCTTCTTGATCATACTTGATGTCCATATTCTTGAGATCCATGAGAATTGAATCATTATAATCAATATATGATTTGAGTCAACCACCTTCTGCCATACGAAGCATATGCAAGCGACGTTTTTCAACTAACTTGCTAATGAGATTCTTTGTCATATATAGAGATTCCAACTTGTGGCATAATGAAGCAACTGTCTTCTCGTGAATAACTTCACGTAAGACTTTATTTGAAAGGCTCAAATGAATGGAACCATGACTTTTTTATCCATGTCTAGCTTTTGGGTGTTAGTTAATTCACCTTGTATGACATCCCTTCCCAGCAAGACTGCATGCATCTTGACTTTCCGCAAAGCAAAGCTGGTGTTGCGGTTGAACTTCTCAAAATCAAATCTTGTTTTTTTCCATCTTCAAACAAAACTTCTAATTACAAACAAAACTTTGCTCCCACTATTTCACGTGAATAATACCTGTATGTATGAATAATACCATATACATAAATAGTACTATACTAGTTGCTACGCTATAGTGCTTAATTCAAAATAAATGTATAAATAGTTGTTAGCTTTCTTAATTACTATTTTATTATTCATCAACTTTCACTATCATCATTCGAAAAGCAAATAGATTGTGCCAAAATTTTTTTCGTAATTTTCTCACCTTGCTCTGATACCAATTTGTTGTGACGAGCGTATCATCGTAGAATTTTGTTTGAAAAAGTTGAATAGTGTAATGGAGCAACAAGTAGAGAAAAATGTGAGAAAAATAGGAAATAAGAAATTTATGTGATTTACCCATTTGAGATGGGCTACGTCCTCGGGTGAAAACAATAAAAGAGATTTTCACTAAGGAAAAAATGAGAAAAATTACAAAACACTTAATATTTTTCTCTCAACTCTTTAACCCAGTTATACCCAAAACTCACATATATACTCTAGTATTTCACTCAAAATATCTTCTTTCAAAATACCTGAATTCTCTCTACATCTTGTTCACTCTCTCTCTATCTTTTATTTTTTTTCATGAATATGACTTTGCTTTTATAGGCAAAATGAGTTTAACGTTTGTCAAAAAAACAAATCTTTGATAAACATTCAAAGATTTGTTTAGTTATCAAGCATTGAAACTGAGGAGGAAAGTGCCTATACTATTTTGACAAAAAAAATTGTCAATTAGACAATTTCAAAATATACCTAACAGCTGTTAAATTCCTTCATTATAAAAACAACGTGTACTTGTAGCCTTCTGCTCATAATCATTAACCAAAGTAGTAGTACTAAAATTTCCTATAATGTCAGTTTGAGGGTCCACCGACAGATCATTGACCTGCACGCCTTATAAACTTCTTGCTTTACACAAAAAGATATGTAGGCCTAAATCTACCTGGCTAAGGCATATCCTGATTGTACCAACTAAAACAAAACAAAACTTCAAAGCCAAGAAGAATATCTTTTGAAACTGGCAAGCTTTTTTTATGTTTATATTAACAGAATAAATGTAACTAGTTCGACAGTTTACTTGCTAGCTCTTCCATTACTCCTATCTCATCTCCATGGCTTTCTCTTTCTGTGTAACAAGATCAAGCCGAAATTTGGTCAGACCAATTGAGAGGACACCAACTGACACACTTGACCTCTCTATCATAGATAGACTGCCTGTATTGAGATGCAATGCTCGGACCCTGCACGTTTTCAGACACGGCCCTGAAGCAGCTCAAGTCATAAAGGAAGCTTTATCGAAAGCGTTGGTTGCTTACTTTCCCCTTGCCGGACGGCTTAAAGAGTCCGAAAATGGTCTGCTTCAAATAGATTGCTGTGAGCAGGGTGCATGGTTTGTGGAGGCTTCTGTTGATTGTACTCTCGAAGATGTCAACTACTTCGACAGTGTCACAGCTATTCCCTACGACGACCTACTTCCTGACGATGTCCCTGAGATCGAAGGCACTGAACCACTCGTCCAAATGCAGGTATCAACTTTGTGTTAGAAAAATAAATCCTACCTTAAAAACCTCGCATGATTTCTCAATTTTAAGACATTTCACATTCTCGGTTTTTCAGGTTACGCAATTTGGTTGTGGTGGCTTTGTGATTGGACTCATTTTCTGCCACAGTATATGCGATGGACTCGGAGCTGCACAATTCCTGAATGCTGTTGGAGAATTTGCCAAGGGCGTTGATCATCTTAGCATCTCACCGGTTTGGTGTAGAGACTTCAGTTCTTCCCCTCTCCAGAAACCTGATATCACGACTTTGCCTATATTGCCAACCCCACCGATGCCCGACTACAGGCTAGAGCATGCCAACGTAGACATTTCCTTGGATCAAATTAACAAGCTCAAGAAAGAGTTTCATGATTCAACAGGCCAAACTAGTTCTGCGTTCGAAGTTATAGCAGCAACTTTTTGGAAACACCGAACACTCTCTATATACTCCAACCAAAACACAGAAGTCAAGCTCGTTTTCTTCGCTAACTGCCGTCAGCTCTTAGACCCTCCATTGGCTGAAGGATTCTACGGCAATTGTTTCTTCCCCGTAACCATAACAGCTTCCAGCGGGTCTTTGGCAAAAAAATCGAATGCTGATGTCATAAAACTCATAAAACAAGCCAAAGCAGGACTGTCAGTAGAATTCAATAAGTACTTGAATGGTGAGCATTCGATAAGCGGCGACGACCCATTTGCACCACCTCTTAACTACACCACGTTGTTTGTGTCAGAATGGGGAAGATTGGGATTCAA
>JANZXP010000009.1:20844934-20858684 GCA_027576715.1 Erythroxylum flavicans
AGCGGCGACGACCCATTTGCACCACCTCTTAACTACACCACGTTGTTTGTGTCAGAATGGGGAAGATTGGGATTCAACACAGTTGATTACGGTTGGGGACCTCCAGTACACGTTATCCCAATCCAAGGATCTAGCATCATACCAGTTGGAATTCTAGGGTCATTACCATTGCCTAAGAAAGGTGTTCGGTTAATGACGTGGTGCATCGAGGAAGCTCATCGAAAACCATTCCTTGATCAGATGATGAACATCCCTTCCAATATATAAAGAATCCAAAAGATTCTTACTCTCGCAAGTGAAATCAAAGAACTTTTCCTCCAACTTTAATAAGCACAAGTTGTCCTAGTATGACAGCTACTATTGGATAACTGGTAATGTTTGAGATTCCTGCAAGACTTGAGTCAAAAAAACTTTCTGAATTTGGGACATATGTTGACATTGAATTACATAACAATAAAGGATTCACCACTCTTGATAAGAGGAGATGATATCTACAACCTCTTGTCAGGGTTATTACGAGGAAATCTCTAACCAAAGTGGAAATGTCATGAAAATAGTCTTTAATGACATATATAATTGAGTAATGAGTCTCGGAGACAAGAACTAACATCACTTGGGCTATATGTGACATAGTCAATCTAGTGGGAGTTGACACTTTAACCATACTCTGAACCAAGTGGGGTATAGAATGGTGAAAGGACGAATTGCACAGGAACATTGTCTATGGAAAGGCTTGTAGTCAATCTAGTGGGAGTTGACACTTTAACCATATTGTGAACCAAGTGGGGTATAGAATAGTGAAAGGACGAATTGCACAGGAACATTGTCTATGGAAAGGTTTGTAGTCAAACCACTAACTTTTTGGTCAATTGGGGGTTATGATGTGTTGCTAGATATCGCTTATAACTTGCTTACGTTCCCATTTATGTTGGCCATTTGAACTTAATTCAAGTGGCCAATATAACGGGGAATATAAGGGGTCACTCGCATTGGAGATGCGAAGAATGAGTGAAATGGTTTTGGATGGGGATCCAAGATATGAGAGATGCATGAATAAGCTACAAAAGTGTGGTAGTTTAGGGTCATTTGATTGTGAATCATATAACACATGTGCATCTTGCTTATTAGGTAAGATGACAAAATTATCCTTTAATAAGCAAGATGACAAAATTACCCTTTAAAGAAGGGGTGAATGTTTTCATGCTAAATTAAGTGAGATTAAAAGCCACTTAATTCCCACTAACTCTCCATTGATGTTGGGGATTAGACGAAGGCCAAAGGGTGTCAAAGACACTCCATTTTCGTGTAAAAGTTGTAAGAAAACAGTGTGTTTTTGTGAATTGTTCGCCATCTTCTAAAATACTCTCTCAAAGAACACACTACAAAGCTAGCAATTTGTGTGTGTTCTAGCCATTATTCCCAAGAGGTTTCAGGCTTCGCTCTTCGTATGGATATCATTAGAGACATCTTCCTTTGGTTGTTGTGGTTTACGACAACCTGAAGAGGTGAAGACAACGAATAATGAAGGAGATTGTAAGGTATAAATATTAAGTGCATGTTTTGTTTTACTACATCTAATGGCACATGTTTGATTTTGTATTTTCTGGATTTCATTTTATTTTACACTGCATATTCCGATAGTTATTGCATGATTGAAACCTAATAGTAGATGGATTGGGCCAACATGTTGACTCCAGTAGCAACTATTGGGTAAATTGAGAATGTTGTTAATAAGACCTCTAAGGCTAGGCGAGAATATGCACACCAAAGAGCAATAGTAAACTCCAGTGAGGACTATGTGGCTAGTCAGGGGACAGGTGATATAATCTCTCATAATGGCGAACTAGCAGAAGATTGTGATTCTCTATTAGCTATAGTCTAAGTCCCTGACATCCCAGGAGATTTTTGTGTATAGCCAAAACTGTAAAAAGGAAATCAACAAAGAAGAGAAAGCAAAATCCCAAATATCAGGGGACTTTTCCCAAATAAGACAGTCTTAGTGTAGAACATCTATAGTTGTCTATCTTACAGACAGTTATACTGCCTTACCTAGGGAGTTTTTTTGGTCATATTGTAATATGATGGTAAGCTTAATGCCTTGAACTCATTGCAATGTCGATATAGTTTTAACTATAATTAATTTTTTTGGTTTAAAAAAATCATATCTCCACCACTTATAAGTAAACTAGAAACAAAAATCAAAAGATGTTGTTACAAGGTTTTAATAAGAGTTAGGTAAGGTATGATTAAGATAATAAGAAGGGTGTTAAAATTGAAGGGAATTTATAAAAACAACATTACAAGAAACTTATTTTTAACAATATAGGTCCTTCACATTATAAGTCCATTGGTACCATAACTTAAACACTTTTTTAAAAATAAATCAACAAAATTCATCATTTACCAATAATTAAAGAATTATTGGACCTTTTTAAAATTTAAGTTTTAAGCGATCAAGTAATGTAAATAACCTTCAGGGTTCAAATTAATAAAAAGGCTTCAAGAAAGATAAGATAAAGGTTAATAATGGCGTTATAATCAAGGAAAAAGGCTAAGGCTCAAAATTGGTCACTCATAAGGGATAAAATATGGTAGGATAATTCAAGAAAATAGGTTAAACAAATGTGATATCTAAATGTCTTTATCACTTCAATTCTTCCAATTTAACAAATGTTGTCTCAATATGAACAATAAAAGCAAGCTATGTATGATAACATACATGAAACAATGTAAATAATATGCAATTTTCATTCAAATTAATTATCTCAATGACTACTAAACATATGACTTATAAAAGCAAGTTTATTATAACTTTCATCCTTTTGCATACTAATTCAATTCGATAATCAATAAAGATTTCAAGTATTTTGATATATTTTAAATAATTCAGGATATTAGTTAATAAAATTTAATAACAAAGATTACAATAAAAGAAAATTACAATCTCATTCCCCATGTTTAAAATGGTACATTGTCCCTAATGTACACGAGATAAGCATAGATTAATAAAAAGAAAGAAAGGATAAGAAATTGGTACTTCTTTAAGTAATAAGAATTTCAAAATTTTGAAAGTGATAAGGGATCCATCCAATATGAATTACAACCATCCTTGCAAAATATAAATAAAAAGGTATAAAAAGATAAAAGAAAATAAAAATAACAATAAAGAAACAAAATATGAAGTATTGAAATAAAGACTATATGAAATAACATTACACCAATGTTTAGACAAAAGAAATAATAAAGGAAAGAAAATAAGAAAAATACAAAATAATAAGAAAAAGAAAAGAAAAGACCACATTAAAGCATCCCTTAATCTTGTTGTGACTCTGGCATGTTCGTCGATAGAGGTTCCTCAGGTCGTATAGCCTCAAAAGGTGGAGGAGTTGAGAATGATGTAGCTGCTTCAGATGGTGAAGGTTAAAAAGTCATCCCTTGATAGCTCGCCATTTGCATCATAAGGCCCCCATCCATCTAGTCTAAGTCTCGAGTTGTCTTATCCACTCCACAATCTCCACTTGTTGTATCCAGATAGTGTGTTAAGTACGTATGAGCTGCCCTATATGTCTCTCTAGCTAAGCTATCTTTAGCTAGTCCCAATGTGGTGTCTACAATCTGATTGCTTCTACACTATCCTTCTCGTGTGTGACCCCTCCCGTTTAGGATGGCAGTGAATAGGTTGTGGTGGCTACTCTACTATGTGAGACTACTCCCTATGTCCTCCTAATGCGGCCGACTCATTGGGAACCCCAATTATGTTGTAGATGTAACTCAACATGTACATATGCTTCATTATATCGAGGTTTGGTGCTGCCATAGTGCCTACTAGTCACATTACTGGTAGTTTGTTGAAGACCCCATCCTTCATGAAAATTTAGTCATATAAGGTCCGATGCAAATTGTCCCTACCTTCTTCTCGCTTAGATGTCAAATAAACAGGGCTAATGTGTGCCCTAAGTGTGTTGGCTTCCTCTCAGTTATGCTCGAAAGGTAGAACACATTTAGATTTTCAACAATGTCGTGGCTATCACCCTATCCACTCAGTGTGTGGCCCAGAACTCCATGAGTATATCTGAGCGTCGTATATTGTAGAGATGAGGCAATGGATCTACTCGGGTCATAGTCGTCATCATTGCTAATTGTACTCCAGAACTATCGAGAAGATGTCCCATACAGGAAGTCTATCCACAAGGCTAAGTAAGCTTGCATCCCCATGAACTCTAGGTCGGACAACTTTATTATGACAAAAAGTTTTGAATAAGTAATTCGAACCATCTCCCCTAGCTGTCAAAATTGAATTGTGTTCAATTAATCCTTGTCGTGTCATCCTTTCTCTACAAAGAACATAGAGAGCACCTTATGTGTTAGCTCCCAATAGGAGGGCTCCATGATCTTGAAAAATTAGGACCAAGCTTCAACTTCGATAAGGTTCCTTACCTATTAGACCAAACCCACCCCATCATATGCCAATCAATGTTGCGACTCGTCATAAAGTTCTTCTCCTTGAGCCGCTAATATTGTTCCTCATGTATTGCCACATTGAACAACAACATTAGATGTCACTTTAGTCGCCGGATTGAGTTAGTTCCCTTTAGGTCTCTGGAGGACTTTGCTCCTTCTTGCCTCTTCCTTAGTATTTCCTTTGTTTGTCATGTTCCTATCATTATGCCTAAAACTTTTAATACTGTGAGAAAACTACAAATAAATTACAAAATACCCTTTCCCCACACTTATTTCTTATGCTCACTAAATTGTTAAACATGAAAACAAACTAAAAATAGGAAAATTAAACATATGGTAAAATTATGAACAAATAATCTAATGTAAATAAATAAAGAGATAAAGTAAATAATTAAAACAAAATATTTAGAAAATAAACTAGCAACCTAATTAATCAAAAAATTGAAATTAAAAATATCGTAATTAATAAGTAAAACTAATCTAATTATTTAATAATGTAATAACCCTAAAATTGAAATTAAAATTCCATTCTAACAATGACCCAAAATTAACACAATTAAACATTGGATTTATCCAAAAATCAAAATTGAAATGAAATTAAACAATAAAAAACTTCAATTAACTGTAAAAACAATTAATTAATCCTAATTTCACACAAAACATTACAATTTACCAAGTAGTTAACAAAAATTGCACAAATTTGTAATTCCAATCAAAATTCATCCAATTCACATGCAATTCATCAAATTGAATCAATAAATCATATGGGTAAGGATGAAATTCAACTATTAAACTACAATTAACCACTAAATCACTCAAAATTGGACAAAATCCCAAAAACCTTAACATTAGCATTTTTGAAGCTAAAAAGCCCTAATAATTGCAAAACATCCAATTATTCATGCATAAACAAGTGAAATTAAGAAGAATAATTACTTGGGTGTCACATGTTTGCAAGAAAAATGCAAGAAATTGGTTGTGAGAGTAGAGAGAGAAGAGAAAGTGAGAAAAATAAATGATTAGGGCAAATTTAAGTCTGTCGTGGACTTACATGGTCTGTTATATGACCATATAACTGACCGTATAATTCACTGATCTGCAACTTATCATAGACTTACACTATTTATTACACAGGCATGTATCTAACCGTGTAAGTTTGCACGAGCATCTAAATCTCTGTAAATGTATGTAATATGAAAAATAGTTAGACAAATTAAAAAATTTTCACTCAAAGTTACAAAACTTCAACACGCATACCCTAACACAAAAATTATGCACCATGGAAAAATTTTTAAAAATTGCACTCAAAGTTATGAAACTTCAACATATATATGCTAACATAAAAGTTATGCACAATCTTATCAGGATGCTCTATGTCCTAACCTAAAACACATCAAAACTCAATAATTAATGCCTTACTTCCACCCGTTTCTTCACATAATAGTTTTGTAGCCTGTGAATAAGCCACATATTGTAAGATAATAATAAAGACATAATGTATTAAATTTATAAATCCAATCGATTGCATTAATGCCCCTTTTAATAACAAACTGTTAATAAAATAAGAAATAATAAAACTCCCTGAATGTTCAGTTAGCTTAAACATTTGGCCTTGTAGGAAGTGGAAACCATCCGTACTCAAGGTGACAACCAATGAGTCACCATTACTTTCCTCAATTGGCTCCTCCTTTTGTTCTTTCTCAATTTCCTTTGTTCTCTCTTCTACTTTCTCTTTCTAGACAAAAACTTTCTTATGTTCTTCTTCTTCAATCATCTTTTGTCACTTCTCTACTTCTTCGACAAAGGCTTCTTAAATCATCATCATCTTATTCTTCTTCAATCATTTTTTGCCCCATTTCTCTGCTTCCTCTTCTTTGACGTAAGATTCCTTTTCTTCTTCTTCCTCTATCATCTATTTATCATTCTCTTCTCAAACAACAGTTACCCTATCATCTTCTAGGAATGCAACTTCATTCATAAAGTTGACCTTAGTTTCTTCTTCAATCTGAGGCATTAATAAGCTCAAATAATATGTTGTATTATACTCAATGTATTTAAGTGAAGAAAATCTCCCTTCTAATTCACCTCAGCTAGCTTCATTTTTGGCAAAACATTCTGTTATTATATCTATAAGTCACTCTTCTTGTTGCTGTTGTTGTATATATTCAATGGAAGCATAATTATTCCATCCATAGGTGTAAGGGTTGCTCCACTTTGAATTATAAATATTCTCATAGTCTGCCCTCTGAGACCGGTTTTGCATGCTTGGTTGCTCCCATATATAATTTGGTGTCTGACATTTATGATTGTAATTGTTACTCCCACAAATGTCACAACATAGCATAAATATCAATTGAGCCACCAAAAATATGTCTCTATAGCTTTCTTTCCAAAATTGTGATGTTTCTATAAATGATGGCATATCATAACTCCTATGAAAATAATTTCTGCTCCATCCTTCCATTATAGGTTATGGCTATAGCGATGAATCTCAAATCCTAATAACTAGCCACAAACTCATAGTCAGGGTAGAGAAGTTCAAATGATAAATAAAAGAATAAGTTAAAAATAAAATAAAATAAAAATAATATAATTGTTAGAATAGTAAAAGCTAGGTTTTCCTAATATTACTAATTCTCGACAAAGGCACCCAAAACTTGATTGATTCTTTTTTATGCTTATAAGAAATTTATCAATTTAAAATAACTAATGCACGATGTAGTAGTAACAAGTACAGATTGATCCCATGAGGACTACAAGTATATGTAATTACCCTTTTTGATTATCGAATTGTCAACTCGTATTGTGGATTTAATTAAAAATTAAACTAAATCACTAAACTAAGATTGAAACAATAATGAACTTAAGATAGGGGAAAATACTTGGAAAAGTTGATATCAAATAATAGTACCTAGGTTATGAATCTTGATAGTGGTAGTTTACATTATGTTTTGGTAGGTGTTTTAGTGTGTATTTAGGTGTTAATTAGATGAACTATCCATGTTTAGGTTTAGAAATATGTCAATGTGGCTATGTTTCTATTTTTGAGTGTTATGTGATTTAGAGCCTGATATTGGACTTTAATTTTTTGCACTTAAGGTATTTTGATGTGTTTGTTAGTGTATGAAATCAGATGAAGAAGATCGAAGAAAGTTGGAGAAAGCATGTGATTTAGAGCATGATACTGGACTTTAATTTTGTATGCTTAAGGTATTTTGATGTGTTTGTTAATGTATGAAATCAGATGAGGAAGATTGAAGAAAGTTAGAGAATGAATGGACAAAGAGTCAGTGTCACGATCATGACATCCCTGTCACGATTGTAACAGAAGACATTATCCTAAGGTCACGATCATGAAACCCTTATCATGATCATGACAGGCACTCGCCAAACACAGAGATCTCCTTCTATTCTCATTTTTTGAAGGTCTTTTTGGACTTTTTGACCTGGGTAAAACCTAGTTTTTACCCTAAATGGCCTAAGAACTATATAAGATCATAAAATGACCCTAACTAAGAGGGCCTCCATTTTTCCACTTTGGGAAAGAAGACAAGGAAGAGAGAAGAAAGAGAGAAGAGGAGCTACAGAAGTTGTTATCCAGCCACTCTAGCCATCCATTCTAAGTTATTTCTACATTCCTCTTATTATTTACTTCATCTAATGTTTGGACATGAGGATGTTTAATATATTGTTAAGGATGTTCTAACTTCATTTTGGGATTTATTCTTGAATCATTTTGTGACCTATTTGTTTTTTATGTTAATGAAATTGTTTGGGTATTGTGATATCTATGGTTTTTTACATACTTCGATAGCAATTTGAGAGAGTGAATTGATAATAACATGTTTGGGTTGGGTAATAAGAATTAACAACCCAATTGATCACATAAATATCAAATCCGTAATATACAAAGAGAGATCTTATGTGAGGATCCAATTGTCTATTAGATTGCTTAAGAACTAATTGGAGACATAGGCTGGTTTTGTTAATTGAGAAATTGTAAAATCAAAATTTTAGATTCAATTAGGGGTTATTAACTAGGAATTAACGATTATATCTTGAGAAAGCATAGTCAACCTTTCTAAATTCTAGGACCAATGCCAACAAAATCAAAGGTGATTAGGGTAGCAAAATGACAATAGAATGAATCCCATCTTCTCGAAATTGTTTGATCTTGTCTTGTTGCGATATCTTAATTGATAAGTAGTTTGTGCTCTATTTTGATCTACTTATTTTAATTTCAGAATTTCAATTTCAATCAATCCATATTCAATTGCTTAATCTTCTATTTAGTTTTAGTTTTATTTTTATTTTTATCAAATTTCTAGACCTTAAACAAAGTTAGGATTCAATTAGTTTAGCTAATTCCTGGTGGGACCAGCACCTCAATTACTGCACTTACAATCCGTGTGTTACGAAACATTAAGGGTTTTATGTAAGTAAAAATTGCTAAACAAATGCCCCTAAGAATCTTTAAATACTAACCTTTTATAATGCAATGATATTATTGATCATTGGACCACGAAAATTCTTATCTTATGTTAATATTCCTATCATATGTTAATATCTTTTTCAAGACTATTAACATCTAATCCATAAGTTAATTAACATAAATCTTTCTAGTTAAAACCCTTAGGATTGCATTATTGATCTATGAATTTCATTATTAGGTTTGAGCCTTATCTAGAGGATTTATAGCACCCTATCTCTGGATTTACACACATCTCTTTCCAATTATAGTAGATCAATCTCAATCATATGAAATCAAATTATGAACTAATATTTTGAATATATTAGAACAAGAATAAAACACATAATTGAATCTTAATAACTTAATCAATAAAATTGTATTAAATAAAATATCAAATCATATTGCTATTATAACTTAAAGTTCATCACACCTAGGCACTAAACAAATTTAGTTCCTAATCATAGAAAGCAAAACCAAAGATAAATATGCAGAAGAGTTAATAGAAAACAAAAAAATCATAATTTTAAATCTCCATTTTTCTTCTAATGGGTCTTTTTACAAGTTGGATTGGATTTTATTATCTATCGGATACTTTAACGTATTCTTCATGTTTTTCTCGTCATTTGATCAGAACTATTGCCTCCTTATATTCCTTATGACTAAAAAATTACTTCTAAACTTGCCTCCTCCTATTTTGCCTCCATTCCTATCCTCTTGTAGTAAATACTAAGGTTTCTGGGATATACATGATATACTACGTGGGCGTGCAGGTGACCGTGTATCTCCATAAACACCTAAAATTGTGATTTTATATGGGAACAGTGACTTACACAGGCAACATAAACAGTCATGTATATCAACATACATGGGCGTGTAACTTCACACGACCAAAAAAAATTTTCTTCAAATCTCAACATGTTTATAAAGACTTACACAGTCATTGTATACAGTCATGTAGGTCCAAGTTGCTTTAAATTTTCATTCCATGGCATGATTTTATCTAAATTATTCTCCTTTTGGTCTATGAAGACAGTTATTACCTATAAACACACTTTAAGCAGATTAAGTATCCAAAATATTGTAAAACTATTAAATAAAAAGTAAAACACATTAAAAATAGGCGTATAGTTATAGTTAAATAAACATTTATCACCAAATCAAGTGTCAAAGATTACACCTTCGTTGGACCTCTTACCTTTCATTAAGCCAAAAACCACAAATAGTGGATGGATGCTCTGAACTCAAAAATTTCAGCCTTACTTCATAATCACTTTTGGAGACTCATACCACGACCTTCAAACTACAATATTTTTGATAATAAGTGGTTATATAAAATTAAATGGAAAACTAATGGTATAATTGAGACTTGTGGCATGTGGCAATACCTAAGAAGATGCTTGTAAAGATGACTACTAGTTGGTTATTTTTTCATTGCCACCATGAATTCCTAGCCAGTTTAATAAGTTGATTCCTCAAACACCTTCCTTTATGGTGACTTACAAGAAACCATTTACATGGAGCAGCCCAAAGGCTTTATTGATCCTTAATTTACTGACCATGTTTGCAAACTTCATAAATCATTATACGAACTTAAATAAGCATTAAGGGCTTAGTACCATAAACTAATGGACTTCCTTTTGTAATTTAGGTTCAAGTTCTCACAAGGAGATCACTCTCTCTTTATTTATAACTTTGCTAACACTTGTTCTTATGTTATTATCTATGTTGATGAAATTATTTTTATAAGGAATAATCCTACCAAACTCGCCTGGTTCTTCAATCAAATAAAAATTGAACTCCTTGTTTGTGATCTTGAAGATATTCACTATTTCCTTAGCCTGGAGGTCACTCGCACTCTGTAAGGCTGTCTATTAATTAACAAAAGTACATATAAGATCTCTTATTTCAGCTTAACATGGCATATTGTAAAGCGTGTGAAACACCAATGGAATCTACCCACCACTGAGCAAGTTTTCAACCCTAACATTTGAAGATGGTGCACTTTATCATGAAACAATTGAAGCATTACAATACATCACGTTGACACATCTTAACATTCATTTTATAGTCAATAAGCTCTACCAATTTGTACACTATCCAAATATTGATCACTGGAAAGCTATAAAGTAGTTACTCTGGAATCTTCCTCTTCTATTAATTCACTAGAGTCTACTGAGTCTCCACAACCTTTCTGTTGATCCTCTCAAGTAAGTCAACCATCTATTCGTCTTGAAGGCTTCCATGTTTATTCCACTATTATCTCTCTATATGAACCTCACACCTATCGCGAGGCCAACTTTAACCCCTTATGGCAACAAGCAATGATTGAAGAATTAGAGTCTCTCGTCAACACCAACACTTTGGGACTTAGTTGACCTAACTCCAGATAAGTCTGTTATTAAATATAAATGGGCCTACAAAATAGAGATTTGAAATGATGCATCAATAGAAAGATATAAAGCACGATTGGTTACAAAGGGGTTTACTCAAGAATATGGAATTGCCTATTATGAGACCTTTGCTTAAATTGCTCACCTAACTTCAGTCCGTAGTCTTATTATTGTAGCAGTAAGCAAGCACTGGGAATTATTCTAGATGGATGCCAATAATGGTCTTTTTTAAAGGCGATCTTTGTAGAAGTATATATGCAACCTCCATATGGGTATGCTTATCTATCTAATAAAGTTTTTTGTCTTTGCAAAGCTTTTTATGGTCTTAAGTAAGCTCCTCGAGCATGGTTTGCTAAATTCAACTCCACTATAAACTGTTTTGGCTTTAGGTCTAGCTCTTATGGCCATGCTTTGTTTATCCAAAAAAATAGATCAAGGTGCACTCTTCTCCTTTTATATGTTGATGACATGATAATAACTAGCAATGACACTCAAGGGATCGCTATTCTCAAATCTTATTTGCGTTAATGATTTAAAGTGAAAGATTTAGGTCCCCTAAGCTATTTTTTAGGCCTTGAATTATCTTCTGATGATTCAGGCTACTACTTATCTCAATCCAAATGTGATATTGATCTTATCTCTCGTGTTGGTCTTACTAACACTAAGATTGCTAGCACTCCACTTGACTCTAATGATCATATATCTGGCACCGATGGAACTCCTTTGAGTGATGATACACTTTATCAACAACTAGTTGGTAGTCTTATATAAATTACTGTCACCCATCCTAATATTGCTCATGTTGTTCACATTGTCAGTCAATTCATGTCTGTAACTCATACGGCTCACTTTTCTACTATTCTTCGTATACTTTAGTACATTTAAGGCACTTTGTGTTAACCCCGAGTCCCCCATACGGATTTTATGGCGACTACGTGTCACCGTTGGGAGTTTATTTGAATTTATTATAATTATGTATTTTGGAAACATTGCAATAAAATAAAATACATTATAACATTTAAATTTAATTAGAGACTAGGCAAGGAAAAATTCGTGGTGGGATCATAAAACAAATATAGACATAAAATTAAATCGTTTAAAAATAAATAATTTAATAAAAATAATTAATACACAATTTATTAAAGAATATCAATTTGAAAGAAACAGATAATAATGATTTTTAAATAAAGAAAATTCATAGAAAAGGTAAAAATATTACCCCACAATTTATTAAAAATATTCCATAAAAAAAATGAACAAAGAGTAATTAATTTGGATGTAAGAAGAATTAATAGCAATTTGAGTTTTGAAAATGAAATTCTCAATTCAAAAGGGCAAAAGTCGCGAGTGTCTGAATAAAGGGTCGGTATAACTAAGCAAGTCACGATCGTACCGGGGAATGATCGTGACTTTGAAAGAATTTTGCAAGTCGCGATCGTTATACGTGACGATCGCGACCTTGAGCACAAGCTTTGCCCATCGCGATCGCCCCTCGTTGCGATCACAATTCCCGAAAATTTTCGGGCTGGTCGCGATCGCGATCGCGATTTTTGCGCCCGTGTCGTGATCGCGCCTTGGTCGCGATCGCAATTTATGTGCCAGAGTCATGATTGCCCCTTAATCGCGATCGCGAATTGGCAAAAAACCGCACAGTCGCGATCGCACAGCCTCACGATCGCGACTTTTCCCTAATTAAACATCCTTACTTCTAATCAACATATCGTTCAATCCAGAAATCCAAAAATTACAAACTAAATGTCGTTAGAACGCTAAGGTCAAGACCTACAACTTTTATGAAATCAACTTTGTCTGATTTCACTTTTATCGCTACAATTTAATCAATTAAGTGCAGGTTACCATTTAATCTAAATTAAACACCAATTATGCATAATTGCACCTAAACACAGCTACCTTAAAATGGTCATAACGTCTACACCTGATGTCCAAAAATTTCGATCTTTATAGCGATAGAAAGCTAAAAGAATAATGTACAACTTTTATGTAGACCACTAAGCCCAATTTTGCCTAGATCGGTGTAGTTTATCCATTAAAGTTTCAGTTTGCATTTTTACCCCATTCCTTGTTTTCACTCATCAATTCACAAACAATTCTCACCCAAATTTCAAAGGACCCGAACCAACATAAATTTCCTTACATACCTGACTCCCTTGCTACACAATTTACCACAACAATTCGTCACAATATCTCCCAACATTCAGCACACAACTAATTTCATAAGATGAAAATTCAGCATACATATATAAGTATCAATTCACAACAACAAAGAGTTACATATTTCATAATTTGTTTCATAATGTCGCAACAATATCTCAATCGCAAAATACATACAGTATCATGGTCGCAAAATACATACTATAATGTTCATGCTGACATGCTACTAAGATCATCTAAAAGTGTTTGACACTAA
>JANZXP010000009.1:20867247-20881616 GCA_027576715.1 Erythroxylum flavicans
CATAATATACATATGTTGTAAATATGAAAAATAAAATAAAAAAGTTTATAATTTATTAATTTTAAAAAATAAAACAATAATTTTTAAATTTGTTTTTAAAAATTTAAAAATTTATTAAAAATTCGGGCCAAAAAAGGCCCTTGGCCTGGCCGGGCTAGGCGGGCTGGGCCATGGGCCTCTCCGCGAGCCGTCCATCTGCGGGTCGGCCTCCTACAGCTTGCATGGGCCGTGACCCGACGTCATTTTTGGCCTGGCCGGGCCGGGCCATCGTCGGCCCAGGCTCAACCCGACTCGTTGACATCCCTAAAAACAATTTTGATATCGGTACTCGTCCTGATTCACATGTCTTATAAATCAATTTCATTTACTTTTTCAACCGCCCTCCCTGCTCCTTGCGACTCACCTCTTAACCTTTTTAACGGCGTAAACGATGGTGTACAACACTCACAAGCAACGGGATAAGAATAAGCAGAGTTGAGGTGCGACAGCAATTAGTGTGGCAGCGATAATAACTGCGGATAGCGATGGCAGCAATCGATGATGACAATAGCAATAACGAGTTGGGAGGAGAGGCTTCGGATTTCCAAATCTGGTGGAGAGAGGGGAGGAGCTACGTAGGTACAGAGTTTTAACAGTGTTTTTTCTTTTTTTGGGTCCCAATTCTTCTTTTTAAAAGTTTAAATTATTACCAATATTTAAGTAAAATTACCAATATTAGTAGAGATGATAGTAGGCCGGGTTAGGTTTGAACGAAGAAGAAAAGGGCCCAGAGCCTTTTGACTTTTTTATTTTTTGAAAATTTAATAAAAATTTATTAATTTTTATTGAAATAAATTTATTAATGAATGAGGTTAGGATTGTAAGAAATGAAAAATTATAATTAAAATGATCAATTTAATTAATTAAAGTTACGAATTTCAATTGATTAATAAAGATTGAAATTTTATAATGAATGAATACATAAAACGTACATATATTGATTCAATGTATAAGATAAAACTAAATTCATTAATGAAGGAAGATAGGAGTATAAGAAATGAAGTAAAAAAGTTATAATTAAAGTGAACAATTCAATTAACTGAAGTTACAAATTTCAATTGATTAATAAAAATTGAGATTTTATAATGAATGAATATATAAAACATATGTATATATATTGATAAAATAAATAAAATTAAACCAAATTCATTAATGAAGGAGGATAAAATTATAGAAAACGAATGAAAAAGATTTTAATTAAAATGATCAATTCAATTAATTGAAGTTACGAATTTCAATTGATTAATAAAAATTGAGATTTCATAATCACTGAATATATGAAATGTACATATATTGATAAAATCAATAAGATGAAACTAAATTCATTAATAAAGGAGGATAGGATTATAGGAAATGAAAGAAAAAGATTATAATTAAAGTGATCAATTCAATTAATTGAAGTTACGAATTTCAATTGATTAAAAAATTGAGATTTTATAATGAATGAATATATAAAATATACACATATTGATAAAATGAATATGGCGAGACCAAATTCATTAATGAAGGAAGATATGATTATAGAAAATGAAAAATATTATCATTAAATTTATCAATCAATTAAATGAAGTCACAAATTTCAATTGATTAATAAAAATTGAGATTTTATTATGAATGAATATATAAAACTTACATATATTTATAAAATGTACAAAATAAAACAAAATTCATTAATGAAGGAGGATAAAATTATAAGAAATGAAAAAATATTATAATTAAAATGGTCAAATCAATTAATTGAAGTTATAAAATTCAATATATTAATAAAAATTATGATTTTGTAAAGAATAAATTTATAAATGTATATATATTAATAAAATGTAAGTCACTGCGTGTTTTCACAAAATTACACGATCAATTGCACAGATGTATCTGCCTTAATTACAAGGATTTTACATTGAAAGACACCATTAATCACGTTAAGGGAAAGTTCCGTCTATTAGTTATATCAACTCCAATGTTATTGTTGATGTCATTGATTATAGATATTTTCCCAATTCAAGATAAGGAGTTTATAAATTAGTGGTTGAGCATTCTGCCGTTTATTTTGAAAAAATTTGGTATTCCTTTCTTTATATAATCCATAAATATAGCAATTAAATGAAAGCTTAAAGAAAATATAATCCCAATTGTTAGAATATTTTAGTTTACCTACCTATTCCACTATCCTCTTCTAATCAACTTTTTGGAATCACAAGTTCCATAGGCCCTGTATTTGGATCCAAATTGCTGCCCAAAAAATGATATTAGAAGACGTGCTTTATATGTTAGAAATTTTGCATTTGGTGGACAACGATTAATTTCATTTTATCGATTTTAAATAATTTACTGGTTAAATTATGTAAATTAATTCATATAAAGATAATAAAGTGGCCCAATAAAAGATATGGGTTAATAGGCCGAAGTCTGGCAAAAACATAGACCCCGATTAATGTGGACTGGACCCATATTGAGCTCATGATGGGGAGATATGATATGGATGCTATATATAGAAGGTTAAGGCTCTTGTAGCTGTTGTAGCAAGTCATTAATGTACGAATACTCTGAGCCATTCAGAGGTTCACATATACAGAAAGCTACAAAAAGACTTTAACGCATTGTGGTGAGCAACATTTGTAAAGGTCTCAGTGGATTTGTGCTTGTTACAACTTCAAAAAGCTCCTCTAAAAGTTATGGGAACCGAAATTAGATATTTTTGCATTTTTTCGTTATTTCCTTTTCATGTTTGATCCGGGATATGTAACTAAGGCTCATGTTACGTGTTATACGTGGTATCAGAGCGGTTACGTAATCGATGGCTAAAAATGAAGGATTTTTTATTTTTCTCTCCATAATGGTTTCAGAATAATAAGGTTTCATTTTTTTTATTTTTTTCTTATGTATTGATGCTTGAATGTTTGGTAAATACGGTTAACATTGCAAAGTAGATCGAAAATGAGCCTAGGAGTGTGAGAGATCGTCAGGCGCGTGTGTCGATAACACTGCCCTTAGGGCGATGCATCTAGCGCGTGCATGTGCTAGACAACTGACGAAATGTGTATGGATGGGGGGCGTGCCACGTGTCAGAGCGTGCAATACACACACCAGAGGTTAAGCAACTTTTGGCGAAGCATTTTAACATTAAGGACCTTGGTGAAGCATCTTTTGTTCTCAGTATGTAGATTCATTAAGACAAATCTCAACACTCATTAGGCCTCTCGCAGAGTGCATATATTGAGTGAGTGTTACAAAGGTTTAATATGGCTGACTGCAAACCTGTTGTAGCACCTATCTCTCATGTGAGAGATTATCTTTGACACAGCGTCCAAAGAATGAAGTAGAGGGAGAGGCTAAGAAGAATGATCCTTATTCTAGTACGGTTGGTAGCCTAATGTATACCTATGTGTACACTAGACTGGACATTGCATTTGTTGTTGGCTTGCTAGGTAGATATCTAGCTAACCCAGGTATAGACCACTAGAACGTAGTTAAATGAGTGTTGAGATACTTAAAGGCAACAAAGGATTACATTTTGACATACAGAAGGGTCAATAACCTAGACCTCGTAGGGTATATAAATTCTGATTTTGCAAAGTTTATTGCATGCTATAGGTCTGCTACACAGGCGATTTGACTCATAAACTTGATTTTTGAGTTGTTTATGGTTGACTCAGTGGCTAGACCTATTTAATTGTATTGTGATAGTCTTACTGCTTTGTTGTTCGGTAATAACAATAAGAATATCATAGCGTCTAAGCATTTAGAGGTCAAATACTTGACCATAAAGAAGTTGATAGAGGAAGGTGATATTGAGGTGGAGCATTTAAGGGCTGAGGAAATGTTAGTTAGTCCTTTAATTAAAGGAATTCGCCCACATGTGTTTGAAAGACATGTATATAGTATGGGTGTATTGAAGTCCTTAGACACTGTTAGTTAGAGATCATTAAGTTTGCTCCCTGTATGTTTATACATTTTGATGTATTATGACAGCATGGATGTTATTAACAAAGATGATTATCGTTTATCCTTAGTCATACTTGTTACTATACGTTGTCATAATACATGTAAAAGTCTTAAAGTTTGTGACGATCTTAATCATTTTAAAGGTCATTGGGTATATATACAAATTGACCTTGAGCTTATGTCATTAAGACACATACAGTTTAATATATGTATCCATGGGTTTTGACATGACATAGGGGGATATAAGTGTTTAATCCCATAAAGGTGTTTTCTAATGCAATTTAGCATTTAGTAAGAGGCTAAAAGCCCAAATTGGGGCCTAACGTTTTTGAGTTTGATCAGTTTAGGACTTAAACTTGTAACTTGCTCAACGAAGGTCTAAACTTTCACGAGTCTGCTCAATTTAAGGCTTTTTTGGATGGAAATTAGGAAGTGTCATACATGTGCCGTTATAGACAAGTCAATTAGTCTTTAAATTCCATGTTAACATATAATCTCCAAATTTCCCCCTATTTCCAATCCCTTCATGCATCATTGCCTTTTCTTTGCGTTTCCCTCCCGCTGTTGATCTCTCATGTATACCAACTACTAGATTTGGATTTCTTTTCCTCTTGTATTCTGCAGTAGTTGCAATGGCATTTAGTTAAAATTTAAGAAAAATTAGTGGAGTTAAGTCATTCCAATTCTATACCTACATTGCTGGTCTTAGTATAAGAATACTCCTTCCTTGACGGTCGTGAAAATTAGCTTTATATGCTTTTCCGGTCTCACTTTCGATTGCAATTTCATGCTGACAATATAATGAAATAAGGGAAAAATTTTATATTTCCAAGGTCAAAGACGTGCACACTCAATTTTAAAGATCACCTACCTAGCAAATTGCCTCAGGCTTATACGATGATCTCCATTCAAGTGTCTCCTCCAACATTTTCTTTGCCTTATCTACATTCCAGTTTCGAGCTACCAGATATCTTCTGAAACATGCATTGGTGCAGAACCGGGGGTTCCGACTAGACAGAGGACCAATTGCATACTTAAGCTCCTCGACGTGAGCACCAAAGCAGGAAATTAGCAAAGCAGTATTGTAAAAGATACATAGGTTAATGATAATATCAATATAGAAACACGCAGTTTATTTGTCACGTTGGCCTGATGGTGTAGGGCTTCATCTTCCTAATTGTGAGAAGAAGCGTTCTTACGAATGAAACATGAGTGGTTCTAGTACTTGATCTTGAGCCTGGGTTTAAACTTTAGATATATTGGAAATGAAGAAATATTTCAGATAAAGTGGTGTAAGAATTAAACAATCATTCATAAAACACAAGATGGCAGATCTCAAGATCGGTAAGAACAGAAAAAGAAAAAGAAAAACATCCAATCCCAACAGAGATTCAGCTGAGACAGAAAGGAAAAACATATAAAATCATAAACTTTTCATCAGAACAATCATCACAACAAGTTAGGATTTGAATACCAAGTGAATGAAGTAGAGACCAATTACCAACCAACAGACTGAGAGACCAAATGGTTTCTATTCTATTAGACTTGTCGTTTTATAGAACTCCTCAAGAACATGAAACAAGTTCGTGTGAAACAAGATTCATATTGAGCCCGTGATGTCGACTGGACCCATATTGAGCCCATGATGGGGAGGCCTGATATGGATGCTATATATAAAAGTTAAGGTCTCTCGTAGTTGCTGTAAAAAGTCATGAACGTACGAATACTCTGACCCATATATACAAAAAGCTACATAAAGACTTTAACATGTTACGGTGAGCAACTTATGAAGGTCTCGATGGATTTGTGCTCATTATGGCTTCGGAAAACTCCTCCGAAAGTTGTGAAATCAAAATTAGGTATTTCCACATTTCTTCATTATTTCCCTTTCATGTTCAATCTAGGATACGTAACTAAGGCTTATGTTAAGTGTTACATTATAATCTGAATGTCTTAGTTGCAAAATTAGCAATAAAGGCTACTAGTGTGGAATTTAATCTTGTTTATAGTCTTTAATTTATTTTTGATAATCAATCAAGAATAAAGTAAATTTTTTAAAGGTTTAAGTTGAATTAGATTAACCTACTCTATAGAACTTTTTGGTTTGAGGTTCTAAAGACAATGAGGCAAATTTTGTTGGTGAGTTTCCTAGAAACATGTCTCATCCAATTGATCGAGTCTAATATCTATGAATTTGGTTTGTAGTTTGAATTAGTAACCATTATAGAACAAAATCCCTTGATATTGCAAAACCATTCCTCCCCTTGATTCACTTCTTTTACTTTGGCTTGGTCTAACAATATACGCTTTATGTAATTGAGTTCTGAGATTTTACAGAAAGGACCTAAATCATTCCAATTGTCATACTAGAATTAGACGTCATTTTCATTTCTTGTTATGCTTTTCATCTTATTGCTAGCTTTGTCCATTAATTTTAGCAGTTAGTTAATGGTCTAATATGTATCAATTATATGCTTAATTTTCTAAATCTTTGTTGCCTTAGCCTTGTATGCATTCGTTGAACCCAAAATGACTCTTTGTGAATTTAAAGTGTTTATATTTTCTTTGCCATCAACATTCCATTTATGGTTCTGATTGTGATAATGCCAAGACCGCCGCCATCCTTTGGTACATAGATTTTTGTTCATTTGATTTTAGCTTATAAAGCATTAGTTACCTTTCCTATTCGTAAGAAATTCTTTAAAATATTTTCAATTTCTTTTAATTGGTTCTTTGGAAGCAATAAATGGGAGCCTTAATACATGTGTAAGTTAATGAGGACAGACATGATAAGCTAGACCTGTCTACATAAGAAAGGTATATGTTATTCCAGTAGCTAATTTTCTTATGAATAAAGTGGAAGAGAGAATGGAATTCTTCCAACGATAGCCTTTTGCTAGTTATATGAATTTCTATAAGTGAAAGGAGGTTCCTTGATTTATAACCCTGAGATGCTAGAAAGAGTTTTATCTAATTGTTAAGCTCCTATAGCGAAAAATGGCTTTTGCTAAGGTTGTTGGAAAGACTTAAGAATTCAATAAAGGTTTGTAAAGAGTTCAATATTTTAATCGACTGAACATTAGCTCCATTTAATAAGACTAGATCATCCGTAAAGGATAAATTTTATATCTTCAATAACTTACACTTATGGTGGTAAGTAAGGTTACCTCCTTGTCTTATATTATAAGATATAACTATGATAAGTACTTTAATGGGAAAAGTGAAAAGATATGGGAATAACCTTATCTTAAAACTTCGACTCCTTTGATTAATAGAGTTACCTCATTGTTTACAAGAATGATATAAAAGGTAGTTATCATACATTACTTAAGCCATTTAGTGTAAAGTTGTGTAAAGCCAAAACCTCTATAGTATCGAAGAGAATATTCTAGTTAATGGAGTTAAAGGCCTTATGGATCAATTTTCAAGTCATAATTTTCAATTTTTGTATTACTATGATAGTTCTTAAATAGTTCCTACGTTATAAGAATCTTGTCATCTATGTTAATGTCTTTGACGAAAGCTCCTTGATATGACTTGATGATGGATTCTAATTTTATTTTTAGTCTTGAAGCCAACATTTTTTAAATGGTCTTATATATGATATTGCAACAAGATATATGTATAAAATTTATGAATTTAAACAGGATTAGAAACTTTAGGAATAAGGCAAACATGTGTTTTATTTTCTTTGAGCATATTGCCACAAATAAAAAAAATTCTATTATAGAATTGAGCGTTTGATCTCTAACTAGGTTCCATATTTTCTAAAACAAATAAGTCATTTCATTCATCTAGTCTAAGTGCTTTACTTAGATTTAGGCTAAAAAGTGCTCATCTAGGTCTGCCTTTTTAAAAGGCTAATTAAGGAACTCAACTTGTTCATTTATGATTGAGTAAGGTGTAAAAAATCTTAAGACGTGCATAAAAAGAGTTATCAGTAAAGATACCTAAAGTGTTTTGGAAGTCGTTACAGGTTATGTTCTTAAGCTCTTATTGCTGATAAGTAACTTCCCCTTTTAGATTTGTCAATGAGAAGATATTCATTGAATTTCTTCTTGTAACTATGGAATTATAAAAGTAATTGGTGTTTTAGTCTCCACTTTTTGGCAACTAACTCCTTCATTTTTTTTATTAGTGAATTATAGGCCTCTAAGATCTATATATGCTTAAATAAAGCTTGCTTCTCTTCTATTTGTAGGGTTGATCACCTGGATTTAGGTAGAGCTCTCTATATGTATTATTGAGAAGATCCTTTATTTCTTGTATAACAATATCTATGTCGTTAAAATGTTTTCTACTTAGTTCCTTGAGTTCTTCATTCACAGCCTACAATTTCTTCTTACATTTTTAAGCTTCAAATCATTGAATATTGATTGTATTGCCTTTTAACACTACTTCCTTATGGCCTCCTATTTTGATTAGGAAGTTATAATTTAAAGGTTGATTTCCTAGGATTGTCCTTTATTAAATTTTAGATTTCAATCGGAAAGCGCTCTAAGGTGACGTATTTCCAAAATGAGCTTCACTATAGGGAAAACTTGACATATAGCAGCAGTTAACTAATGTTGTATCAAGTTTCTTCCTAGTTACCACTCCTACTCTGTCTACAACTCTATATGAAGTGATTTCCTTTGTATTTTAGTACTGGCACACCAACTTGGCCTGTAAAAATTCCAAAATCTTCACTAAAGTATCTTAAGCTTATTTTTTCTACTTTTTGAGTCTTGTAAGAATCTAATGCTATTAAAGTATCCCAAAATCATCAAAGGGGATATTATACTCAATGGATATTCCTTAACTTATTCTATAGTGGAATCCTTTGGAAAGCTATTAGTAGTATATATAAAGGCAGAGCAGACGGTAGTTGGGTTAGATCAATTGATCAGTGGAACTAGTGTGGAGGATTTTTTTCTTTGTTTATGTTTAAAGCCAACATTATTTTTTTATTGTGTTAGCGTTAATGATTGGTGATGAGTTTTCAATCTTTGTCGAAAAAACATAAGTCATCTTTACAGTTGTTTGCTTTTATTTATAAGGTTTTTTGGTATGTAAAAATAAAAAATGCCTTTTTATTTTTAATTGATCCCTAAATTCTATGCAATGACTATCATTAAGAAGATTTATGAGGACTATAAGGAGCTTTTGTGTTTTCCTACCAAATCTCATTCTTGAAATTAAGGGATAACCATCTCTTGGAGTCTTTAAGGTCTATTCCTATCTTCTTCCTCATTATAAGAGAATTTCCTTTATTTTGTATCTTTATTTATTATAGATGGAAATAGCTTGAGCCCTAGATTTTTGTTTGGAATCATCTACATGTTTCTTAACTTATTATTGGGGTAAGTTTTCTTGGTCTTCATTAGGATTGGCAAATACTTCAGAGGGTTTTATAGAATCTAGTATGTTATTAGTATGCTATCAGTAGTCATGACTTATTGAATATTGATGGTGCTAAGGGTTTTAAAATTTATGTTATCTTCTTCTGTAATAAAAGAAAAAAGCAATCCTTATTTTCTTGTTAGTGTGCTCAGGTTCTTTTGTAGTTATGATTACTCCATTAGGAGGTTGGGCTATAATCAAAACTTCCCTAATATCTTCTTGGTAATTATCCATCAAGTCTAAGTTTAGTTAGGTTTGGTAGCTTGGTGATGGATCTATCTATGGTACTTTTAATTCTTATAAATTTATTATAGTCTCCCTCATAGAAGTTTCTTCCATTAGGCTTCCAAATTTTGTGTTATTATCTTAAGGAAGGTTTTTACTAATGACTAATCATTAACTTAGCTTTTTATAAAGTTATTGTCATCATCTAATTTCAAGATAGAGACAAAATCAAATAAATCCTTCTCCAAATAAACCTTTATGTATGCCTTAGCATGCCTTATCCTTTTCATAGTAGTAGTGGCTTCATCTAATCATATAGGCGTACCTAAAAGCAGACTAGGTAGTTGAAACTAGTTGTGGATAAAGATAGTATTTGTAGTCAAGCCTGTTAAGAGTCAGCAAGCTTAAACCCAATTAATAGTGCTCTAAGTTGAGATTAAGTTTTTTATAAAAAAAATTTGGACTTTAAGTTAAGTTTAAGCTTGAATTTTCTAGCTACCTTGATCCACACATCAAATATATCAATTAAAAACAACTTCATTTTGAGTAAAATGACATTATTTTTAAAATTTAAATTGAAAAATAATTAAGCTTGACTGTGGATTAATACTCTAATGACACGTTGTAGAAATTGATATATATTAATACATGCTTCATCTTGATCTTCTCAAGATCAAATCCAGGTCTACACTTTTTGTAAAAAGACTCCCTTATTATTTATATACTAATGGTCTATTTCTTGGACCTTTTTTATGCTTATTTTTTAGTTAAATTCGAAGAGGGAAAATTCACCTTTATTAATGAAGACATTCTCTAAACTAAATTTTTTTAGTTGTTATGGGCCTACTGTTCATAATGGGATATGTTGTCCTTTTATTAACAAAGAAACCAACAAACATATAATACTATTTAGATGCTCTAAGCTTGAGAACATGTAATAATGGAGGGATAATAATATTACACTCTAAGGTTTAGGGAGGCAAGTACCTCAGCTTATCAAATAGGGATCGGTCCCCAGTTACTTGATACTAGGTAAGTATGGTTATTGGAAAAACATTTCTTAAATGAATTAAATGTCTAAGGCAATTTCAAAAGCCTAAGTGTTGAGGAATGAGGAAGATGAACCTGACAAAGACAAGGTTCCTCTATCTAGGAATAAAAGGCACAAAATTAGCAATAAGAGTTTAAGCTCCATTCAATAGGGAGTTTAGAGATTCAAAGTAGGAGATAAAAGAGGAAAAGGGAGGAAGAATAAAACATGGGTTAGAGGAGGGAGGTTACTCAAATTCTCCATAAAAAAAGGGAGTAAAGGAGAATGGCATGAAGAGTACTGAATTTTCATACCTTACGAGGTAAGGAAAGTGAAAGAAAGTCTAACACGATTAAGAAAATTATTTAAAATAGTAACAAAAATTTAAGGCTAAAGGTGGTATTAGTCACAAGTTAGAAGACAATGATAAAGGATTGTAGATGATTAGAAGCAAAGATAGAAAAAATGAAACCTAAAAGCTAAAAATGGTAAAAACAAGGATGTTGTGCAAAGTTAGTAAAGACAAAGAAACAAAAAGTGTGAAATTTGACAAAGAAACAATATAAATGAAGGGGATTTTAGAAGTTTTGAGATATATAAGAGCATATCTAAAGTAAAACTACTTTTGTCTTCTCTTATATAATAATCAATTTGGTGATTCTTATAGTCATTATAACTTATATTGATTAAAGTACTCTTGTATATTATAAATCATTTGTTGATATACAAATAATTTAATTAATGTTAGTTATCATAATAGTGAGATTTGTAAAAAAAAAAGACACATATTTTATTAATTATTTATTTAATGCTAAGATATTTAAGTAATTTTAGTAATAATGATTATAATGACTAATAAAATAATGACCATATAATGGAGTGCTTTTTAAGTACACAATTTGATTATACCTGCCTAACAAAAAACTATATCAAGTTTTTAGGCCAAGTTAAGTTATGATTACCATACTTTTAACTGTCATTATTTTTATTTTCACCTCTTAGCATATGTAACTACATTAAAAATGGCAATAGGGATATTATTTTTCCTCATGTTCGACTTGATCTATCCAAAGTCAATGATATCAGTCCATGTTGACCAAGTTTTAAGTTGAATTCAGACTTTATTGTTTCAATTTTTAGGCTTTAAATTAGATTCAGGCTCAAGCTAGTCAGTCTAACTCAAACTCAAAATTTTCAAGTGAAAATATTGTTGTTCTAAGTAAAACGACGTTGTTTTTAAATAAAGGCTCAATATATGATATTTGATGCACACATACATTCCCTAACTTAACAATACACATATAATTTACAAGAAAATACATAGATAATTGACAAGAGCTATAACTAACTAGTATCATTGAACATTGCCTAACTTGAAAATAATCTATCCACACTGGATGGAATGAATTTGACTATTTTAAATATGTCAATGTTTATTTGTTCCTTCTGTCTCCTCTAGCAGACCATAAAAAATAAATGAGCATTTAAATTTGAAAGAGTCAGAATGTGGTTAAGAAGTAAGGATGGCAATAAGTAAGGGCTTGGGCCCTGGCCCAGACTCTATCTGGCCCTAGGCCCCACCATTTTTAAATTTTCTAAAAAATAAAAACGGGCCAAAACGATGTAGTTTTATTGCCCATCGAGCCTCAAGCCAAGCCTGGGCAATCCAAGAAATAAGAAACAAAATAAACGTCATAGGGGCAAACCTCATGTTACTATCAAGAGAAAAGTTCAACAAAACTTATGAGTCATCTCAGTACTATCTTAGTCTTAGTATCGATCAAACATGAATATGCAATTTTATTATCGAGTGAATCTTTAAAGCTGATAAATATTGTTAGAGATATAATATAATTTAAAGATAAAAGATTACAATATTGTGTTCAATTGATTGAGATGTTGATTTTGACATTTCATTCCATTTGGTTTAAGATATTGATCTAGGCCCATTATCATTATAAATTTTTGAAGTCTTCATATATAAGAAATAATGATATTATTTAAAAATTAGGAGTGACAAATCAGGTCAAATTTATGCCTTACGTTAACATTTATTTATAAAATATTTATAGAACTATAGTATCTAGTAGTAGATCGGTGATCAGTTGTACTAAACTATACGGAGAACAACAGAAAAGTGAGTAGTGCGAGGTGTAGATATGAACTGACTGACAATATGAACAACATGAGCAATATCTGGATGAGTGACAGTAAGGTATGTAAGACTACCAACACTCAGAAGAGTTCCATCAGTGGTAAAGATATGATCATTAGAATCGAGTGAAGTGCTAGCAATCTTAGTGTTAGTAACTCTAGCATGAGAGATAGGATTAGTAGCATACTTGTCTTGAGATAAGTAGTAGCCTGAATCATCAGAAGATACTTTAAGATGTAAAAAATAGCTCAGGGGACATAAATATTTCATTTCAAATTGTTGATGAAGACAAGATTTGAGAGTAGTGATCCTTTGAGTGTCATCGTTGGTTATTATCACGTTATCAACATATAGAACGATAAGAGAGCACCCTTGATCTATTTTTCAAATAAACAAAGGATGATCATAAAATTTGGATGTAAAGCTAAGTTGGTTGATGGTGTAGTTGAATTTGGAAAATTATGCTCGAGGAGCTTGCTTAAGACCATACAAGACTTTATAAAGATAACAAATAGTAAAGATTGCATATATACTTCTTCATGAAGATCACCATTTAGAAAGGCATTGTTGAAATTCATCTGGAACAATTCTCAATGCTTACTGGTTGCTACTATAATAAGACTGTGGACTGAAGTTAGGCGAGCAACTGGAGCAAAGGTCTCCTCACATTCAATTCCTTATTATTAAATAAACCCTTTTGTAATCAACTATGCTTTGTGTCTTTTGACTAATCTATCAACTCGAATTTTGATTTTATAGACCCATTTATAGTCAATAACAAACATATTCAGAGGTAGTCAACTAAGTCTTGAATGTTGGTGTTAGAGAGAGTTTGTAATTCTTCTACCATTGCTTACTGCCATAAAGGGTTAGAACTGGACTTACAATAGGTGTGAGATTCATATAGAGAGACAATAGTGGAATAAACATAGAAGTCTTTAAGACAAATAGATGGTTGACTTACTCGAGAGGATCGACAAGGGGGTTGTTGAGACTCAGTAGATTCTGGTGAATGAATAGAGAAGGAAGAGTTATTTAGTGAAAGTGGACGACATGCAACTGAAGAAGATACAATAGAATTAGGGGTCGGCTATGTTAAACTATTATAGCTATAAGACAGACCTGTAGAAGAAATATTAGAATATAAAGATATGATAGGGTCAAAAAAATTTGTGTGAGGGTTCGCTAACTCGAAATGTTTATATTGTGAAAAATATTTTATGTTCCTAAAAAGTGACATATTAAGAGATTTGAAGTCTTTGAGATAGTGGATCTCAACATTTATGTTGGCCCCTAAATGTTTTTTTAGTTAAGCATGATTTAAATAATTATGAGGTTTGGATAAGTGAATTTTGGGAGTTAAATTTTTATTAATTATTATTTTTTTGTTAGTAGAATTTATTTCTTGGGTTAGTTGAATTAAAGGTAGAAAAAAAATCATAAAGGGGTATTTTGGGTGGTTTACTTAAGGTTAGAAGCACTAAGGCATTAAAGGAAGGGTAAGTTGGACTTTTCTCACTCATTAAGGGTAGAATGGGAAGAGGAAAATGTTGTCTTGTAAATTAGAAGACCAAAAACGTGAATGAAGGAAAGAAG
>JANZXP010000009.1:20898895-20917886 GCA_027576715.1 Erythroxylum flavicans
GGATACATGTTCCTAGTCATTACCCTTAGGAGAAATTTCCCCCAATGAATGTTTATTAATAATTGCAATTTTATGTCAAGGATCCATAATAGCATGATAACATCGGTAACCCGAAACCAAGGTATTTCTTCCATTGATTTTTCAGATTTAATTATTGCCTTCAATTTGCGATTTTTCCTTTTGATTTTCTATTATTGCCGTGATTAAACAAAAACCCCCTTTTACTTTTATTATTTGTTTCGTTTGAATTCGCACTCATTACCGTAAGAATTCCTCATGGGAACGATATCCGCTTACCGCTACTACATTAATTTGTTTTAACGGGAGTGATTTCTTTTATATTTGGTCGCAGGCGACATCATCACCAGATATAATAACAATTAAAAACCAACTAAATTTATTATCTACACATATTAAGAATATTTTATGAGTGTTACTAAACAAGTATCAGAAATATTAGAAAAACAAGTTCAATTTGAATAGTAAATTCAACAGGTAATAAATCAATATTCCATTTTCTCAAAGTTTTAAGACAGGCTAATGTTTCCTTCTCATGAATTGGATATTTGCTTTCAGCAGAACTGAAAGTGCCATTTATGTACTTACATAATAAATATTTCTTTTGATTAGGTGGTTTTGCTAGTAAACAACCAATCCATGTATCTATATTGGCATCAATTTGAACCAGAAGTACTGATCTACCCAAAATCTGAGTTAAAAGTAGGTGGAACCAATTCCTATATGGCGGTCCACCACGCTTCGCAAGCGTCACCAAGCGATCCCAATTCGTTGCGCTGGGGAGTTGAACTTACAACATGGTGGAGACCAGGCTCTGATACCACTGATCTACCCAAAACTCAAGTTGAAGGTAGGGCGGAACCAATTCTTATATAGCGGTTTTTCATTTTTCTATAATAGACTTGTATAGTCTATATTATCATGTCTATTAAGCTTTTGATTATCGAGAATAAAGATTATGTATCAAGCGACATAATAAAAGATAATTTCATTCTATCAATTAGAGGACAAAAAGTATTAGACAAATCGGAAAAGGAATGAATATTCCTATTATTCCATAATATAAAATTTCTTTTTTTTTTTTTCGCTAGTTTGGTGTGCAGACATCTCTTCATCACCGCCGCAGCAACCAAATGACGTTACCATGCCATGCCTGTCATTGTGCCAACATGTACTGCCAAGGCCTAAGCCTATCAACGAAGACATTTCCTTGGATTCAACACGTAAAACACGCTCCACATTCCAAGTTGAAGTAGTGGCGGCCGCATCTTGGAGATGATGATGACAAATCCTTCAAAATAGATCCTATCGAAAAAGAAGGATTGGAATCAAATTCTTCCTCCAACTAGAGACGGTCTCAGAAAGGAGCTACAGCCCAAAGAACATAACCGTCCAATTCTCTACCAAGTAATCACTGTTACCATCAACTAGAGTTTTAGTAATCATCACTTGGTAGAGAATTGGACAGTTATGTTCTTTGGGCTGTAGTGTATATATATATATATATATATATATATATCGTTTTATTGATAGTAGTTAGCATCAGCGAATTCGCTAAATGTCCATGGTAGGACAGGAGCTTCAAATGCCAATATGAACATGCAATCCAGTGGCATCTCCCTTTTCTCTTTAGATAGGCCTCCATTCCAATTCCAAACAACTAGTAAAACATCAAAAAGAGTTTCCAGATTGAAACTCCCGGAAGAGGACACATTTGCCTCTTTTGATTGTATCAACTAAAAGATAAAAAAATTTTAATGTGATTTTATTTATTTTAAAAATATTGTATAATTTATAAATATAAAAAAATTAAAAGATTAAAAAATAATCGTTTAGTGAGATTGCGGTGAATTATATTAATATCAACGTTAGAATTATAAAATTCACTACAAATTTAACAATCAATCACGTAATAACCCATATTGAAATAATTCGATAAAATAAATAATTTTTTATTTTTTAATAATACAAAATATTTTTAAGTAATTTTAAATTATAGGAACATTAAAAATATGTGAAATTACAAGATGGATCCACGTCATTTACCCTATAGTAAAGTTTTACAAGAGTTTAGTTGTTACATTAGTTTCCATTCAAATACTAATCTCACCACTAATGAAAGAAACAAGATGGGGGGGAATTTAAATGTTTTAAAATATGTTGGGTGTTTGATATCAATGTTGATATGTAGTGTATGTCTTCTGCCGGCCATATAAAAGAGTTGCTGAGCTTTGGGAATTGAAAGCGTCGGATTGTGGTTAAGAAGCAAGGACCCATAGACGTCTTAGGATGTTTCTGACTCGAGAAATAACAAAGGCAAGGGCGCAAAGTCAAGCTGCTCTCCCACAAAAGCGTGTGATAAAACTTTAGGAGGCTTGACTGGCCCCGGTTGTGACTCAAAGTGTAACTCGGTTATTGAAAACTTTTCTAATATTGTTAGAGATATGATATAATTGTATGAGACAAGATTATGGCATTGGCCTAAGTTTAGATACGGTAGCTTAATTTGATAGAGTATTTAATTAAAATAAAGATTACAAAGGTTTTTCTATAAATAAATTCATTTTATTTTATTATTTAATTTAAATGAGGTTTGAATTAGATATTTTAATAATTAATAATTTAAAACATTTATTCTATAATATCCATATAAAAAATTATTTAAGAAATATTTAACTATCATTTAGAAACAAAATTATTTTATCATTTAAATAAATATTTAATTAAATATATTTAATTTATTTTAATATATTTATAATTTTATGTGATTATATTAAAGCATTTTCTCATATTTGTTTGATATATATCATAAAATTAAAAATTAAAAATCTCATAGACATTTAAAGATTATGCTAATTAAAAATTTTAAGATGTATCTTTAAATTATTATTTAAAGAAAATATTTAATTACATGTATTAATATAATTTGATAATTTAATTGATCACAATCTTATATATAAGGTTTAATTACATTGAATTTCTTAATAGTTTGACTTTTTTATTTCAATCCTTATAGTTTAAAAATTATTGTTTAGCTATTCGTTAACCACAAGAGGTCTTAGTAGATTTAACCATAAGCATTATGTATGGACTATTCACTCGAACTTAATAGAAATTAAGGTGACTAGTTCGGCGGCTAGAGTTTAAAACATAAAACAGCCACCTCTGGCGCCCAAAAGAAAAGGAAGGAGGACTGACGTCTCAGTTATCAGAAAACTTGATCACTTTTTCATTCCGTAAGTGTGGTGTATGTGTTTCTTGTAAATGCTAATTTTCCTGTTTAAGATACGTCCCTGTTGGGTTTGGCATCTGGGTTTGGCTTCTTTCCAACAGAAGACATCAGTAGCTATGGTGTTCCTATCGTTGATTTGGGATGCTACTGAATTTGGTAGTCCAGTATTTTCAGTTTTGTACAAGTTGGTTGTACACGAATGTGCTTCTGCCAGAAACACGACAGAGCAGTTCTGAAGCTCACCTTCTCCTTTGACCATAACCTGTTTTCCATTATTCTCACAAGGCATTAGTTTCCATCTTCATTTATTTTGACAAGTTCGTAAACACTGAAGCAAACCTTCTCCGTCATCTGCGTCCTCGTTTATCTCTCCCAACACACACGTTGACATTCAGACAGATTATTGCCTACGACTTTCCAGTTCCCATGAATTTATGTAACCGGGGCATTCAAGATGTTTTAAAGTTTTTTTCTTTAAGAAGAGCTTTCATAGTTTTTCCAGTTATTTAAATGTAAATTTAAAGGGAACAACATGACTTCATTCCTCGAACCGATTGATGGTTCACCGATAAAAAAGACCCTTTTTCTTCTGACGATCTTTTGCATATTTCTGTTATCATCAATTTGTGTGGTTCTATCCTGCATTTATAGGTTGTGATTTCATGCATTGTTTGCTTATACTCAGTTGCATATTAATCTACGTATTTTTGACTCGGCGAAGTTAACAGCAAGAAAAACATCTTGCATTAAGAGTTATGGATTTAGAGATCGGAGAAAGAGGGGACAAAGGTACAAATGAGAAATCCCCTGCAAATATTGATCAAGAAGTAGAGAAAGGAGCTGGCCAAAGCAGAAACACAGGAGAGCCAGAGAAGAGCATAGGAGATGAGAAAACCAAAACAGTTCCATTTTATAAGCTCTTCGCATTTGCAGATCCTACAGATGTCTTATGGATGATATTTGGCACAGTTGGCGCTGTTGGTAGTGGATTTAGTATGCCTTTAATGCCAGTTCTATTCAGACAATTAATTGATTCTTTCGGACAAAACCAGCACAACAAAGATATTCTGGATGTAATTTCCCAGGTACATGCCAAAGCTTTAAATAATTTATTACCGAGATGAACATCTTTTAAGACCAAAAGAAGAGCCGAGAATATCATGATTTCAGGAGTTTGTTGTTCTGTACTAAAATTGTAGTTAGAAACGCAAGATCAAATTAGTCACTTGAATAAGTTATTGTTACTGTTTTTGTACATTTTAGGTGTGCCTGAGATTCGTATATGTGGCTGTCGGTTCGGGTGTATTATCATTTCTCCGTAAGTACAGATTCAATACCAGTAACTCGGATTGAAATAAAAATTTTTGAAGCGTTATGTTGTGAGAAGTTTGTCTTGTTGGTTGACACTTGTCAGAGGTGACTTGTTGGATGATAACTGGAGAAAGGCAGGCTGCAAGAATTAGGGGCTTGTATTTGAAGACCATACTAAGACAAGAAGTTGGTTTCTTTGATAAGGAAACAGTCACGGGAGAGGTTGTAAGTAGAATGTCTGCTGACACTATTCTTATTCAAGAAGCCATGGGTGAGAAGGTACAAAACTGCTGCCAGAATTGAACCCAATCAAAAGACTTCGACCCAATAATTCCTTTGCTCACAAGTTATTGATTTCATGCAGGTTGGGACGTTTATAATGTTGGTGTCAAGATTTATTGGAGCATTTGTAATAGCATTCGTCGAAGGGTGGCTTCTTACGCTTGTCATGATAGCTTCTATTCCCTTGCTGGTGATTTCTGGTGCGGCCATGTCCATCACGGTAGCAAGAACTTCAGCTCTAGGACAGAATGCTTATGCACAAGCAGCAAATGTAGTTGAGCAGACGATTGGCTCAATCAGAACTGTATGATACTTGACACATCCATAAATTCTTATTGACCAAAAAACGTGACTTTTGACTTTCACGGTTTGACTCTAATGGCAGGTTGCATCATTTACAGGCGAGAATCAAGCTATTGAGAAATACAAGAAACATCTTATTACGGCTTATAAGTCAACTACCCGTGAAGGTCTCGCTGCTGGCTTTGGTACTGGGATGATTCTTTCAGTAGCATTCTTTGCTTACTCCTTGGCAATATGGTTCGGAGCAAAGCTGGTACTGGAAAAAGGATACACAGGGGGCGCTGTGTTCAGTGTGATTATTGCAGTGTTGATTGGAGCCTCGTAAGTTCCTTTCTCAGCCAAACTCAGACAATGCATGGATCTACGTGTAGATACCAGATAGGAAATGTTTAATTTCAAGAACTGGCATGTTTTACTTATTAGCTTATTATTTACAAAGGTCCCTAGGGCAGACAACCCCATGCATGACTGCTTTTGCTGCTGGTCAAGCTGCGGCTTATAAGATGTTTGAGACTATCAACAGAAAGCCAGAGATAGATTCTTATGACACCAAAGGAAGGACAATGGAGGACATCCGCGGGGATATAGAGTTTAGAGACGTTTACTTTGCTTATCCAACTAGACCTGATGAACAAATATTTTGTGGGTTTTCTCTCTATATCCCAAGTGGCAAAACTGCAGCTTTGGTTGGTCAAAGTGGAAGTGGGAAGTCGACTATCATCAGTATGATAGAGAGATTTTATGATCCACAAGCCGGTGAAATTCTTATCGATGGCATAAATCTCAAAGAGTTTCAACTTAAGTGGATTAGACAGAAAATAGGTCTTGTTAGCCAGGAACCTGTCCTGTTTACATCTACTATTAAAGACAATATTGTTTATGGAAAAGAAGGTGCAACTATTGAAGAAATAAGATTAGCCACTGAACTTGCTAACGCTGCAAAATTCATAGATAAACTCCCTCAGGTGCTTTTTATGGCCTTTTTATCAGTCTCCTGATTTTTGTTTTAACTTAAATGGAAATTGAAATCTTTAATAATATTTTCAGGGACTTGACACCATGGTTGGTGAGCACGGCAGTCAGCTATCTGGTGGACAGAAGCAGAGAATTGCAATAGCAAGAGCAATCCTGAAAGATCCACGCATTCTTCTTTTAGATGAAGCTACAAGTGCACTTGATGCAGAATCGGAGAGGGTGGTACAGAAGGCATTAGATAGGATCATGTTCAATCGGACAACTGTAATTGTTGCTCATCGTCTAAGCACTGTGAGAAACGCTGATATGATTGCTGTCATTCGCCAAGGAAAGATGATTGAAAAAGGTTCCAATACTGAACTTTTAGTTTCCGTCTCTATCAATTAGATACTGATATGAATGTGTTGACTTTTTCTTTCATTTCGTATGAACTGTTGAGGTTCGTGATTGGAATAAATAACGTATCCAATGTACAAGGTTATCCGTTTTGCGAGGGTGGTGATTAGAATCTATTTGCTAAATGATCTTATTTAACATTCACTTATTTTCTGAAATTTGTTAGTTCAGAAATTTCAAGTTCTAGTTGGGACACCGTTTTGAATAAGCATTTTGATGATTTTAATAAATTATCTAGAAGAAAGGAAGCCACTGTTTGGACGTAGGAATTGATTTTCTGATTGTTCAGGTTCACATTCAGAATTAATGGGTGACTCTGAAGGAGCGTACTCCGAGCTTATACGGTTACAGGAGGTCAATGAGGGTTCAACAGAAGTAGCATTTGAATACAAAAGGTCCAATAGTACTGAATCTTTCAGACAGCCAAGTCTAAGAAATTCCCTGAGGAGGTCCACAAGTCAGGGATCATCTCTAAACAGCAGTAGACGTTCATTGTCGACCTTTCCTATTGCTGGACTTCATGATGAAACGGTAGGATCTGAAACTTCATCACGAGGAAAAAACCCAAAGGTCCCATTCCGTCGCCTGGCAGCTCTCAACAAGCCAGAAATTCCAGTGCTTCTAACCGGAGCATTGTTTGCGATTATCAATGGATTGATTTATCCTATTTTTGGTTTGCTGATGGCCAAAATAGTTAAAACATTTTTTGAAACGCCTGATAAATTGCGAAAAGATTCAAATTTCTGGGCAATGATATTCCTGATCCTTGGAGTAATAGCCTTGGTGGTACGTCCTTCTGAGTCATACTTATTCTCTATTGCTGGTGGCAAGTTAATCCAACGGATCCGAACTCTTTGTTTCGAAAAAGTGGTTCACATGGAGATAGGCTGGTTTGATGTACCACAGCACTCAAGTGGTGCAATTGGAGCTAGGCTCTCAGGAGACGCTGCCACTCTTCGTGCCTTGGTTGGTGACACACTAGCTCAAATGGTTCAAAACAGCGTTTCAGCTATAGCTGGTTTGATCATTGCCTTTACTGGATGTTGGCAATTGGCACTCATTTTCCTTGCTTTTCTTCCTCTACTGGGGCTCAACGGATATATTCAGATAAAGTTCTTGAAAGGTTTCAGTGGAGACGTCAAGGTAAGCTCCTGTCTTATAACTTTAATTCAAAGCTACATAAATTTTCATTTTTGCATTAGAAATTGATTACATAACGATGACAGGCAATGTATGAGGAAGCAAGTCAAGTTGCCATTGATGCAGTGGGGAGCATAAGGACTGTTGCGTCCTTCTGTGCTGAAGAGAAAGTGATGAAGCTGTATAGAAAGAAATGTGAAGACCCTATGAAGGCAGGAGTGAAACAAGGATTGATCAGCGGAATCGGGTTTGGAGCATCCTTCCTATTACTGTTTCTAGTTTATGCAGCAATTTTCTATGCAGGAGCTCAGCTTGTTTCTCATGGAAAAACAACATTTGCAGATGTTTTCCAAGTGGGTGTATCTTCCGGTTATTTATAAATATGTTCTTATATTGTTCATGTTTATGTGAAATTTGGTTTTTTTAATCTTCTACTCAGGTGTTCTTTGCCCTCACTATGGCAACTATTGGAATTTCTCAATCAAGCTCCTTAGCGCCGGATTCTTCCAAAGCAAAGGCTGCAGCTGTCTCTATATTCAAAATTCTAGACAGAGACTCAACTATTGATGCAAGCGATGAGTCAGGAACCAAATTAGAACATGTAAAAGGAGACATTGAGTTCTGTCATGTAAGCTTTAAGTATCCGTCTAGACCTGATGTTCAGATTTTCCGAGATCTCAGCTTGGACATTCATTCTGGCAAGGTAATTATCTGCATCACACTACAATTTTTGTTTTTCTTATGAGAACAGAGGTGGAAAGAAAAATAATACTCTACATGTTAAAGAGTCTAAAGTCGAAGTGTTTATATTGAACTAATGTTAATCCTACCCTTTTCAGACTGTTGCATTGATTGGAGAAAGCGGAAGTGGGAAATCAACAGTAATCTCATTGTTACAGAGATTTTATGATCCTAACTCAGGTTATATAACTCTTGATGGAATCGAAATTCAGAAGTTTCAAATTAAGTGGTTAAGAAACCAGATGGGTCTCGTAAGCCAAGAACCTTTATTGCTCAATGATACAATCCAGGCCAACATTGCATATGGAAAAGGAGGAGATGCAACTGAAACTGAAATTTTAGCTGCGTCAGAATTGGCCAATGCCCACCAGTTCATTAGCAGTTTACAACAGGTTAGATTATTCTGCACCAGTTGTGTAGATCATTCATCATTCCCATGAATAGATACTTTATTCAGATGCTAACAACATGAAATGCAGGGTTATGATACAATTGTAGGAGAGCGAGGAATTCAACTCTCAGGTGGGCAGAAACAAAGAGTAGCCATAGCCCGAGCTATAGTGAAAGATCCAAAAATATTGCTATTAGACGAGGCAACAAGTGCATTGGATGCAGAATCTGAAAGAGTGGTTCAAGATGCTTTAGACAGGATTATGGTAAATAGGACTGCAGTAGTTATAGCCCACAGATTATCCACTATAAAAAATGCAGATGTAATTGCTGTTGTGAAAAATGGAGTTATAGTAGAGAAAGGCAAGCACGAGACCTTGATCAAAATCAAGGCCGGATTCTATTCTTCCTTGGTGGCACTTCAAACGAGTGCTTCAACTAATTGAAGAATCACTCTCTAGCTTTTCCTTTTGTTTTTTTTTTACTGAATAAATGTTTAGTACATTATCTAAATTAATTTAAAAATTGCATTCCTCCACGATTTACGAATTTAAAATTTTCTTACATCTGTATATATATATATATGTTCTCTATTTTATTATAGTATAGTTTTTTTAAATTAAAAGAAATATATTACCGAAGCTGGAAACTTATATACAATCCTATTACAAGGATAATAACAAAATTACTACTACCACTACTATACTACTATTAACATACATCCAAAAACCACATTAAACCAGCTATATTAACCAAGTCAATCTTAGTTCCTGTCTAATGGCGTCTTACCTCCCTTTGACTATGATTAACTCTTTAATCAAGTTAACTATTGTAGCAACAAGCTCATACGTGTGTTGTTCCACTTCCTTATATATGCGTCTATTCCTCTCCCTCCATATGTGATATATCACCATCTGAAACGACGTCCTGATAATGATACTGTCTCGCAGCTCAAGTCTGGAATACAGTATAACATCATTCAACACCTCATTTTATACAAAGGAGAAACTTGGGATCCCTATCATACGCAATATTCGGCTCCACACTACTTTGATATATTCACATTCAAAAAACAAGTGATTTCTACTCTCATTGACATATTTACACAAAACACAAAAGGGGGTCATAGCTACCAAACCATCGGTCCTTAATTTACAGTCTATTTTTAATAATTAACCACAAGAAAATGGCAGACTTAGGACTTAATACCTGTTTCCATACCAAATCAGCACATGGGACAACTTTATGCAACTCTCTCACTATGCCATGTGCAGATTGGTTCGTAAATTCCCCACCATGATGTGCCACCCATATCAACTTGTCCATCTGGTTTCGAAGTTGCACATCATTCACATAATGGTCAAGTAACTGACCAAATCTGCAGCTATTAGTATAGTTTACATATTAATATTTTCAATCCTAATCAATTCAAATAAAAGTTAACAATACGTCTTGTTGAAGATATTTAAAGTAATTTAATCCTCACTTTAATTAAATTGTTCAATTTAAACTTTAATACATGTTAAATATAATGAATATAATATTATTGAAATTTTCAATTTCTTTTCGCTAATATAAATTGATGTACTTTGTTGGTACTACAAAACTTTTACCAAACATTTTTCAGGCTACACTATATATTTGTGAAGGGTTCAATTACGCTCATAAAGAGGAACATCATAATTCTTGAATGCTCTTGGAGGGTTTACTATTTTGCAACAAGTGTCATTACTTGGTGCCAAGGCATGAGCCTTTCAACGTAGACATAATTCCTTTATTAAGAAGAGAGGAAGATTTAAAGAGGAGAGGATCATTTAGGAGTAAGAGATTGTATTTTCATTTAATTAATTTTAACCAACGACAAAGAGATATTTATAGGTAAAAAAGATAATCTTTAAAATCTAAGTACATAAACCCATTAAAGAACTCAAATAAACCATACATAAACCCATTAAAGAACTCAAATAAACCATACATGAATTATATTTAATTATATAACTAACATATGAACATAATTAAACACCTAACAATTAACTTGAACACTCACATATCTAAGCTTTTAATCTAGACACAGTTTTAAATTAACTTTTAACACTGCCCCTTAATTTGAAACTTTTTTCCGTACTCTAAGTCTTGTTCTCAAATATTAAAAAAATTCATATTTGAGTGATTTCATAAAAATATCTGTAACTTGGTCATTAGTCTTTACATGCTTGAGCTTTACTTCATTCTTTGCAATATATTCTTTAATAAAATGATATCTCGTATCTATATGTTTACTCCAATCATGAAAAACCAAGTTCTTACCTAATGTTTATGTAGACTTATTATTGATGCATATTTCAGTCGCTTCCTTTTGTGCTAAGTAAAGTTCCTTCAATAGCCTTCTAGGCCAAATAGTATGGTAAGATCATTAATATCTCCCGTAAAATCAATATCACAAAATCCAGTAAGCTCAAAATCAACAAAAGATGTATAGAGCAACCTATAATCAATTATACCTTTGATATAGTAGAGAATTCTCTTAGCCGCTTTCATACGAGTACAAGTAGGTGTTTACATATCACCCAACCACAAAGAGAATACCTGGTCTTGTACATGTCAAGTATCTTAAGCATTTAACAAGGCTTTTACAGTGGAATCTTCCTTATCTTTATCATCAAACTTTGTTAATTAGATTCCAAATTCTATAGGTGTATTCACTGGATTGCAATCAAGCATTTTGAACTTCTTAACATTTCTTTTGCATATCCTTCTTATGAAATAAAAATTCCATCTTTTGTTTGTTTCATCTACAATCCCAAATAGTATGACATTAGTCTTATATCCGTCATCTTAAACTCTAATGACATAGCTTGTTTAAATTCTTGAAACAATTTTGGGTAATTGTCAGTGAGAATAAGATCATCCATATAAAGATAAACGAGTTCCATATGATTTAATGTAAAGAGCATATTTATGAGAGCAACAAATAAACTCAATATCTTGAAAATACTTATTAATGCGAGTATTCCCTGCCTTTGGTGCTTACTTTAACCTATACAATGTCTTTTTCAATCTCAAGAATTTATCTACATGACCTTTGACTGTAAAGCCAATTGGTTGTTAAATAAAGACCTCTTCCTGAAGATTGTCATTTAAAAAGGTTGACTTTACAACAATCCTTCCATTGGTTAGGTTATACAATCGATAACCTTTGGAATTCTAGTCATAGCCAATGAATATATACTTAACACTGTAGTCATCTAGCTTGGATCTTTCTTATTGTGGCATAACAACATAAGGAATGTTTCAAAAATTCGCAAGCTAGAAACACTATATTTAAATCCATTCCAAGCCTACTATGGTGTTTATTTTTTAACATTTTTTGTAAGAGACCAGTATGACAAATAGATTGCATAAGAAACAAATATAGTCAAAATTCTTAAGACATGTTTTTAGCCTTCAACATATATCAAGCCATGTTAAGAATAGTTTTGTTCTTCCTCTTAGCTACTCCATTTTACTGGGGATATCCTAGGACTGTTAGAGGACGAAAAATTCCATATAATTCACATAAATTATAGAACTGATGTGAACTCACCTTCTCTATCAAACCTTAAAGCTTTAATTGGATAACCACTTTCTTTCTCCATAAGTGCTGTGAACTTCTTAAATGCTCCAAATGCTTCTAATTTGTGCTTCAAAAAATAGACTTGACTCTTTCTACTATAATCATCAATCAAAGGTAAGAAGTATCTATTTTTACCCGATAATAATTGCTTCAAGTGGTTCAAGTGCTCTTGTCATAACTTCTTTTGGAAAACTCCTTCATGACTACTTTCTAAGTAGACATGCTTCACATAAATGATGTGGGTGGTTGATGTAAGACATTCCTCTTACTATTTATTTATCTCCCAAAGCTTTAAACGCATCAAAATTTAAATATCTAAATCTCATATGCCAATGCCATGCTTCTTTTCTCACATCCACCTTTAAACACGTTTCTTTAATTGTCTTGATATTCAATATAAACATTTTGTTCTTTAATACAAACATTTTAGCAATCATGTTGGACCCCAAATTTTTCTTAAAATTTATTTTATTAAATTAGAAATCATGAATATAAGTTAGAATTCACAAATTAGCAATTTTTGGAGTTTAATTAGATATATTATGAATCTCATGTGGTTGCATGAATTAAAAGAAAAAGTTAGAATTAAGTTAAGGAGTTAGAAGGCATTAGAATAATAAGAAAGGGTAAGCTTGGAAAGACAAAAGTTGGTCTTAAACTAATAATAAAAGAAGAGAAGGAGAAAACCGAAGCATAGAAAGAGAAGAAGAAGGAAAGAAAAGAGCAAGGAGAAAGAAGAGGAAGAAGAATATTCAGCTGATTTTTTTAAGTAACCCTTATTTATTCTTCTTGTTTTGATAAAAGAAGGAAGTAGAGAAAATAGTTTTTATGCTGTAAATGAAGAGAGAAAGAAGAGAACCGAAATTCTCCTTCTTAGATTTTTATGAACCTTAAAAGATCTTAGTTCTTCTAGTTAGATAAACCAAGAGTAGATTAAGTCTAAGCTCATTTTTGGATATTTAAAGCTTATGGAAGTTTTATTCGTGTATGTTGATTGAATGAAAATATATTGTTTGAAGGGAACCAAGAACTTCAAAATCAAGAGCAAGAGGAAGAACAAACTTGATCTTCAAATTGCAAGTAAATATGTGGGTAATACGTTTATAGTCGTTATGTTGATGAGTTGAATTATTTGTTTGTATGTGTATTTAAATGCTTGCTTTTATTCATTGTGAATGTGGGGAAAATAATCTGTGATTGAAATCATGCTCACTTTGCAAGTATTTTGCTACTTTGATGTTAATAAAAATAGAAAATTTAAGAAGCATGAAAATATGATTATGATATGAAATATGTAAACATCAAAAATTTGCTTATGTGGGCAAGAGAGATACCATTTCGTTCGTTACGTACACGTTGACCTATAGCCTTCTGCCAGCTACCCGGTTGTGGTATATAGTTCTGAAAAATGGACTCATTTAGTTCATAGTGTAAACTTCGGTTTTGCCATTTCGTTCTGTGGGATTCTCTCAGGCCATTATATGTGTGCATTTTGTTTTGAATTGATAAACCCAATATATGATTGCATGCTATATTCTGATGATTGAAATTTTTATTTGATTCAATTCGTGCAAGATTATGTTTATTTGTGAGTTTGAACTGTGGATAATGTATATTTAAATATGATATAAATTTATGTATATGTTCGTTTATGTACTTGTGGTTCGTTGCTAATGGCTATAATTGTATTAACAACTAAGCTTCGCAGCTTACCTCATTATTTTCCACTCTTCAGGTGAAGAATCAACAGATCATTAAACCTTGCAAAAACTTTAGCAAATCTCCAAGAAATATTTCATTTGTAACAAAGTTAGTTTTGATCCTTTTGGTACTTTAGAAGCATATCAAGTATGAACATTTATGATTGTATTTTTGTATGATGCTATTGATACGATTTTTGATATGTAATATGAAGTTATGTACAATCCCTGCTTTTGTTAGAGAAATGACAATGAGAACTGTAGAAATCCTCTTTGTATATGTTCAGAATTTCTTCTCTGTTAAGTTGTCAATGTGTTGGGAATAAAATTGTTAGATGTTTAAAGGCCTTGGATAAATTTTTCTGAAGAAATTGTTGGGAGTTTTGTATGCATGGTTTATGTTGTTGGATTGGGGTCTTTTGTTTTGTGAGAATGTATATTGACATATGAGAGAAAATAAGAGAATAAGGGGATAAAAGTGTATTCTAAAACTTCAAGGAATAAACTGGATTGATCTAAGTATAATTTGACAAAATGATCTTCATGAAAGTTGTAGATCTTTCTCTTAGCTTTTCAATGATATAAAGTTTGTAATTTTTGGACTTTATGATTGAAAGTTATGATGTTTTGAAGTTGGTGTATGTAGTAGGAAAGTCGTGCACGATCGCGACATACCCCTTAATACTGCTACTTTTCACAAAAACTCGTATCACGGCCATGATTGTTTTTACGTGACACCTATGACTTTTGAATTTTTTTTATATATTTATTTGTTTGTTTGTTTAATTATTTTTACTCCCACCAAAAGATTTAATTCTTTTTATATTGATGTTAATTATATATATATATATATACTTTTATTTAAAAATCTCCCAATTTTGTCACCTTGTCGCCACGAAATAGGAACCGAAACCCAGGGCTAACATCTTTGGTATCAGAGCCTAAGGTTTCTAAGGATTCCTAAGCTTAGAATATGCTATACTATGACATATATGATGTGTGATAAAGTGTTTGTAATGCTAAATTATTTGTTTGCATTGTTGAGTTTATTGATTGCATTAAATGACATGCATATCACGTATACATGTAGGAAATAGGATTAAAATGAAAAGTAAGCTAAATGATAAAGTTTTAATGGAGTAAAATAGCTAAATGATAAAGTTTTAATGGAGTAAAATACCACCTCGTCAAAAAACACGAGGATTTATGCAAGGATTTGTTGCACCTGACTCTCCACCAAGAGAGGAGGGTACTGATGAGTCTAGAGCCCCAGCGATTGCTGAGGCGACTATAGGGTAGGATAGCGAGCCCTTTCAACTATAAACGTAGGAGTCTCCTCTTCCTTTGGAGCAAATGCCTAATCCGTTTGATCCCAGAATGTTCCAAGCCTTTGCTGAGGCTTTTGTTCAGGCTATGGGCTAGATGCCATCTACTTATTCCCCAGCACTAACTAAGAAAGGGAGACAATTTGATAAGTTGAGGAAGTATGGCGCAGTGGACTTTTATGGAACAACCGATCCAGAGGAAGTTGAGACTTGGTTGAGGAAGACAGAAAGAATATTGGAACAGATGGATTGTGAAGATGAGGAAAAGATTGTGTATGCTGCGAGCTTGTTACAGGTAGATGCCCTGCATTGGTGGGAAAGCATACTAGGGAGCCAATTAAAGCTGCCAGTGTTAACTTGGAAAGATTTCCAAGCTGCATATAAGAAATATCTATCTGAGGTGTACATCCAGCAGAAGCAGAGGCAGTTTTTAAGTCTCACCCAGAGGGAGATGATGGTGAGTGAGTATGAGCGTAGATTTACACAATTATCCAGATATGCAACTGAGCTGATGATGAGCAAAGCAGCTAAGTGCTGAAGATTTGAAGCAGGATTGCATTTGGCCATAATAGAAAAAGTGGTGGTACAAAATTTTTGTGACTTCTAACAGCTGGTAGAGGCTGCTTTAAGGGTTGAAAATGTGGAAAACATAAAGAGTGCAGTGAACAGAAAGAGGAAGGGAAGAGAACAGTTTAGCAAGGGAGGTAGTACGCCTAGCTAGGAAGGAATGCTAAGAGTTTCCCTGCGCCATCTGATGTTGGGAGCAGTGGTACAAGTAAGCCCAAACCAACGAGAACTACTTCTCTTCAAGCCTCGACTATAAGGGGCAGTAGGAGAGGAGAGGGGGATAAACCATCCTTTCCAAAATGTGACCATTGTGGCAAATTCCATAAAGGGGAGTGTTATCGATTAACTAGAGCTTGCTAGTGTTATTGACTGACTGAAGCTTGCTTTAATGGTGAAGAGAAAGGGCATATGGCTGGAGAGTGTCCGCAGTATGCTAGACAAGAAAGAACTCATATGCAAGTTTCAAAGAGGGCTGAGACCGTGGAAGTTAAATCTGCAATTGATGTGGGCAATTCTAGTGGAGCCAAGAAAATAAATCCTCCAAGAAGACTGAAAGGACAAGCACCAACTAGAGTATTTGCAATGATGAGGGAGAAAGCAGAAGCAGCTCCAGAGGTTGTGACTGGTACAGCTAAATTGTTTAATGATGATATTATTGTTTTAATTGATCCAGGGTCTACCCACTCATTTATTTCGTCAAGTATGATTATGCATGATAGAAATTTGAGTCCATTAGATAGTCCTTTAATGGTTAGCACCTCGATTGGCTAGTATGTTATTATTAGCCATGTTTATTGAGAGTGTGAAATATGTATTGGTAAGGTGAAATTAGTGGTGGATTTAATGCCATTGGAGATGAAAGGATTGGATGTGATTTCGGGCATGGACACCTTAGAAAAATATAATGCCAATTTGAATTGCAAATAGAAAAAGGTGGAGTTTGTGTTGGACAAAGGTGAAAAGGTGGTGTTTATGGGAACCAAGAAAGCAAGCTCGTCTAGAATTATTTCAAGAGTGTTTATCGAGAGTGTGAAATATGTATTGGTAAGGTAAAATTAGTGGTGGATTTAATGCCATTGGAGATGAAAGGATTGGATGTGATTTTGGGCATGGACACCTTAGAAAAATATAATGCCAATTTGAATTGCAAACAGAAAATGGTGGAGTTTGTGTTAGACAAAGGTGAAAAGGTGGTGTTTGTAGGAGACATGAAAGCAAGCCTGTCTAGAATTATTTCAGCTTTAATAGCAGTGAAGATGATAAGGAAAGGATGTGAAGCATTCTTGGCATATGTGGTAGACATGAAGGTAGATTAAGGAAAATTAGAAGATATTCCTGTAGTCAGGGAATTTCCAGGTGTCTTTCTAGAGGGATTACCAGGACTACCACCACCTAAAGATATCGAGTTCACCATAAAGCTTCTTCCAGGCACAGCGCCAATATCTATTCCACCTTATAGAATGGCTCCGTAAGAATTGAAGGAGCTTAAAGAACAGTTAGAAGAGCTGTTGGAGAAAGGTTTTATTAGGCCTAGCTCTTTGCCTTGGGGAGCTCCAGTTCTTTTTGTGAAAAAGAAAGATGGATCCTTGAGGATGTGTGTGGACTACAGGAAGCTTAATCATTTCACTATCAAGAATCGATATCATCTCCCATGCATAGATGATTTGTTTGATAAACTACAAAGAGCAAAATTCTTCTCCAAGATAGACTTGAGATTGGGTTATTATCAATTGCGAATAAAAGAGTCCGATGTGTCAAAGACTGCTTTCAGAACATGATATAGGCATTTTGAGTTTTTATTTATGCCCTTGGGATTAACTAATGCCCCTGTAGCCTTCATGGACCTAATGAATAGAGTCTTTAAGCCTTCCCTAGACCAATTTATCATAATCTTTATTGATGATATACTGGTTTATTCCAAGAGCGACAATGAGTATAAAGAACATTTAAGGATTGCCTTGGAGACATTGAGAAAGAAAAAGCTATATGTCAAATTTGATAAATGTGAATTTTGGCAAAGGAAAATGGTGTTTCTTGGACACATCATTTCGGAAAAAAGGAGTACATGTGGATCTATAGAAAATAAATGCTATTGTTAGATGGGAAGCACCCAAGAATGTAGTAGAAGTGAGGAGTTTCTTGGGATTAGCCGGTTATTACAGACGATTCGTAGAAGGCTTTTCCATGATACCAGCCCCACTCATTAAATTGACAAGGAAGAGCTAGAAATTTGCGTGGAAAGACGAATGTCAGAGGAACTTTAAGGAATTGAAGAAAAAGCTTACAACTGCACCAATTCTGACTTTGCCTTCTGATAGTGATGGATATATAGTATATAACAATGCCTTAAGGAAAGGATTGGGGTGCGTGTTAATGCAAGGAGATAAAGTGATTATTAGACCCCAATTTCGGAGTCTAACTTTCATACTTGCTATGATATCACAGCTGTCGGACCCCGTTTTCAAAGTCTAACCCTTGCAGAAAATCATAACTCGTAAGCTTATCTCCTATAGAGAACACCTTAATCGTTATCAGGTCATCTTCTTGCTCTGATTGTTAATGGTCGACTTAAAGCTAAGTAGTCAACTTGTTCAATGCTCCATTTCAACCCAAATACCTCAAGGAATAGCGTTGGTGAGTCCACACTTTACATATGTATATACTTCGGGGCTATTAGCATAACTTTTTCTATAGACATCCAATTTAGGGTTTCTTTAGATAGTGTGAAAGAGAACTTTAAGAGCTACAACTTTCATGAAGACCTCAAAGGCCAATTGTATCTTCTAAAGGGTCAAAAATAGGGCAGAAGATAAACTGTGAACAGTAACACAGACGAAGTCTGTGAACAGTAACACAGAAGAAGTTCCATGAGCAGTAACACAGAAAAAGTCTGTGAACAGTAACACAGACGAATCTGTGTACAGTAACACAGACGATATTCTTCAACTAACATAACTTCTTAACTCCTTCTTATAATCCTTGGCCTATGATCTATCCT
>JANZXP010000009.1:20928395-20958798 GCA_027576715.1 Erythroxylum flavicans
AAAGATATTAGTATAATTGAGAAATTTCTGTGTTCTTATAATTTATATATTAAATTGAATAGTTAAATCATGATTGTATGAGAAGTCCTAGGGGATTCAAAGTCTATGTACCACTACATCTTTAATTATTTCTTAGTTTAACATTCATTTTATTTAGTTTATTGAGATGACTTATTTACTTTTTACTTTAAAATTTAAATTTGATTAATTATAAACACCATAATTTATTAGACTAGATAATAGAAACATGGTAAGTACTAGTAATTTTTGTACTCGTGGGATCGACCTCTACTCGCTAGTGCTAGTTGCAACTACACCGCGTGCCGCAATTAAGAAAAATTGCATAAACATCAAACAAGTTTTTTGGTTCGTTATCAAGGACTATAATATTAGGATAACATAAGTTTTATTAATGTAGTCATTTTTAGGTAGTTTTTATTTCTTTTATTTTTATGTTTATTTGTTTGTCCTTATAACTCTTTTTCTTGATCATGTTTTTGTGGCTTATTTGGAGGATTTGGGTATTCATTCCAAACATAATGGAAGGATGGAGAAGACATTATTCTCATGGGGACTATGCATGCCATCACTTCTGACAGCTTTGAAAGCTTAAAATGAGAGGTACAATGACATATATTCAAAAGCTTAATCAATATCTATGATGTGCTATAACATTTGTGGTGGTAACCACCCCAATCATGAATGTCAAGTATTAGATTATATGTAAAAACAACTAATTTACGTGGAGAACTAGCCTCAAGGTACCTCTTACGAGAATACTTATAATCCAGAGTAGAGTAATTATTATGATTGTACATGGAACGATTACGCTTCATTTGGATTTATATAATAATAATAATAAGAGGAGTATCAATGTATTAAGGACTTATGGAATTCATTACTTCAAATAAAGATACCCTCTATAAAATAAAGAGCTAGGTATTTTATCTAGATAAACTGAGTTGAATTTAGAGAACGTGTGAATACAATAACTTTATAGAATGGAGAAGAGCTAGAGGTCGAAGAAAAGGATGAAGTTACAGTTCAAAAAGAGAAAGAGGAGGAATTAGGGAAGATGATGAGGAGGAGCCAAATAAGGAGGATATCAAGGAATTATCGACAATCATCTTAAGTATAGATGGATCCTATTTCACATCAAATATACGATTAGAGTCAATCAAAGATCTAAAGGGTTTTATTATTCCTTGTCATATTAACAGTTTGTTATTAAAAAAGGGCATTAGTGGATTTACTTAGTTCTATTAATTTGATACCTTATATCTTTATTATATTGCAACATATGCCATATTTACAGCCTAATGAACCCTTATATAAGAAAATAGTTAGAAGCAAGTAGTTGACTATATATCTAGGTTAAAGGACTTACTGAGAAGTCTACCTAAAAGACTCATAAAGAAATAGCTAGTTAGGAGGCAACCCAATAATTATGTGTTTTGTATTGTTTAAGTAGGTTGTAGGATTTTTCTTAGTAGTTTACTTATTTTCATAATTTTAATTTGATGGTCTTAATTTAGTTACCCAAAATTTTGATGGAATTTCATAAGCTATAAAGGTAAGATCACCCTTTACATTAAAGTTGGAAGATTTCATCGATACTTGATCGATGTTAATAACATTGGACAAGTCTGGAAATCTTTTACTATCAGAGGAGTACTAGTTATCCTGACCTCTTACCATTATTCTTTATATATTTTTTATTGTTTTTATACGTTTTGTACATTAAGGACAATGTACGACTTAAGTGTGGGGGAGGGACTTAGCAGACAAGCTTGTTAATTTTGTTATAATTATCTTAATAATGAATCATTTGGAATTTTTTTAAGAAGATGTTAATCAAGATGATTAATTATGAGTTGGTTGTAATTTTGATTTTATTTGTTTAGGCAAATAGTCATAAGTTTTAGTGATTAATTTGATTTCAATTTAGTTCATTAATTTTAAGAATGGATAATTGATTCGCGTTATGATACTTTATGTATAATTTGTACTTACATTGAGTTATATGTGATTTTTTAAGCATTTTTATTACTCCACATATAAAAGCAAGAAAATAAAAAAGAAAAATAATAGTATGTGAATAAATGAGTATAAATAATTTCACTCTGTTGGCTTTGCACTAATATGTGAGTAACCAGGGTTATTTATAATAAGGTGTTTACTTTTACATCAAAATGCTAGGTGAATTTTCAAATAAGCTTTTAGATGCTGCTTTTTAAATTAGCATTTTCAATAAGGGGTATGAAAAAAATGTTTAAAGGTTTTAGCATTTTTCTCATTCATGTTCACTTTATATTGTAGGTGGTGTGAATTGAGTTGAAATTTAAAGATTTATGGAGTGAATTGGATTAATTTATAAATTAATGCAAGTAACTAAGTATTCATTTGGAATGTTAGAGGTTGTTGAATGACCCTCTAAAAACCAAACTGTTAGAAAGGTCATTTGGGAAAAGCAATCTTATTTTGTAGGACTTCTTAAAACTAAAATAATACAGCCTTCTGTATAGAATTGCCTAAGGATTTTGGATGTTGAATGGAAAATCCTCTCCTATCATGGTTAACATTATAATGGAAAGGTCATATATGCTTACATTCCACATAAAATCATAGTTCAAGTAACTTGGGAATCAAATCAAAATTTTCATCTAAAATGCCAATTCCATAAAGTGTGGACTAAGTTTCAATTGACTATGATTTATGCCTTAAACTTCTTGTTTCAAAGTGCTAAACTCTTGAAAGATATTAAAGCCATACATGCTGGAATAATTAATCATTAGGTGATAACTAGAGATTTTAACTGCATCTTATCTCCACTCGAAGCAGAAGTAGGTAGAACTCATCATATAAGCACCTGTAGGGAGCTCATAGAATTGGTGCAAAAAGTTGTTCAGGTGGATCTAGGTTATACAGGTCAATTTTTCACCTAGAATAATAAATAGCAAGGAGATTTGCTAATCAGAAAGAAGCTAGACAGAGTGATGATAAATCAATATTGGCTTAAACAATTCCTACATTCTTATGCTCATTTTGGTGATAAGATTTGTTTTGATCATTTTTTAATAGATATCTTGAGTTTTTATCCCTATAAAACACCAGAAGCTCCTTTTATATTCTTTAATGGCTTAACACAAAGATTGAGTTTCGAGGTATTAGTTCTTGTAAAATGGAGTATAGAAGTGAAGTGTTATAAAGCTTTTCATATTATGAAGAAACTCAAGCTTGTCAAAGTTGCAATTAAAAAGTTTGCTAAAAAACAGACTAAAGGAGTATTAAAAGCTAAAAACAATCTAAGAACAGACTAAAGGAGTATTAAAAGCTAAAAACAATCTAAGACTTGCTTAGGAGAGTTGCTATAAACATCCTTATAATAATGCTATGAGAATACTAGAGAGTCAAAGATTGAAGGAGTACTAGGAGGACTTATCCTTGCACAATTCCATTCTAAAATAGAAATTAAGGATTAATTGGTTAAGGGATGGAGATGCTAACACCAAATTCTTCCACTCTTTAACTAGAAGAAATAGAAATAAGATAACTAAGCTATATGATAATAATTGGGTCTTACAAACTGATTAGGAAAAGTTATAGGGAATTGATCTGGATTTCTTCATTAATCTTATGGGATCTGAAGACAACAATATCCCTGTGAATTCAACTCTAGCATATTTTTTGAGAAAATTTTCAGTTAAGGGATGAAGGAATACATGGTGTCTCCCATCATACAATTGGAGATTAAAAATGTTCTATTTGATTTGCATCCATCTAAAGCACCAGGACCTAATGGATATTTTACTTGTTTCTTCTAGGAGCCTTAGGATATCACTGGTAAGCTATTCACTGAAACTGTGTAGGAATTCTTTTGATCTAATATGTTGAAGGAACTGAACCAAAGATTTATATGTCTTATTCCTAAGAAGCATAATCCCTCATCCATGGTGGATTACATGCCTATATCTTGCTGTTTATAAAGTAATTGTAAAGATTTTACAGACAGATTAAAGCTAACATTGAAGGATGCCATTAATCTTGCTCAAGGAGCATTCATTATTGGGAGATCAATAGGAGATAACATATTACTTAATTCAAAATTGGTTTCTTAAAATCTTTTGACATTATTAGACAGAAGTTTATTGAATCTTACTCACTAGCTCTTGGATTCCCAAAGCAATTTGTTAAATGGATAATGAAATGCATTAGAAAAACTTCCTTCATCATTCTTATTAATGGAGTTCCTAATCAAATCTTTAGAAATACTAGGGGAATAAGGTAAGGGAATCCTCGATTCCCTTTACTTATTCACACTAGCTATGGAAGCTTTATCTATAATACTTAACAAATTCATCTCTTGTAATGGCATGTTCTAACACCATCATAGATGTAAAGATCTGAGGATCAAATGTTTGATATTTGCTTACGATCTTATGTTATTATTATTAAGTCAAGAAGACTTCACTTCTTCTATTGATTTTGATGAAAGTCAAATAATAATAATAATAGAAGTATGTGAACTATTTTAATAAATTTGTTAAGTGCACAGATAAATATAAGTGGCATAAATTATCAAATCAAGACGATACTTGAGTAAAAGCTGAATAAGACGGATCAGACGAAGTGATCAAGTCTAAGACATCAGACGAAGCATACGAATCTAAGCAAGTTGATATAATTAAAGAATGTGCTAGAACGTTAGTTAGTTGGAGTTAGTTACAGGACTCAACTAATAACAGACTTTAGAAGACTCTACAAACAGATTTCTCAAGAAGATCGTTGGAGATTTAGGTTATAAATATTAGTTATAGTCGTAGACTTCAATAATAATTTTGAATGTACAAAAATACTTAGACAAATTTTGTGCTTAAGTGCTTATGCTGTGAAAATATTCTGAGAGAAAAGAAAGAAAGAAAGAGAGCAAATACATCTGTAACATGAGTGTGAAAGCTCAAACAATATCTTTTCGAGAGAAAGGAAGGCTAGAGCCTGAAGAGGCTAAGGAAGCAGATGAAGAATACTTTATGAAAGAGACCTGAAAAGGCTCTGCAAGTGTAGAAATAATACTTGTAACGTTGAAGGAGATAGTGAAATTTCAGACAAACTCTGAGGACTGGACGTAGCCCAAGGTTAAGGGTGAACCAGTATAAATCGTGATGTCATATTCTCTAACTTTTACCTTTTTTAATTTTCTTATTGTTAGAAGAATAGATACTAATTTCTGCTATTGCATTACTCATCAAAATTAAGTGCATTATTTAAACTTGTAATCATCTGAATTTGTCAAGAAAATCAAGAAGATTTTAAAGATTCATATCTTAGATGATTTAACACAATTCAACTCCCCTTCTTGTGTATTTTGCATATTATACGTGATTTCTATATTAATAAGTGATTTACTTCAACTCTCTCCCCCTGGTCCTTCACGTTTGTTGGCCTAATTATGCTCTGAAAGGGACATTACTTCAGGTGATGTCCAATACTGCTGTCAACAACTCCATATTTCTTCAAAAATGTAAGACGATCGTACATCTGCCCTGTGTATTGTAGCAACAAAGTTGAGATAACATATACGTGCTCGTCTTTCCCATACTCTATAGACGATCACGTCAAATTGAGAATCCAAAAAAAATCTTTCTGAAATAAAAGGAAAAACATTCAATTAATATTTATGATGTAATGATACTTATCTAATTAATGTACAAAACTGTTAATTAAAAAAGAAAATAATAATTTTTGTTGTACCTCAAACTAGTTATAGTAAGATTCCCTTGTCGCCTGAGAGATATTCTTCCATACAAAGCCCTCAATATCAATCTTCTCCTTGAATTTTGATGTCATGTTTTTTGAACACGATCCAGATGGAATGAACCTAATATAAGATTGAAAAATTTTATACCGTTTTAAAAATTGAAACTTATAACTTAATTATAAACATATAGTGTTCAATGTATTTTCACTTATATATTATTGACGATTGTAATGTAAGTTCTTCCATCAGGTCCCTCTGCTCCAAGCCGGTGGCCGCTTCCTTTATCATCATTGTTTACCCCTGATACATCTGTTGGTATAGGGGTAGTAAATGATGTAGGGTCGTGGATGGTGCAGCAGCATCTACGGAAGGTACCTGATCATCTATAAGTGTAGTAGCTAGAGGGTGAGGAGGAGATTCAGTTCCAGCTGCTACACCATGAGATGCTTCACTTGTAAAGTAAGTACCTCCGAATTATGGTCTAAATCTTGGTCGTGAAATATACTGTCTTCTCTCTGGTGCCATATTTCAACCTGAAATTAATATTTGTTAATGACAAATGAGTATGATACTAAAATTTAAAAATGTATGATGTAATATAACCTAATAGTGTGGTTGTCAATGGCAATGAGTATGATTTATTACATGAAAATAAGGCATTGAATAAAAAGATCAATGACTTCAAAAGGTTTTTATCAACCTGTACTATAGTGATTTCAAATTAAATAGCTCTAATAATAAGAATGCCATTGTTTAAGTAGACTATTCAATGTCAAGTCAAATTTTTTAATGTGAAAACATTTACATGATGTGTCAATAAATAAATCTTCATATAAGCTTGTTGCATCTTCTAAATATATAAAAAATCACATTTTTAAATATTCTAAATGTTCTAAATATATGCAAAATCACATGTTTAAATATTCTAAATATATCAATCATCCTTTAGGTTTCATATAAAAGGGTCATGTAATTCACATTAGGAAGATTAGCATTTAAGGGAAAAAAAGGCATAATTTTTATTTAAAAAATTTAATATTGTTGTCAATAATATATAGTCCTGTATCTTCAAATTAACATAAAACAAGTTCATAATAATTATAGGTCACATTACAAATAAAAAGACATGACACATGTTATGACTTCTTATAGGCCACTTTTCAATTGAAAAAATATATTGTATAGTCACAAAAAAAAACTCTTATTCACCACTACATTTAAAAAAGACCTAAAATATACACTTGTCTTGGTCTTATAGTTCTTACCCATATGACCAATATAATTTCAATCTTTTTATATGGTTCACTATTTTATGTTAATTATGAATATATCAATAGAAATTGTTTGTTTTTGAAACAATACTTATTAAATATATCCAAAAGTATAAGTAAACTCCAAGCACTTAAGTTTATTTTAGTACTTAGGATGTATTAATTTCTTTATTTTATTAAATGAGTATTAATATCCAACTTTTAACTATTTTCAATCTTTATATTAATTAAGCCATTTTGGACAATTATCTTGTTAGATATTTTTAAGACAAATCCTTACAAAATGTACAAGGAGAAATGTGTATAATTACAAGAAAATCAATGCTTCTAAGATCGAATAATCTGGAAAATGGAAGTTGAGTAACATAATAAATAAAAGTAGAAGCACAATGTACATAAGATGTTAACATAGATTAAGCACTTTAAGCTACATGTTAATTCCCCATCGATAAACCATGACGAAATTGAAGTATGGTTCCATATAAAAACACACGTAAACCATGACAAAATTAGAGTTATATATACTCTACATGGAAGTCTCTATCTAAGGGACATTTAATCGAACAACTCATAGGCAATATGTATTATCTCTAACTAATAACAAAACAAATGCATTTTTGCATTATTTACCAACAACAATACATGTAAATAACAAAGAAACCAACAATGACACAAAAACACATGTAAACCAACAATCATCACAAAAACCAATCACCCAACACCCACCCACGATATGCATATATTTAACCACCTAAGAGCTTCGTTTTTTAGAGACAAACAAAACCTAATAGAGAGCTTACCTGAAAATGACGCACGATGGGCCAAAAACAAGTAGAAATCGACAGTAGAAGCAATGAAAATCAGAGAAAACCGACGTAATCGAGGGAGGAGAGAAGAAAAATAGCAGGGGGTCAGAGGGTCAGGTTAAGAAGATGATAAATAAAATGACGTCGTTTTATTTATGACCAATGCGTCATTTACTGACGGAACGTTTTTTCTGCTGGTATTCAACTTCACCAATTATCCCGCCAGGTGTTACCTCCTTATTTTGCAATGGATTAAGTATTTCGTCGGTAATTTGTAATTTCTTGTAGTATTTTAACGACGGATAGTGAAAACTGTCACAATGTTGGGATGTAATAGCTTTACTGCTGTTCTTTAAACACAAGAACTTGACCAACTTGTTATTTTGCAGGAAACGTAAATGCAAGAAAAATAAAGAGACAAGAGTTTTACTTGGTTCGATAGTGAAACACTATCTACATCCAAGGTTCCCACCTAGGGTGGTAAAGATTCCACTAATATGAAGAAGAAGATGAAGAAACAAAGATACAGAGATGAGTGTATCCCCTACAATTGCAAAGAGCCTTTTCCTAAAGTCTCTCCTAGTACCCACAGGTGTACTCTAGCACTCTCTGAATTTTTTTCTTAATCTCCTTCCACTCTCTCAACTACCGAATACAATGAAAATTGATCACTGAAGTTTCTGTGTATGTTATGTCTGTGCCTGATGCTTCTGTTCTTTTATAGCTAAAGAAGATGGCTTTCGGATGAGATAGACAGCCTTCATGTGCCTTCCACGTGAGCCTTTAGTAATTCTTACTAAGCTGTGCGTTTTGATTACTTGTGACTTAAGTGACATGACATTGTTTTTGTGTTGAAGGCATCAGACATGTATTTGCTTATGTCCCTCACGTGATCAACTAATAACCCTCCACTGCGTTTTGAATGTATTGGCTGCGTTTTTGATTTGCTTCAGTTGTAAGTAATACGACAGTGCTTTGAGTTTATTGACTTCAGACATGATGTTGGCATATTAGTGTCTCACGTGGGTTGGTCTGGAACAATTTCACTTGTCTCTTGTTTGATGGAATCCTCGAGAACTTCTTTCTTCTTCGTGTCTTTCACGCACCTCACACACATACACATTTGTCTTCAATCTTTCATGTTTTCTCGTCGAATTTGAGTAGAGATTGGTGGAGTAAACGTGATTTTATCTCACACAAAAATAACGATGGAAAATAAACCGTCAGTAAACAACCGACGCTGACTATTAAACAAAGCATATTTCAATGATGGAACTATTTCCGTCGGCACATTTCCGATGCTAATTAATTGCGGGAAGCATTCCTTCAATTTTTACCGACGAACAAAGTATTATCGTCGCTATATTTTGTCGGAAAACTTGTCAGGATGCTTTCCCTCCACTTTTACTGACGACAATATGTTCGTCGCAAAATGAAACAATTTTACCGACGGATAATGTTTTTCTGTCGGTAATTAGCTACGGTATTAAGTCCGTCGGTAAATTTCCTCCGTTAATAAATGATTTTCTTGTAGTGCTCTTTTTAATAAATTATATAATTGTTAATTTTAATTATTGTCTATATTTTAATTCTATAAAAATAATATTTTTATTAATTATCTTTAGAATAGGTAACATTGTTAAAACTTTTTAAATCTATATTAATTATTTGTAGGATTTAGTTCTTATTTATTGTTATATTACTCACCAATGATAGACTCGCTTTTTTTGGTAAATAACTAATAAATTTGAAATGAGAAAATTTTTGATTGTGATGTTCATATATGCACACAATATGTCATCGCCAATAGGCATTCAAGTGTGCCTTGACCCAACAGCCAGCCCAATATGAACGATACGTAACGTAAGTCATACAAAAAGAAAACGTACAGGGAAGCGTTAAAAAAGTCTTAGTGGACAACTCGTGATGATGAGATAAGGCTGAGAGGGACTAGTACCAAACAAAAGCTTTTTTTTTTTAAATTCTTTTGAAGGAGTTTCAAACACAAGTTGCCAGAAAAAAAAAAGTCTGAAAATATGCGACATATGTTTGAGTGTTGGGACAGTTTGGTCCCGCGGTAAAACAAACTCCAACTGATTATAATTTTTTATATGTATATATACAATATTATCACCTTTTTATCTAAGAGTAATTACACTCATAAAATTCTAATCATAGATACACCGAACTATTGATTAGTCTCAAACCGTCAAACGTCTCTTCCATTAGGAAGAAACTGTCCTTCTAAGAAAATGTTAATTGTACAATTCCTGCATGCGATGACTTTGGATATGTAAGAAATAATTTTAAAATATGTTATCTGTGGTTCACCGGCGATACGGAGTTCTTTGTCTCTCCTCTGCCGGCCGTACAAAATGGATAGACTCCTCAGACCAGCATTTGGAACTGAGACAGTGAGAGATCGTCACTACCAAGAAGGCACCAAAAGACTCGATTCTATATTTTCCAATGAAGAAGCGAGGAAAAACAAAGGCTAAAGGGCAAAATCTACGAGTCATCTCAGCATTGTCTTGGTCAATTCAGACTCTTAATGCATTTATATTATTAAAGGGTTCTTTAATTTATGTTCGATGTTGAAGATATGATATAATTCCGTGATACAACATTATATCTTATTTTTTAAAATAATAATCAATATATAAAAAGTATTATATGAATTTAAGATAATAAATATTGTTTTTATATAAAATTAATGTTAGTTATTATTCATAATTAATGTGAGACATAAGGAAGCACACATAATATCGTTAATTATAAAATACAATTCCGACATTATTTTGTGCATAGTATAGCATCGAATATATGTGCTGCTCCCAAATTACTGTTGTTCCCTTAAGATCTTAACTATCTAATTTATTGTAATAAGTGGAATAGGATTTTAAGGGTATAGTGTACCTTTTTTTGAGAGATGAGATTTTCTATATTTACTATTATGTACTAACTTTACTTTATGTGGTCTCATTTATATATATTTTTTGGATCTTACATGAATTCCACGTAATTATACAAATGAGATAACGTACAAGGTAGTAGGAAGTGAGTATCTGATTCTTTTTTGGGGTGTAACTGCAAATGGTATAAATTCTATTTTACAATCAAAAACGTCATGCCGTAGAAATTTCAATTCGATATCTTTCTCTTCACGTCACGTCAAACGCAGCCAAAGAGTAGAAGTCAAATATCCATGTATAAAAGAAATGTCAAAAAAGAAAGCATCACGTTTTTAAAGAAACAGGTGTACTTTTAACAGTAATATTTAGAATAAAATTTTAATATTTTTAAAAGACTAAGAACAAATTTTAAATGCAGGAAGATTTACTATCACGTAATTAATATTTTAAAAATTAATCCAAAAGTACTTTTTGAAATTTTGAAAGAGATGAGTATATAGTTTTTATATAATTTTTATCGTCGCAGTTCCAAACAGATCCTTTTAATAGAGAAATACACGAAGCTTGTTTGACAAGGAGCAAGAGACCCAAAACTTTTGAACCAGTGCGCGGCTTGCTCCCCAAGGAAACAAAAGCAAGGGGCTGTATAAAGAATAATAGACTCGTGGTCTGCGATAAGCTATTCTCTTTAAGTACTTTGGTAGCAAGTATTTAAGTAGACATTGACGTTTGAAACATTAGAGACCAGCCCCTCACGCCCGAAAGAGCAGGCTTTGAGAGTGGAAACTTGACACTAACCTGTCAAATCTCAGAAACTCTGGTCATTTCATCTGCTGTCTTTACATTTTGTAAGTATATGCATCTCATATAAATGCTACTTAAATGTTTCTTCCATCTCTTGCTGTGTTATGGCATGTGGGTTTTGCTTCTTTTCAACAACAAAAATCAGTGGCTACGGCGTCACAGTCAATGTTCGGCGAGTACACGCATCTCATAAAAACGAAACTTTTCTCTTTCTTCCTACCCTATAGGTTTGTAATGCCATGTGGGTTTTTCTTCTTTTCAACAAAAGGCGACGGTAGCTGAGCTGTTCCAATCATTGTTTTGAAAGTGCTACTGAACTTGGAGTTATACCACTTCCCGCTCTGAGATATGAATCGGTATCATACTGCTGTGTTTCTGACATGAACCGTTGAAATTCAGAAACACTTTTCTTTTGCCTCTAATCCTGGGGAACAGGATTTTGTTGTTCCCATTTTGACAGAGTCCAAAAGTTGGTTGGTGTAAGCCCCAGCCACCTTCGTAAAAATCCAATCTTCATGCCACTTACTGGCCGGTCTGGGCCCGCTTTTAGCTGTAAAATGTAACCTACTACTTATTTTCATTGAAATTATTCATGGCGGGTTCGAAATGTCTCTCATTCTTGTTTAATTGTGGAAATACTACTTTTCAAAGAAACGATGTCCCGGTTTTCTGGTTCTTTGAATGCGAACAGACACGGGGTCTTCATTAAAGCATTGGTCTTCATATAATTGCTTCACCTGAAAAGGTGGCGATCAATTTCAATCCTCTGTTATACCTCCACCCGTGAACGGCTCGTTGGTTCATCAATAAAATGATTCCTCTTTTATGCCAACATTTTTTTATTTTTATCTTTATATCGTGAAGTTCAAGGTTCTGATTTCATCCATAGTTTGCTTGTGCTCAGCTAGAAAATATTAATCTTATATATTTGGAGAATCGTAGAAATTGACAGCAAGAGGAGCACCTGAATTAAGAGTTATGGATGTAGAGATCGGCGAAAGAGAAGCTACAGGTACAACCGAGGCCTCCTCTTCGGTTATTGATGAAAAAGTGGAGAAGATCGGTGGCCAAAGCGGAAACACAGAGGAGTCAGAGAAGAGCAGAGGAGATGAGAAAACGAAAACAGTTCCATTTTATAAACTCTTCGCATTTGCAGATTCTAGAGACCTGTTGTTGATGACAATTGGCATAGTTGGAGCTGTTGGTAATGGGTTAAGTATGCCTATTATGACTGTTCTATTTGGACAACTGACTGATTCTTTCGGACAAAACCATAACAACAAAGATACTTTGCACGTAGTTTCCAAGGTACATGTCGAAGCCTTGATTGATTTATTACCAACGAGAAAATTTGTTAGAACCAAAACAAAGCCAAAAAAGGAGAGAAAATGCATGATTTCGGAAATTTTAGTTCTATATTATCCTTGCATTTAGCAACACAAGATTGAACAGGTCAAGCCATTGACTCATTGTTAATGCTGCACATTTTAGGTGTGCCTGAAATTCGTATATTTGGCCGTTGGGGCTGGTGTAGCATCATTTCTCCGTAAGTACAGACTCAGCACCAGTAATTCAGAAATTTTGGAAACTATGTGTTAAGAAATATGTTTTTGTTGGTCGCCAGAGGTGACTTGTTGGATGATAACTGGAGAAAGGCAGGCTGCAAGAATAAGGGCCTTGTATTTGAAGACCATACTGAGACAAGAAGTTGGTTTCTTCGATAAGGAAACAAACACTGGAGAGGTTGTTGGTAGAATGTCTGGTGACACTGTTCTCATTCAAGAAGCCATGGGTGAGAAGGTACTAATCTGCTTTTGAGAACTGAATGTTGATGGGAAGGAAAAAAATAGAATCTAATCAGAAAATCTTTGATCCATTATCCTTTCCTCACATGTTAATTCATGCAGGTTGGGAAGTTTATACAGTTAGTAGCAACATTTATCGGAGCATTTATAATAGCATTTATCAAGGGGTGGCTTCTTACTCTTGTGATGCTAGCATCTATCCCCTTGCTGGTGATAGCTGGTGGGGCCATGTCCATCATAATAGCTAGAATGGCATCTCGGGGACAGAATGCTTATGCACAAGCAGCAAATGTAGTTGAGCAGACAATTGGATCGATCCGAACTGTATGTTCCTTTACACATCCAGAAATACTCAGAGTTGAAAGAATGGCTTTTGACTTGAACGGTTTGCTGTGATTGCAGGTAGCATCATTTACAGGGGAGAAACAAGCTATTGAGAAATACAAGAAACATCTTATTATCGCTTACAAGTCAGTTGTTCGTGAAGGTTTCGCTGCTGGATTAGGTCTTGGCATGGTTTTTGCAGTAGCTTTCGCTACTTACTCCTTGGCAATATGGTTTGGAGCAAGGATGATACTGGAAAAAGGATACACTGGGGGGGATGTGTTGAATGTGATTGTTGCCGTGTTGACTGGTTCCATGTGAGTATAGTTCTAAGCCAAATTCATAACAATGCATGCATCTATGGACATAAATTGCTCATCTGCAATGTCTAATTTCATGGATTGGCACGTTTACTTATTTCCTTGTAATTTACAATTTAGGTCCTTAGGGCAGGCCTCTCCCTGCATGACTGCTTTCGCTGCTGGTCAAGCTGCAGCTTATAAGATGTTTGAGACAATTAACAGAAAACCAGAGATAGATACTTATGACACAAAAGGAAAGATATTGGAGGATATCCGCGGAGATATAGAGTTGAGGGATGTACATTTTGCTTATCCAGCTAGACCTGATGAACTAATATTTTGTGGGTTTTCTCTTTATATTCCAAGTGGCACAACTGCAGCTTTGGTCGGTCAAAGTGGAAGCGGGAAGTCGACTGTCATCAGTTTGTTGGAGAGATTTTATGATCCACAAGTTGGTGAAGTTCTTGTAGATGCCATAAACTTTAAAGAGTTTCAACTTAAGTAGATTAGACAGAAAATCGGTCTTATAAGCCAAGAACCTGTTTTACATCTACGATTAAGGAAACATACAGTTATGAATTTACAAATTAAAAAGAAGAGATGGAGAGTGAAAAGTCACGGGTGTGACTCTTCACTCTCACGCCCGTGAGAGAGATAGCAAGTCTGCTTAGAGTTGAAGAGTGGTCTTGGTGAGTTTGTGTAGATAATGAGAGCAATGTTCTTGGCTTGGCAATTGAATGACGGCTGCGAAACTCATGTGGTCTTGTCGTATAACAACGCAAGTGTGTAAAGGCGAAGCCGGTGTTTAACTGTTCCAGCAAGGCAATGGTTGTTGATTTTAAAAAACGTCAAGAACCAGACACTCTCATGATACAAGCACACCCAACATATACGTGGAATCAAGCAGAACCATTGAACAAAAAAAAAACCAAAAAAGGAAGTGAAATTCTCATAACACAAGTGATAACAAAAGATCACAGTTGGTTACCTAGTGAAGACTATGCATGGTTTGTCAAGGTAATGTAGTCAAATACCTAACATAAGTCAAACTCTAAACCATGTCCTCAACTCCACCACCAAAAATCGTGATCTTGTAAGGGCACGATCGCGACACCCTCCTTTCATAGGTGTGAAATTTCAAAAGTTACCCCCGTGACTTTTTCCATTTCTTCTTTTTCTTTTTATTTCATTACTTATTTGTTTCCAATCCGATTTAATAATAATAAAAATAATATAGTTAATAATAATTAATTAATAATAATAATAAGAATAATAAAATTAATAATAATAAGAAGGAATTTAATAAGAATAAAAATAAATGTAATTAATAAAATAAATAAATAAATAATAAGTATATATACTCAAGTAGAAAATTAGTAATAATAAGAATAATAAATTTAATAATAATAAGAAGAAAATTAATAATAATAAAGAATTTAACAATAATAATAGAAATAAAATTAATTAATAAATTTAATAATAATAAGGAATATAATAATAAATAAAACTAATAATAATAATAATAATAATAAGTATAATAATCAGTAAAAAATTCATTATAATAATTAATTATTATATTTTCTTATTAATGTAATAATTAAATTTCAACTTTAATTTAATTTTTTATTAAAGTCATACTCCCAATTATTAAATTTAACAAAAAATAAAATTAATTAATGAAATTAATAATAATAAGTAATATAATAATAATAAATAAATAATATTAATTATATAAAGGAGATTAATAATAATAAATAATAATAAGTATAATAATCAGTAAAAAATTAGTAATAATAATACATTATTATATTTTCTTATCAATGTAATAATTAAATTTCAACTTTAATTTAATTTTTATTAAAGTTGTAATAGTATAATTAAATTTAACAAAAAAAGTTAAAATTATAAATTATATAAAGCCAATCCTATTCAAAAGAAGGAGGAGGTTTTGGCTTAGCGTGAAGCTGCGACGTTATTTTTAATTAAAACACTGACGTATTTACTGCAGTACAGAATAGATACAGAATTGGGGGGAACAAACGATCCGACTCCTTTTTGCTGTTCCAATAAGCTGTTACAATGTCGGACTTCACGAAGGCTCTAAGAGAAAAAAAAAAAAAACCATAAACAGTGGTTTTTCATCATAATTTTAAAATTTTGCGGAATGCTTCCAGCTTTCCTGCAAAATGGGTGAAAAATTGTTAGTGCAGCATTTTAAGGTGATCTTTTGTAACTCTTAAAGCAAAAGACACGTAATTATGGGGCCGGGTCCTCCAATCTTATCTTGCTGTTTCTAGAGATCATGAATGGCATAAAATTCATCTCGTACCCTTATAGATTGTCTTGGTTCATCAGCTTTGACAGACCCTGACGCCATATATCTCGAGAATGATTGCTTATAAGTTGCAGTCCACAATCGAACAACAATAATACAGATATGGAAACCTATAAAGACATTAACCATTTTATCATTGTAAACATATTGTCTAAAGCCACTTCTGAAGAGATTTCCCACTCATTACTTATTTTTATCTGTCAAGTCTTTTTGGCTTGGTTGTTCTCATTTTGATGATACTGATACAGAGTATTGATGGGATCATTTATTGGTACAGGCTCTAACCTCCTCATCAATCTCAAATGGTTTTCACATTACCAGTGCACATTACTGCGAGGGATTGGACCATTTTGCTTAGGAATGAGAGAGGATGTGCCATTTACTTTTGCTTAGAGAAGCAGCATCATATATTTATGCTGGTAGAAAATGGTTTATGGGACATACCACATGCATTTATGTTCTGTTTTTTCACTTTTGGACCAACACCAAATTAATTTCGACCTCATTTTCCTCTCTTTTGCTTTATCTGCTTTTTCTTCAACTATCCCTTTTCACTCTTTTGCCTAAAGGTTCTGGTCGGACCAATTGTCTGGCAATAAATGACATGACATAAATCAAATGTGTTTATACGTCTAAAGTTGGACTGATTGTATTGATGAATGCATAGGAAAGAGGGATTACGCTTAATCCAAAGAAAGTTTCATGTAAACTGACTATGCTTGCCTATCTATATATAGCCATAGTCATGCAAGAGATTTTACATGTCTTTGACTCGATGCAAGTGATTTGAGCGAGGCACATGCAGGGAGCTAGTGACAAAGAGTCCAAGCTTAGCAGGGAAACTGTTTGCATTCTATCATCATCACACGAACAATAACCGAACTTAGCAAGAACAGAACTATCTTGAAAAAAACCAAGGTAGTGCTGGTGGTATCCTAGCGAAACACATAATTTATACGGATTTATTGTGTTAGTGGACCATGACTGCGTACCGTGTCCTTTCCTTGTGTATATAGTGGGGTTCCTTTTATATGCAACTTTATGGAGATCAAAGCCAACCTACTGCCATCCTCCTCCACTACCACCATGATTGATGATCACAAAATCATTTACAAAATGAAAATGTTTGTATTTAGATAGAGACACGACTTATCAGCTTTTGCCATTACTTCTGCAAAATAAAATGAGAAATGCAATTCGGAGTTTAAGGATATTTCTCACCATCTGATTCAGTGGAGTTGGATCTCCATCACGGATATCCTGCACAAAAGTACCCAATACTTCAGGCTTTAAAGATTGGTAGGACAGTATGCCTAGAAGTTCTCACTCTTTATCCTGTAATGAATTTGATTTTATTCATATTATTTGACTCATTAGCTTTCTAATCCCTTGAGCAAAACTTAGGTGGTCAGACAATATTACCTTTTTAGTTGAATGAGAATGAAAGAACCGACCTTACTCCAGTTACCTTTTAAGTAGCCAACTTGGCTTTTCCATATATATACATGAGCCTCCTGTATCAGTACTTCACTGCAATTTAAACCGTACATTCTTTTCTTTCCAAGACCATATTTAATTCCTTTTGCACAATATATAATACATTTTTTAATGCCCAAATTATATATATATAATGTAGAGATGCAGTGTGGCCACACTACCATAAAGGTTACAGATATCAGATATAAAAAATGGAACCACAAAATTGATCAACTTTGAAAAGTGGAACTACCTAACATTCTTTCTATCAAGATTTGATGCCAGTTTAATGTATCCCCACTTGAAATGAGAGAAAGAGAGGAGGGTTACTGATACTCACACAGCAAAAAGTGAAAGGGGAGGGTTACTGATACTCACACAGAAAAAAGTGAAAGGGTCTCATCAGTTCTCACTGAAAAAAGAAGACTAGTATACAAAACACATGTATATGCTTTGTCACATGATTTTGCTTCCAAGATGGAGAAGGAGCAGAGAGGACCCACCCCGCCAACCCCTTAATACATATGCATGCAGTGTGTTACAGTCAATCCTGGCTTCCCATAATTGTACCCAAAAGGACACAGAGATTTCTTATTTATGTATGTCCTTGTGTACTGAACTGAGCCAATGCATGTTCAAAGGAGGATTCGCAGCGTGCTCATGGCTTTCAAGCTTCAATCTTTATGATATATCAATTGGGTTTAGATTAGTCCCTTCGTCCCCACCAACGTATATACATCTGTATCTGTAAAGTACTCCTTTTTTTCCCAGTTCTTAAGAAGATATTTGAAGGGGTTAATTTGATGTAATGAGATGAAAGCATATGGTCCTTACAGCATGAGGTTTAACCAAAAAAGGCTCATAAAGCATGAAAGCAAGAAGACAAGTTGGTAAATCAAAATGGTGAAAGAAGTTGACCACTCTCTCTTGCAATTACATCGTTAGCTTTAACTGGTAATAGGGCCCTCGCAGCTACCCCGCAAGCCTCGATGAGGTTAAGTATCACTCCATAATGAATGAGGACAAAGCTTTCAAATCTGATTTTCTTCACTAATCTTGCTCTACTCTATCCATATCTGACAAATTAATGGCTAATTATCTTGTCTGAAACCAAAACTAGAATTAGAAGGCACCTCAGTTTGGTTCTGATACAATACAATTAGGTGATGCTTGGCACATACTTGACTTAAACTACTTACTACTATCGTACAGCTATACGCCAAGAAAGGGATAAAAAAACAAACAAGAAGAAAGGGAGAAGCTGCGTAACATGTTTTTCATTGGAATCCAGTACCTCCATTTACATGAGAACAAAAGGGAAAACATGTTCTTTCATAAATGTTGGGTACCCATTCTCTTGTGGATTCTTCAGGTAGTTTTAAAGTGTAAAAGAGGCTCCAGTGACCACTTATTTAAAGTCTATTTTCTATTTTATTCAAAGTTGTAACGTGTGAATGTTAAATTAGAGTTGATTAAGTAAAACTTAAAAAGGAACAGAAAGGAACTTGGAAACAGAAGTATATTTATATATTCTAAAGGTCATATAATTACATGAATGCTACAGTACAACCCTGTACAAAGCACATGATGGGAGCAAAATTTTTCTGGTAAAAACTTGGTCCCAATCCATGCCTTTGATTGACGAGCAGGAATGGTCGTACTCACCATAGTGTATTGGTTTTTGTCTTGTTCTCTAAAATGAGGTTAGGCTCAAAATAAAATAAGATTGACAAAGGCATCTTGAATGCTCTTAAAGTGTCTACCAGTGATGGGACCAATAGTGGTAGCCAAGTGGTGGCTAGTTGGAATTTTTTGAATACTGTTGGTTGAGCTGAGACTGAGAGAGGAGGAGCAAATGGGGCAATGGTGGGTTTGGCTCCAAAGTACTGAATCAGAAATATTTTGATTGCTTCCTTCAGAAACTGAAAAACTTAAAACAAATATGAGTCTTGAGTCCTTATTTTCATTTTAATCACTCCATTTCTCAGTCGAGTTCTTAGTTTTCTTCCCGTTCTCAACTTTAGGAGGAGTCCAAAGATCATCAGGTACGGTCAAACCATTAAAGTTGCATACATCCATGGTTTTACTTAAAGAAGATAATGAGCATAAAGCTGCGTTTGTGTTTTCCCTAACCTAATGCAATAACGGAAAAGGTGAAAAGGACAATGGAAATGAGCATTGAATGCTTTGGTTGGTACTCTTAGCAATCATGGCTTTGACCCAATGTCTTCCAGAGATGTGGGGACCAAATTACTCAATGCCATTGCCATTGCCATTGCCATTGCCAAAGATTGTATAAAGATTATATACAACCGTAGACTCCACAAATCTCATCAGGTGATTACATTCATTATTTCCTTTCCTTTTGATTCATCATATGCCAATCACATGAAGCTATTGCTCCTACCTCTTCCAAAACCAAAAAGAAAGAAAGCAAAAGAAGAGCCTTTGATCACAGTTTACTCATCAAAAGAAATGCAGTACTCGTGTACTGTCTCGATTGAAACCAAAGTGTTCCTATCCCATCCGAATTAGCTCCAAGACAACTATTTCATAGTTATATTACTCACATCCACATAAATGAGTGACTAACTACAAGTTAGAACACATGAAGATGTATAATGAGAACAAGATGAAAGTTTGATGCAAAAATCATCCGACATGCCAAGTTTATTCCATTGCAGAGTTGCCTCATAAAAGAAGTTTGAACCAATTTACGAGATTTCAGATGATAAATAATTTTATTAATTGAAAATAATATTATTTAAAGTAACCAAAATTTCATGTATCCCTTTTGACTTGCAGCAAAAGAAGAGGATACATAAGGCGTGAGGAGATCAAGACCCTACATGCATGCATATCTTTCCATGAAATCAATTCATTTATACATTTCTAGCCATGTTCCAGAACTTGGTTGCTTATTACTCTCATGTACTCTGTACCATACCTAACATGCATACTCGCTTCTGTTCTTCACCTATTGTATAAGCAAGCAACCCTTTTTCACAAATTTCCAACTTTGGAAAATATTCTCATATAGTTATAGCTAAGATCACCATCCCAAGATGATCGAATAATTAGATAAACTACCGTAAAAATAAGTCATTACTTTGCTTAGTAATCACGTATGTAGCAGTGTTGCAAGTCTCTGTCATCTCTCTTTTTATTCTTTTCTTTGTACCTAATTATGAATGACACAAATAATGGAGGGCCAAATTCAATGGATTGGACTGGATTGGATGTTGTTTACTTTATCTACATAAGACACGGGATAGATCCTGTTCTACTTTTACTGTTTCAATTCTTTTCTAATCCATCTCATCTGTACATTTATTTGTAAACAGAGGCTGTACAGAAACATCATTTGAATGTCTAAAAGACCTTGAGCAGGCAAATTTACTCATTCCACCTATTGCCGCTCAAAAGCAAGATTACAATTCTTAAATGCAAAAGAGTATTTTAGTTCTATGTTTCTTCCCACAAAAGAAAATGTAATTAATGTCTTTTAAGAGTACATTAAATCAAATTTAAATAATACAAAATAATTCGATATTTTAAATAGTAATAAATTATTGCAAGGAGATGATATTGGTAAGTTTTTAAATATTTTATAATTTTATAACCCGCTATGTATATTTTTATGAAAATGTCAAATGTAGAACTGGTTCTCACCTGGCAGGACCGTGTTCAAAGTTGTAAGAATTGACAAATTGAAAGGAGAAAAGCTTAGAAAGTAACAGCATCTGGACTCTTAAATTCTTCATCGTCATAAAGCTGAAGCAACGTTTGTCAACAGGTTGATAATACCCATTTTGAAAACAATACGATAGCACTCATAGTAACATAACAGTGCAGTCAATTTGAAGTCAATACTCAATAGTTAATTAAACAAGAGAAAAAACATGGTAGAATCGAGGTGGAGCCTGTAGGCTGTAGCTGTAGTATACAGTGAATTCATGAGAATCAAGTCCAACTGGTCTTTGACTAAGTAACTAAAGGTCATTGATTAACAGGTCAGTGGAGCAGTCTTACACTAAACCCTCTCCCATTTCCAACTCCTGACTGATTCCAAAACCAGAAGAAAAGCATGTGGTTTAGTCTTTAGAATATGAAGCTGAATGGAAAATGTTAAATTTTATATAATTAGCCTTAAATAAACTGAGCACATAGAAGCTCAAATGAGATTCTATCCTAAAATTAATTGGTCATAAAAGGAATAACTCATTAAGCTTATATGCATGCTCAAGGCTTTATATTTTTTTAATGTGGGACAAATTTTCACTTATATTCCAATACTCCCCCTTTACGTGTGGACTAATTTAGGGTCTAACACGTGACACAGTTTATCGTATCGAGGTGGTAACGTGCAATCCAAGAGCAACCTACTCTGATACCATGTTAAATTTTATATAATTGGGCCTAAATAAACTGAGCACATAGAAGTTTAAATGAGGTTCCATCCTAAAACTAATTGGTGATAAGAGGAGTAACTCACTAAGCTTATATGCATGCTCAAGGCCTTGTATTCTTTCAATATGGGATAAATTTTCACTTATATTCCAACACTCTCCCCTCACGTGTGGGCTAATTTAGGGCCCAACACGTGACACAGTTTAACGTGTCGAGGTAGTGACGTGCAACCCAAGAGCAACCTGCTCTGATACCATATTAAATTTTATATAATTGGACCTAAGTAAACTGAGCACATATAAGCCTAAATGAGGTTCCATCCTAAAATCAATTAGTGATAAGAGGAGTAACTCACTAAGTTTATATGCATACTCAAGGCTTTATATTTTTTAAATATAGAACAAATTCTCACTTATATTCGTTCCATAAGTAGAGCCATAAGTAGATTTGCATGTCCAACTAGTTTGTTAATCCACTTCAACACGTCTTCTGCGTAATGCATACAAATGTAATAAGTATTACGTGTAAAGTGCATCCGTTACATAAGGTCTACTTTTCGACTGTGACCTTGTATAATATTAAGGATCCAATTCCTACCAATAGAGAAGAGTGACGGGGACCATGATCAATGCCTAACATAACAGCCGCCTCATAGTATGCATGAAATGAAGTACTTCCATCGTTAGTTTAGGGTTTGGTAATTTAAAATATGTAACTATATAATATAGTTTACATGGGCATCATCGGATAATTGGCATCAATTTTCAGATTAACACACTCCTCTCATGACATGTCTGTAACATAGTATTGGAGTGAATATTTCATCACATTAAATCTTTTCTTCCCGTTATTCTATTCTAACCTTATTTTATTTAATCTTATTCATATATTTATATGATGCCCGTATAAATACTTAAATGAGATTTAACAAGAACTTCATGCCCTCCGTTTGATTCACATACACACATGATGATGTAATTGTTCAACTAATTAATTATGAATGCATTTGTACCTGTCGTAGGTCAGTCTTCTGATTATGGTCACCATGAAATGAAATGGAGAAAATACCTGCATTTAGATGAAAGGCAAAAAGTTGCGTTAGATACGCCCAACGGACACTCACGCTTCTCCCATTCCTTCTTCGTCGTTGTATATACGCTTAACTATTGTTAGTTGTTACTCAATAATCTCTCTCTCTCTCCTACAACTCAACTACAAGCACACGACAAACTCTTCCTCGCTGTCAATATTCTTCCTCTTCCTCCTCTCCTCTGTCCACTTCTTAGTTACACACACTTTCTGATATTTTCTGCAGAAACAAACACTCCTCTTATCTCACTAATTACTATCATTATCACAACCCCATTCTCTCCAATCTTCTCAATACCTAACCCACCTCTTCCTTTTGTATATATATGAATAAATAAATAAATAAATAAATAATCCTTTCCTTTTCTAATCATTCCCGGTTTTACCAAATCTACAACGAGAATCCCAAATTATGACCAATCCCCACCGCAGTTTCTATTTTTATTGAGAGTTTCATTCCCTTCTAACTTAAAAAGTTGCCATCTTTTATCAGTCTTAAATAGTTAAAATGGGGTGCGCCAAATCCAAGCTCGACGATCTCCCCGCCGTCGCTCTCTGCCGAGAACGATGCGGCTTCCTTGAGGAAGCTATTCAGCAGAGATTTTCCCTCGCCGAAGCTCACTTGGCTTATGTTCACTCCTTGAAAAGAATCGGCAATTCTCTTCACAGCTTCATTCAACAAGACTGTTCGAGCTCTGGGGGAGCTCCGCTCTCTCCTCATCTCAATTTGCCTCCGCAGAGAAAAGGCGATCCGATTGTCTTTTTCTCCGACCAGGCCCCTCAAAAGCCTCATCACTCTCATTCCAACTCCGCCGATTCTCATCTTCATTTCCATTCCGAAGGCGACGAAGACCATGACTCCGACTCCGACTCCGACGATCCAATCTCGCATCTTCACCATTCCGGTCACTTCTCACCGTTGCACCATCACAGCGATGGTGGTGAGTATATGAGTAACATGAGCTCGGATCATCAAGCTGGGTTTGCCGGCGGGGGGTTTCTGCATATGAATTATATGAAGAGACAAGCGGCTCCGCCTTCTGTTGTTTACGAGCAGAGGCCAGCCTATGAGACTGTTTACTTTAGTGAATCTTCTACTTCGTCTTCGTCCTATTATAATAACAATAATAATACTCAACCTAGCAGTCAATATGGTGCTATGGGTAATTCGAGCTCTTATCCTTACTTTGGATATCCTAACTATGGTGCTGGCCGTGGTGGTGGAGCAATGACTGGTTACTACGGAGCTTCATCTCCGCAACGGTCTGTTGCTTCCTCTTCGAAGCCGCCGCCGCCTCCGCCGTCGCCGCCGAGTGGTTGGGATTTCCTGAATCCTTTTGAGAGTTATGACAAGTATTATCCATCCAATACTCCGAGTAGGGACTCGAAGGAGGTAAGAGAAGAGGAGGGTATTCCTGATTTGGAAGATGAAGATTATCAACATGAGGTGGTTAAGGAAGTCGATGGCAGTAATAGTAATTACTCCAAATCGGTTATGGTTGATGATGAGGGTCACAAGGGTGCTACTAGTACTAGTGCTGAGGCCGAGGCCTCTCTCTATGAAACCAGGCCCAGCGTGTCGATGGAGAATGACGGGGCCGCGTATGAAATGCACGTTGTGGGGAAGAAAGTTATTGATAATGAGAGGTCGGAGGAGCGAACTGGAGGTGGTGGGTTCAAGGGTCGAGCGGGTCATAGCTCACTTGATATAGCTCAAGTGGCTTTTGAGATTAAGGTTCAGTTTGAGAGAGCTTCCGAGTCAGGGAATGAGATAGCTAAGATGCTTGAAGCAGGGAAGCTCCATTATGAGCGCAAACAAGGTGGTTTTAGTCCATAAAAATTGAAGCTTTACTCTTCTCTTTAGTTATTCTGGCTTGCTTGATCCACTAATGTTATGTTTATATGCCAAATTTAGGGAAACTGGACTTTTTCTTATGCAAAGGTTTGAAAATATCTTTATGATTTTGTTCAAGCAGTTTCAAAGATGTTGCAAGGTGTTACTCCGTCTTTATCTGTAGTATCCTCAGGGTCTCCTACATCCAAAAGTTCCGAGGCCTTAGCCCCAACTAACCAAGCTGGTCCATCTGACTTTGACGTTGATGAAGATATAAAAATAAGGTCCAAAAATCTTTCTTCTATTTTGCAGAAGCTGTATCTTTGGGAGAAGAAACTGTACAATGAAGTCAAGGTGTGTTAAGTATTATTTGTTTTGAAATTTGCATTTTCCTTTTTCTTGGTCAATAAGCTTTCTTCATTTAGGTAGTTTTTGGAACATTCTATTGTGAAGAATTGTATTTCTTTTTTTCAATCTAATCTGAAGTCTCTGTTGATTGTAATCTCTCTAACTTTATGATTTTGCTTAGCACTCGTTTAAGTGATTTTCTGTTGTGAATCATACCGCCTTTGGCTTATAAGTCACCACCAAAATTTTGTATTTGCTGTCTAATTGCGACTCCTACCAATATTCCTTTCTGCTTTTGCAGGCTGAGGAGAAGATGCGATTGCATCATGAAAGGAAATTGCGGAAGTTGAAGCGTTTAGATGAGAGGGGTGCTGAGGCTCACAAAGTTGATGCAACTCGAACTATAATAAGGGATCTATCGACAAAAATAAGAATAGCTATCCAAGTTGTTGACAAGATATCTATAACAATTAACAAAATTAGGGATGAAGAGTTATGGCCACAACTAAATGAACTGATACAAGGGTATGTGAAATTTTATGATTTTCAAGCAACCTTTCCATCTAATTTTCAAGTTTTCTTGTTACACTGGTATCCCGGCGTTTATCTCTTCATGACTTTTATCTGGTTTTTGGTTTGTGGCTGAGCAGTCCATTTTATTTTACCTCTGTATGACTTCTTTTCTAGCTACTTGTCATTTCTGACATCATGATGTTTTAATTTTATTTTATCTGTGAGGTTGCTTGCTTTTGTTAATTCTTATACATACGTAGCTAGACTTTGGCTGCATATCCAGTTCAATGTAGATTGTTACTATTTCCTTTATATTTGACATTTAGATGCCACTGGCTTTTTCCTTCTTAGGCACGATAGATTCATGACTTGTTGAAGAGACAGTTATAAGATGGAGTCTGGTTCAGTTCTTGGTTCTAATTTGCTAGTTTCTTTACACTAGTGTATCTCCTAATGGTTTAATCAAGTATTATACTTTTTACTTTGGGAGATGATGTCGCATTATATCATGATTCAATGCCCACACCATGTCGTTGTGATCTTTGGTTATAATTATAAATTTATCCTCAACTACGATGGCGGTTGATGTAGTTTTTCCACCTTGTTAGGTTAAGTAGAATGTGGAAAAGCATGCTTGAGTGCCATCATAATCAATGCCAGGTAATCATGGAAGCAAGAAGTTTTGGTCCCATTGGGTCAGGAAAGAAGATGAGTGATGATCATCTTCAAGCCACATTGCAGCTCGAGCATGAGCTTCTTCATTGGACCTCAAGCTTTACTTCTTGGGTAGGTGCCCAGAAGGGTTACATAAGAGTCTTGAATAATTGGCTTTTTAAATGTCTTCTATACGAACCAGAAGTAACAGCAGATGGTATAGTTCCCTTTTCACCTGGTAGGTTAGGTGCTCCTCCAGTGTTTGTTATCTGTAATCAATGGGCACAAGCTCTGGAAAGAATATCTGAAAAGGAAGTAATTGATGCTATGCGCGTTTTTGCGTTGTCCGTGTTTCAGCTTTGGGAACAAGATAAGCTAGAATTGCAACAGAGGATGATAATGAACAAGGGCTTGGAGGGAAAAGTCAAGAATTTGGATAGGGAGGATCAAAAAATACAGAAGGAGATTCAGGCATTAGATAAGAAAATTGTTCTGGTTGTTGGAGATGGTAATAGTCTCTCATTAACTGGAAATGTTGTATATCAAAGCGATACTAGTACTAGTAATCTGAAGGACAGTCTACAACGCATCTTTGAGGCCATGGAAAAGTTCACGACTGACTCAATGAAAGTGTACGAGGAACTCATGCAACGTAGTGAAGAAGAAAGGCTTGCTCAAGAGCACGACAGAGTTTCATAGGGATGCATGTTGGTACTGCATACTATCATTTTGAAATTGGAAATCTTAGTGGAGTGGAACATGAGTTTTGTGGCATCATTGGTTCGACCCTTGCACGATTACGGTGTATTTCTGGTTGCTGGAGGCATTCCATGCAGCAGATGATTACCCCTGGGGAATAATTTAGTCCCAGTAATGAGCTGCACTGATGGATTTGTAATTTGGTAGCAGTCCGATAAAAAAAAACCATATCGTTTCCAGCACAGATGATTCAGCGAAATGAAAAAAAGGGGGGTTTAAGAGAAGGTTCTGTTGATTTAGAACTCTATGCATGCGAAGATTGACACAAGCAAAGATGCGGGGCAGATTACCAGAACAGGTTGGCTTTTGAGATTTAACAGTTTTAGTACATGGAAGGGAATGGAAGAGAAACAACCTGGCCAGAGTTGAACTTATTTAATACGAGCACGAGTTCAATAAAAGGCATATATGCAATTTAGAACGACGCAAGTCAGGACATTATTGTAATGCCGAAATGACACTGAGCTCTTGGTACCCTTCTGATGATATTTGTTGATACCAAATTTGTACAGCTTTCTTTTTCTTTTAAGACCAAAAAAAAAAAAAAAGAGTTATGTTGGATACGCTCCCGTTGATTGGGACCGTCAGTTTCTATAAACTCGGGCCATAATATTCAAATTCCAAGTGGTGGTTCCTATTCCTTTATAAGAAGTGCCAACTGCCAAGTGTGTGTTGAAGTTTCAGGGTTTTGCACAGCATTCAGCTTACTCCATGTCTGTCCGACTTTTCCAAAAACTTGATGGGTTCAAATTATCTGTTCTTATTCTATTCTATCAGTATCTATTTATCAAATTGAGTAGGAACAAAATAATGTGCACAGATTTAAGAGCAAAATGACAGCACCAATGCACAGAGGGAGAAGATAACTCGAATAATTGAGGTCTTTTTCCTTTGCAGGTAGAAAGTTGTCGGTGCTACGAATAAAAATACTGGAAATGCTAGTCATGATTGTACACTTACATGCAAAAACTTTGAAACTAAAAACAAGGCCTGAGTCGGATGTTGCTTGACAGCTGAAATACGCATCTGTTATATCAATTATCAACACTGTTGTGGTATCATCAGGTGCAGAGAAAATCTCTGAAAGGAGGGCATCGTATCCTCAGATCCCTCTGATCACGTTCACATACAGGCGGCGTATTTTCTTGGTCGTCTTCTGAAGCAAACAGAGAGCAGAACAGACCCTTTGTTTTTCCTATGTCAATATAATCTGGATGGATGAGATTATATTTGACATAAGGAGAAATAGAAGATCTGTTCGAGAGAGAGAGAGACTTGCTTTTGGGTGTGAAAAGAAAGAGTCAACAGTTCTTTCATGTCATTTGATTCGAGTAGTTGTTGCCCTTTCTCTTTGTCTACTAGGAGAATAGGCTAGTTCGACCATTTTTATGGGATGTTTGGTTAAACTGACGTAACAAAAAAAGAATAGAATAATTATGTTTAGTAATATAATAAACGAGGATAGAATAAAATATGTATTATTAGTTTGATTTATTCATAAAAATTTCTAATAATAATATATGCTAATGTTTGTTTTGAAAATATAAATTTGAAATGATAAAGAATAATTAATAAAAAGATTAAAATATCTATTATAATTCTTAATAATTATATTCTTTGTTTTTATTATTATTATTTTTTCTTCTTATTATTATTTTAAATTTTATAATAATAATAATAATAATAATAATAATATTATTATTATTAATTATTATTCACGTCACCGTTTCAAGAATAGCTAAAAAAGAGGAGAAGATGACTTTAGATATTCTGCAAATTCAAGAATAACTCATCCTTAGGATTATCTGTTCGTATAATTTTTTCAATCAAATAAAGTAACGTATTATTAGAAATAGATAATAAATGAAATGATCATTTTTTCTCAACCAAACACCCTACTAATATTTTAGAGGCTCTAAATATAGTTTAAAAAATTATTTTTTTATTTTTACAAATTAAGAGTTAATTCTCGTAACAAATAAAATAGAAACAATGGTAAATTTTGAATAAGTACCTTCTTATTCTTACTTGGGCGGCCTGGCCAGTTAATGGTCTGTCAGACTTTTAACTGACAATGGCTCTTTGATGCGTAAGCTTAAACCCCGGGTGTTCTGCCATACTTTAACTGACAACAGCTCTTTGATGCTTTAAGCTTAATATCTTTGCATCTGTTTACTCAGACGAACCTGAACTGCCTATTTTCTCATCTGTTTATTGTCCATAGATTACCAGTGAAAATTACTTAGCTGAGTTGTTTATTGGAACTAAATGCCAAAAATCGCAATCACTTCTTTTAGGAAGAAAATTAAACAGTTAGGCATCGACGGCGAAGTGGCACCTCATGATTAGTCCTACTAGATTTAATTAAGATAGCAATTTGTGGAGAATATATGCTTATGCTTAGGTGTCAAGATTCGCATTAATAGAACAGTAGAAAGACACTCTTTGTCTTAGTGTATCTAATGATAAAGAGCCATTAAGGAGAAGAACACAGCGTCGAGGCAACCGACAAGAGGTTGTATTATTAACTTTTGATTAGGTAATAGCGAAGTTAGAGTGGCTATCAAAGAGCAGGTGGAGGAGGTTGGAAGAGCTTTGTACTTGGGAAAGTCACAAGGTAGTAGCGAGCCAATAAATTTGAGCAGTTTTGATTTGCACTTGCATCTGATAACACTAGGGAAGAATTTCCTAGACTTCCTCCTGTGAAACTCAAGTCAGAGGAGAAGTCAATGAATGTCAATTGGCAGGAAAAGTTTGAGCGCGAAGGGCCAGGGGCAAAGCTTGGTACTACTGATAATGCTTTGTTCATAGGGTCATATCTTGACGTCCCTGTTGGACAAGAAATCAGCTCTTCACGTCAGTGGACTTTAGTTTTGACTTATTTCTTTTTCATTGTCTTACTGTGACAAAACTTATGTTTTTTTACTCCTTTACACTTGGAGATGCAAATAATGGATTTTAGAACAAAATATAGGGAAAATCAGTTGTCATCCATCATTATTG
>JANZXP010000009.1:20964778-20975490 GCA_027576715.1 Erythroxylum flavicans
CTTTTTCAAATGTACAGAATGCTATGACCTTTTCATGGCATGACATAAAATGGTTCGATGCATTTCCATCTTTATTTTGAAATTCATCAACAAAATTCATATGCTAAAACATGTAGAAATTTTGCAAATTATTCAAAAAGCAAGAAAATTATGGCTTATTACTTAATTATAAGCATGAAATCCACCTTATTTCGCTTGCTTGAATTTCCAAGAGTCAAGCTTGCTCTTGACGTTTATATTCTTGATCCCCTATAAGTTTTTTAGCTTAACACTCTTCTCTCTTCTTCTTTCTCCTTATTTCAGTGTCTCCTTCTATCCTTCTAGGTTTTTCTACAATTTTCTCCTTATTTCCTTAACACTCACGACTCCTCTCTTCTTTATCTTATTAGCTTAAGACAATATTTTGCTTTTCCAATTTTGCCCTTAATGAATGCAAAAAGTCATCTTTTCCCCTTCCTATAAGCTTAGGTTCTTTTAACCTCTAGTGGTCTTCCAAAAATGCCCCTGAACATTCTAACATAACACTTTCCTCCAGAAAAATGTCCTTCGTTGTCTCAAGTTTCTAATGACACCAAAATCATTCAATTCAGTTCAGTCTCTTGTCCATAACAGTATACTATAAACAACTTCCATCTGAAATTTGAATATCTTAGACACTGAATTAGATTCCAATTTCTTCATACCATTTGTAGCTCCATGTCTTTACTTTACCACAAATTAGAAATCATCTTATTTGGAGCTCTACCGGTCTAGAAATCATTAAAAATACTGAAGTATATTTAGTGGAATAACACCAGTTCATATTATCTAAGAGTATACACACTGTACCTGCCCCACGTTTTCCATTCAATCTTTCTCATTTCATTTTAGATAGCAATGATTTTTAGGTGAAAATGTATATAAATTTCTTACGAGTTCAATGGTTCAAGAATCAAGTCATTTGGGTGTCTAGAGAAGAAGTTATGGTCAAAAGAATCAAACATATTTTTGTCTTCAATCATACTGAACTTATCTCGGAACAAATGAGATAACTTTCACTAGAGATGTTGTCTTGAGATCATATTAGAACTCTTTCAAATAGAACTTCAAGATCTACAAATTTTATGAAGACTTCAAAGATCAATTCTATCTTCTTAGGGGTCAAAAATCGAATAGAAGATAGTATAGACAAAGCGAAACACAGGAGATGACGTCAGCACAATAGAAACATAGAAGAAGATGACGTCATCGCAGAAGAAGTTTTCCTCTTAATATAACTTTTTCTATAGAGATCAGATTCAATTGTTCTTTACATGATTCAAAAGAGGGCATCAAGATATACAAATGCCATGAAGACTCCAAAGATCAATTTTACCTTTTAGAGGGTCAAAAATAGGACAGAAGATATTCGATGAACAGTGACCCAGAAGAAGTTTGGGAACAGTAACACAGACGATATGTTTCAATTGCTATAACTTTCTCTAGAAAAATCGGATCAAGATGTTCTTTATATGGTTTGAAAGAGGATTCCAGGATCTACAACTTTCGTAAAGACCTCAAAGGTCAATTCTATCTTCTGAAGGATCGAAAATGGGACAGAAGATAGGTATAGATGAAAGATAGAAGAAGCAAAACACAGAAGAAGATGACGTCAGCACAGAAGAAACATAGAAGAAGATGACGTCATCACAGAAGGAGTTCGTGAACAGTAACATAGACGAAGTTCATGAACAGTAACATAGAAGAAGTTCATGAACAGTAATATAGAAGAAGTTCATGAACAGTAACATAGACGAAGTTCATGAACAGTGACATAGAAGAAGTTCATGAACAGTAACATAGAAGAAGTTCATGAACAGTAACATAGACGAAGTTCATGAACAGTAACATAGAAGAAGTTGGTTCACAGAGGATACAAAACACAGACGATGCATCCTTACAGAGGAAGATGACGTCACCCAGAGGAAGATGACGTCATCACAGAAGAAGTTTGTTTACAGAAGGAGTTGATTTACAGACGAAGATGACGTCACCCAGAGGAAAATGACGTCATCACAAACGATTCTTCTAAACTTCTAAACATTTTCACTCGTAAAGATCCTAACTTTTGAATCCGATGTCCAAAAATGTCATGCTATATATCATCGGAAAGCTAGAAACATAATCTACAATTTCCAAGAAGACAACTTCATTCAATTCAGCCTAGATCAATCCAGATTTTCCTCTTAAATATCTTATGGCTATTAGACCGAATCACACTCAGTGAAATCTTTCCAGATCACTACCACTTTCGTTTCTAAATCTTTCCTTATCATAACTCATACCAAGATCATCTTCTCTACTTCATTTTTAACTCCACCTCATCTATGAACACCAATAATAGAACATACAAACATATCTATATATATACGTGTTCTTCATCACTTTCACCCTAATTCTGCCCTTTTCATAGTCTCTCACTACCAAAATCACCAAGACAAAACATGAACCTATCCACACTTCTCATGTACTGCTCGAAATGTTCTAAGAAAGTTTCGGGGTCCAACAGTTACTCCATTATATAATGTTTGTAATAAGAATTCCTTAGGTAAGTTATGGTGTGGGCATTTCTGTTGCAAGTCGTTGTATCATTCCCACACTTCATAGATCGATTCCTCATCACTTTGTTGGAAGTTGGTAATCTCCTTGATAATCTTCGTGGTCTTAGTAAGGGGAAAATACTTGTCTATTGATCCCATGTGGTGACATTGGTTGGGATGAGGGAGTGGTACCAGGCCTTTGCTCTATCTCTTAGGGTAGAAGGGAAAATCCTAATTCTGATCACATCCTTGACATCTGATGGTACTGAAAGGTATCTCAAATTTTAAGAAATTTTCTATATGTGCATTGGGATCTTCATTCGTTAATCTATAGAATTGCACATTTTGTTGAAGCATGTTTAGGAGGGTTGGTTTAATTTTGAAAGAGGCAGCTTGTACGGGTGGCCTAGCTACCCCTTGGTTAGCCGTATTGAACCCTGGTCTCATGAAATCCATAAGGGTTCTTTGTTGACGTCCTTGGTTCGCTCTGTGATCCAAATCTTGCTAAAATTCCTCAACCATTATTGCTTTTGCGATTTCTTCTTCTTCTTCACGTCGCGCTTTCCTAAATGATCATTCTAATTAAGTGATATCTAGTTCTAAGGTTTCAGCTGCATGACTCGAACTTCTCATAACTCTTGTGTTCATGCAGGAGCACAAATTCAGAAATATAAATAGAAAGAAAGAACATAAAATAAAACTAACTAAAATGACTTAAACGAAAGAATTAAACTAATCGCCTCCCCAGCATTGGCACTAAAAACTTGATCGGGTGGTTTGGTTATGTGTAAGTTTTAATTATTAACTCTTGATAATTCGTAGGCACACGGTTTGTTCACGTGGTACCAAAGGTGTCGATCCCACGAGGAGGGAATTAATCTAATCCTAAAATTTAAGGCCAGAAATAAGTCACAGAAATTTAAAATGCAACGAAACTAAAATGAGAATTTAATTCAATCAATCAAATTAATAATCAAATATGAAAATACTAATTATTAAGCAATTGCAACACACCCAAGAATTAACCGAAAGAAATTACCAATTGAGAGAAAGGAAATTTTACTTATCCCTAATGCTAACCTAACTGATTATGAATTATTATATTATTAGTTCTAGACTATCCTAGGGTTGATTACTTTGATAATATGGTTACATTGGTGAATAATGTTATTGAGCACGTATGTAATATTTACTTGGAGATGATACAGGAGGTGACCGATGATTTATTAAATGTTCTTAAGTCTTAGTCCCCATAGTCAAACTTATGAGATGAATCAAACTGGCACATGAAAGCATTTATAATCATTAATTGAGGAAAAGTTGAAAGTATAAATGACGTTACTTGTGTGAAGGATTTAAGGAAAAAGAATAAAGGCACGACCGTGGCATAGTTCCCACGATCGTGGCTGATATTAATTGGTTCTGTCACGATCGTGGCAGAGTCCTCACGATGGTGGTCAGATCCACGAGCTTCTGTCAAGATCGTGGAAAGGTGGACAAGCGCAAAAGGAGAAGTTTTGTCCAGAATCAATTGAGATTAAGGTATCCTTAGCATAAGTTATTAATTGTTGAATTGTTAGAAATAAATCTCTACATAAGATGTTATGATCTTGATGATAAGTATCAAAGTATAAGAGTAAAGGGATGTGTTTATTGTTTCACTGAGCTTTATTATAAAGAGTATTATGATCGTGTAAGATATGATAGAAATTGATCTTATTGAGATATCATAAATAGTTGAAATCGATCTTATTGAAGTATTAAGAATGGCAGGAAAGCAAGGATGAATATAGATGACTGATAAAGAGTATGTAAAGAGTATAGATGATTGAGGAGAGAAATTTTCTTTTTATAGAGAATTTCACCGAATTAAGTTAAGTAGACTCATTGGTTTACTTCTAAGAACGAACGATGAAGGAACAAATCAGAAGCGAATATTAGAGTCCCATTTTTAACTAAGACTCAGGCATAAGAAGTTGAATATGCTATTGAGAGTGCATGCATTCTGTTTGATGTAAAGTATCTAACTATGAGATTGGATTCTTGAATTTGAGGTAACACTATTGCAATTGCGAGAAAAAATTAGGTCCACACTATATTTTATACTAATATGTTCAGAAGATGTAAGTTAGATTTGATGGTTATGTTAGGAAAATTGAGATTTGCAAATAAATTGAAATGCATGGAGAAACTAGTATTAAAGAACAAATATTAGAATAAGTCAATTGGGAGACTGAGAAAAACATGAGGTAACATTACCTCATTTGAGAAATTAGTTACTTAAGAATTTCGATAATTAGTTATGGGCACTGGAGTTAATTGTGATACCTGTAGGGGTTAACAAATGGCTAGACTGCAGTGAGGCAATTAATGATTAAAATGTTACAATTTTATTTGGATCGATTAGTGACTGTGACCATAGATGATATATGGAATGTATTCGAAAGGTTAAGAAGAACAATTTGGACAAGTGATGTTAGCCTTACTTATCATGAAGGAAAAACAAATATATGTGAAGTTTAATAAGAGTGAATTTTAGCTTGACTAAGTAATATGTTAGGTTATATAGTATCTGAACTTGACATATTAGTAAAGAAAGTAGAGGTAATGATCAAGTGAGAAACTTTTAAGGAAAAATGTGTCATTCAGATAGTCTACTGAATGTAAGAAGAATTTTCAGGAATTAAAACACTGACTGATTACAACATTGATGTTAGTTATTCCAACTGGATTTGGAGATTTTGTAGGATATAATGATGTTTCACACCAGAGATTAGGATGTAATCCAATGCAGCATAATATGGTGTTTTGTATGCATCAAGAAAATTAAAGTTTCATGAGTTGATTATTTGATACATGATTTAGAAATTGTTGCAGTAGTAATTGCCTAGAAAACTTGGAGATATTATATATGAGTTGAATATGAGACTGAGACAAGGGATAGAATTACTGAAAATTTTTGATTGTACAAATAAGTATTATCTAGTAAAGTTAGTGTTGTAATCTAATGCATTAAGCAAAAAATCCAATAGCAAAATGATACAAATTCAGATATTGAGGTTACCAGATCTAGAATGATTGAGTTGAAATTAGGGCAAAATGAAGTGTCATTAGCCATATTGAAATTAAGATCAGTTTTGCATGGAAGGACTAGAAAAGCTCAAGGTGAGGATTCAGAAATTGTGAATCTTATTGAGAAAGTGAAAATGAATCCAAATTTGTGTTTGAATAGGAAAAATGATACTTCATAATAATAGTAAAAAGTATTTGCACCTGATACCGATAATTGAGTAAAGAGATTATTAGAGAAACTATAAATAGCAACCTATGCTATACATCCTAATAGGAATATGTTGAAGCAGTATCTAGTGGCCAAGAATGAAGAAGCAAGTAAACGAATGTATAACTGAATGATTGATTTGCAAACAGTTTTAACTATTGGAAATAACTTATAGCTTATATTTTGGAGTTCATTTGAACATGTGATCAATATACAGTTCTAATTGAATTTAATCGTAACAATCATTGTCACTATAGTCATAGTATGATCATACAATGTATAATTGAGAGGTTAAAATTATATGAGGCGTTATACGACAGAATGAGTCGTCTGCCTTTATATTGAGATGAAGAAAGCCTAAGAATAGTTAAAGGCTAGAATTGATTCGAGATGCTGTTGATAAGTGAAATTGAACTATATTAGAAATTAAATGATCCATGAAAGATAAACGAGTTAGGTGGATCATCACTGAAGATATGAAATATAGAGAGATAGATAAAGTGCTTATAAAGGTACCACCTTGGCATGGTGTGATAAAGTTCGTTAAAGAGGATAGCTAAGCCCGAATTGTATTAGTCCATATGAAGTTATTAAGAGCATAAGACCATTGACTTAAGTTAGTCTTACTAAAAAGGACATATCAAATCCATATTGTGATACATGAGTATGTTTAGGAGATATTGGTATAATCCGATAGATGTATTGTTGGCACAGAAAGTGGAAATTACGACAAATAAGAGATATATTGAGGAATCAGTTAAGAGAGAAAGATATCTGAATAAGAAATTGAAAGACCTAGTGATTCCATCTACTATAATCATTTAGAAGAAAATAGTCAAGTGGATAAGTTATATGGGAAATGGAAGAGATTATGAGAAAAGCAATACCCCCACCAATTTGAACAATCATATAGGAATTTCGAGGACAAAATTTATTAAGGGGAGAGAATTGTAACATCCCATTCCCATACTAAGGGTTAGAGCCCAAGAATATTGTATATGAAAAATATTATTAAGAGATTAGAGAAATGCATTTCATACTCATGCATAATATTAGTATACACACACGTGAATTTGATCATCGCACATATTACAATAATTTGTTCATGCACTCATTTGACATTTCTTGGTATAAATGAATGTTTTAATGTGATTATAATCTGAATTATGGATTATGTGTCAGGAAAATTGAGTCAGTGTGTATAATTAGTGATATATATTTTTTGGTAAAATTTGAGAATTTTCTAGAATTAAGAGTATTTTTGGACTAAGAAAAATGGCAAGTAGCGAGACAATTGATGAATAGTAGTATAAATAAGTGTCAGATGGCAATAGAAATTTTATGAATGACATTGGGATTTAATGACAATAGTTATTGAATTTTAGGAGACAAATGGACTGGTTAATAAAGAGGACCCATTAAGAACCATAGGGTGGTGACATATGTCACTTGCCATGCCACCACCCATCCACGATATTTACAATTGCAAGACACTTTTAGTTGTCTTTCATTTAGTTAAAATATGTTTTCTTCTTCTTCTCTCTACATTTGTTCTTCATTTTCTTCATTCTTCTTCTCCACCATCTACGACACTCACCTATGTTTGTTAACGTTGCACCTTGCTTTCACCCATCATTTACTCCTATTTTTCTTTGTCTTCTTCACCTTACTACAAAAAGACACAACCCATTTCTCCATGAGAGTTGATGGTCGTGTGATACATGGGAAAGATAGGGTTATGTGATTTTTGAAGATCTTGATGCTTAATCAAATAAGTAGCACCTAAACCTCTATGGTTTGTTTAAATATAAGCATATGTGATGATAGTTTGGGAAGAAATGACTATGGTAAAGGTGTTGAAAGATGATGTTACGTTGATGAGGAATTAAGTAGGTTATGCTATAATCTTGTTCATATGATGAGAAATAATTCATAAGTTAATATAGGGATGATTTTTGAGATGAATTAAGGGTATAAATGATGTTTAAAAATGATCAAAGATGTTGATGAATGTTTGGGTACTTTGATGCTCTGTTTTTATTCATAAAATGAAAAATGATTTGTAAATTGTTATGTGGATGTTTTGAATTGTAAATAGAGGTGATCTTGATGAAGAAATGATGTATAATTGATAAAACAAGCATAAGATATGTTAGATGTAACTTGTAGGAGTTGAAGAGTTGGAAAATTTGGAAGAAGTGTGCTAGAATATGTTAAATAGAGTGTTTTACTGAACATGCATCTTTATTTTTGCCATATCTTGATCTTTTAGAAATCAAAATGGGATGAGTTTTGATTTATATTAAGCTATAGACATATGGCTACAATTTTGATGAAGGAATTAAATTGGAATTCTATCCTTAAGGGTCTAGATATTTGGCTTGAAGTTGAGAATTGTGTTTTGTCGAGATATGAGAACAGTCTGCAGTATTTTGATTATAACTTACATGATGCTAAAAAAAAATGCATGAATTTGATGTCATTAGAAATTTAAGACATATAGGAACATTTTATTAGAAGAAGGTATTGCCTAAACACCTCATTTTCTAGGTCATAATGGTCATACAAAACTAACCTAAAAGTTTGTCTTGAGAAAAACTGCAGAATAAATGGGAAAATGTTTCTGTCTACCATGATCATGGGCAATGATTTTTCATGGTAATGTTTTGATTATGCCATGGTTGAACTAATTAAGGATGAGGTATATAATTATGATGTTTTTGGACTTAATTGGGATATAAAAGGAACATAAGTGATGTTGGAAAAGTTGGTTAAATGTGAGATAAGTTTTGATTGATCTTGATGTTATACCTTTACGGAAAAGGATGTTTGGAGGTAATGCTTTTAAATATGAAATGCTTAGAGTTTCAAATGAGGACATAATATAATGAATGAATTGTTTGATTGCAATATGAATAAGACAAAGTATGGAAGGAGATTGGATTTCATGAATGATGAGATTAAGTTTGAAATGTTGAATCAAATGAGTAGAGGATTACAGAGTTTAATGTAATAAATGGGTAGTGTAATTAGCATGGAATGAACTTGCAATGAATTCAGGAAAAATATTGAGTAGAATTGATGTTTGTACAAGTGTTAAATTTGTGTGGATGAAGGAAGAAAAATGTAGGGTACAATCATGGCCCTTATAGCATAATCGTGGCCTGATAAAATAAGGTTATGTCACGATCGTGGTAGGGACACCGTGATCATGGCCTGGCCAGAAAATGATTCTGTCACGATCGTGTGACGGACACTACGATTGTGGCCAGACCTAAAGGGAAAAAGAGTGGTCTTTTGAGTGAAGTTTGAACCAATCAATGCTAAGGTGCTTCCATATGAAGTAGACTTGAATGAGATCTTAAGTGAACCTAGCGAATGATGAATGAGATGAGTAAAGCAAGTAAAGTGCATTAGATATTAAAGAATTACTAAAAGATGTTCGTAAATGAATATGAGATGTGAAGAAAGGAAATATACCTAGGATTGTCAATATGAGCATGCATTATACCTTACATATACACATATGTGTATAATGGAATGTTTATGTGATTGTTCAATTAATAATGTGTGTGCACTATGTGTGTTGCATGAAATTGATATATATGATTCAACATTTGTATTAAGACGTTTCCGAATCATGGAAGCAAACACTAATTTGGAGAGTACTGTGAGCAGCCTAAGATGGTCTCACCTTGATTGTTTGTTTAATTCTAAATTGAATTGACATATGATGTATGTGTACTGATTTCAGGATATAAAATGTCTGAGTCATTTGATGCATGAATAATACATTAGAAGTGCTCCTTGATTGTGAATGTGATTGAATAAATGTGTTCTCAACGTATATGATAAATGTCGGACCAAGTCCAATGATTAATGTGAATGAGAAAGTGAACGCGAATACAATGGACTGACCATGGTGATTGAATATATGAAACGCATTTATTCCATGAATGCATGAAATATAAAGGCAGTTGTGATCAGAGTCGCCAGTGAAAAGGAGCTTAAAGCTCAGACATTTGTGGTAAGAACCTAAGGATTAATGTACAAAGTGCCCTATATCCCTAGTGGATAAAGGACAGTATGATAGAGTCCAGTATCCACAATGGATATGGGATAGTGAAAAAGGCACTTGATCACAACAACTTAATAAACAAATTCAAGTCTCATGAACATTACATACACATGTGATATGAATAATTCAATGATTGCAATGTTTTGAGGATTTTTATTGTAAGAAATGTGTGAATACTTATCGATGAACATGTTTGGCATGATTGCGATGAAATGATGAATTGTGTGGTTTTTGGAATGTGACAATTGTGAGTAAAGTGTTTCGGGATAGCAGATGTTGATTAATGAGATAATGTAAAGTATATAATAACATGAATTATTATGTTGTATGACAAGAGTGAACTATCAAGGATGGTTACTCAACAGAATTCGTAAAATTCACCCTAATTTGTAACATATTTTTCAGGCTCAAAGGAGACACCTAATTAAACCAACTGGAGTCTAATCACTACCTTTTGAGTAAGAGTTAGAGGTCGAGATTAGTTGACGTTTGCATATGTTTTCTGTTATTTTTGTCTTAAAGAATGTATTTCGTAAATATTGTACAACATTTTTGCGAATTGAAAAGTATAATGATTGTAATGTTGGAAATGTTTTTTATTGGGCCAAGATGATTACAGGAATATATGACGACGTGTTAATTGTTTGCAACACTTGTGATTAAAATTGTTATAAATAAAATAGGCCATTTATGTTTATGTTAAGTCAGGAGGATTTTACGATAATTAATTTTGATGACAATCAAATAATAATATTGTTAGAAATAAATGAACTAGTTTGATGAGTGTGTTAAGTGT
>JANZXP010000009.1:20982163-20997885 GCA_027576715.1 Erythroxylum flavicans
ATGATTCTATTTGGAATCAGACTCTGCAGGAAAACACAAATAAGTATGACTAGTTTGTTTTGCATGTACTTGTCCTGGAAAAAGAAAGTTGACGGTTAGGATTCTAATGATGCACGGTTGTGAATTGTTAGTCATTCATTTGCATGTGTAATGAACCACCAAGTAGCCCAATGTATATTGACTAATTGTCATCAGCTAATAAAAGAAAAGGCAAGAATCGAGCAGGAAATGGAGTTATAACCCCAGTCCAGGCCTTGTCGATTCTTTGAGAGGTTTAACTATGTGTTGAATCAAGAAGAAGATAATGAAGAACACGGTAACGCTAATACTGATCAATATTTTGAGATAGATGATGAAGATTCTGTTGGCGCTGTGACGCTTACTCCTATTTCTACGTAGTTTTAGATTAGGTTTATCTCACCGGATCGAGGCGTCGCTGCTGTCTTGCTGGGCTACTTGTTAGAAGGTTGGAACTTTAAGAGAGGGAGAGAGAGAAAGGATTTGGTGAGTGCGTTAAAGGTAGAAATTTCTAGAGTTTCAGTATTTTATTTTTGACATGTATCTTAATTAAATGAAGCTCCGACGTGATTGAGATCATTTGATAGGAAGAGTTATTAATTGGTGGCAGCCAGAGAGATGACTCACATATTTAAAATAAGACAAAGGGTAGTTTTAGTTATTATGACTCATTCAAAGATCAGAAATCGGTCACATATTTGAACTAATAATTCGGACCGAGGAAAAAAAAAGAGAAGAAGCCGATGACAGAGAAGAAGAAAAAGTTAGATAAGTTACCACAGAAGAAGGTTGTGGAGAAAGCAGAGAAGAAGAAACTGAACTGAACTTTTTAATAATTAATAATTAATAATAACATGCATTAATAATAACATTACGATTTATTAATTGAGTTAATAGGTTTCAATAAATGCTTAAGAAACTACCAAAATTTATTAGTTTGAGATTTTGTTTAGAAGTAAGATACACCAATTTACGCCTACTATTTAAAGGTTAATGGAATAAATTGGAGCATAAATTGGGACCATTCAATTTAGGACATGCGAAAAGAAGGACAAAAATCTCATTCTGCTTAGTATATATTTATAATAATTAATTAATAATAAGCATCAATTTATAATTAATTAATAAAATTTAAAAATTAGTAATAACATGCACGAATGTTATTATTAATAATAATTGTTAATTAGTATACACTTAATAATAACTAATAATTAATAACAACATAAGTAATAATTAACATTTTAAAATTAAGAATTACATTATCAATAAATAATTAAAAATTATTAATAATGTTAATAATTAATAATAACATGTACGGTCAGTATATACTTAAGAATAGTAAATAATTAATAATAACATAAGTAATAATTAATTGTTAATAATTAATTAATCAATTAATCATTTTTAAAAAATCAATTAATTATATATATACGCCCGTGCATTATTTGGTTGATTCTCACGCATTTTATAGTGAAGTCTTACTAGTTTGAGACTTAAAACTCACTATTAATTAAAGGTCCTACTATGAATTTATCAATTTTATTTTGTTCTGTAAATTAAAAAATATATCTATAATATATATATATATATATATATATATATATATATAAAGAAAAGTGTTATGCTGAAAAGTTATTGCATGAACAAACCATAATTACTTTTAAAAGTTAACCTAAAAACCTATCTTCTTATTATTATTTCTCTAAATTAACTTAAAGACAAATTATTTACTTTATATATATATATATATATATATATATATATATATATACACTTAATATTAGTATAATTTATTTTTTAAATTAATTTTTACTTTAATTATAAATTATAATTATGTTATTATTAATTTTATAAAAGTTTAAATTTAAAAGAAAAATATAAAAAGTTGGAAGCTTTAAGATTAAAGGCGTGCATATATACATAACATATTATAATTAATTAATAAATAAATTTGTTTATTAATAATATAAGAAAATTTTAATTAACTAAAATTATATATTAGTCATGGGTGTGATTGAACATATCACATTAATGACATGCAAATTATATATATATATATATAGACACGCAACCAATTAATAATTAATATTAATAAAAAATGGCACAATTAAAACTAAATTAATAATTGAATAATAATATAAAAAGAAATATGTATTCGTCCTGGTCAGTATCTACATCTGACCTCATCTACAATTGCACAATTGTGTTTGTGCACGATCGCGATAGAGAGGCAGTTAGCTTTAGTTGTATGATCGTGCCTGTGCACGATCGTAACAGAGAAGTATTCTTCTTGCATATTAAAATAAATACATATCAAAAATTATAACTTGATAAATAATAATAATAATAATAATAATAATAATAATAATTATTATTATTATTATTATTAATTATTAATTATTAATTAATAATTAATTCATTAATTAAATGATAATTAATTGATTGGTTAATTATAGCACAATATGTACGTATGCACAAGTACCGTGATTAGTAATAGTAATAGTTATGCCTGTTAATTACAAAATAATAGGATAATTAATTAAATTATATATTAATTGGACGAACACATAATTATAAAAATTTATAATGAAATAATTAATAACAAATTAATAATTAATATTAATTAAAAATACTACTTAATATATCACACCCATGAGATGTATCTATATTAAAATTTTTTATGCAACTCGAAAGTTAAAAAGAATAAAAATTTCTAAGGGCATAATTAACAGTCAATTAATAATAATAATAATTAATAGTAATTAAATTAACAATTAAATCATAATTAAATTGTATTATGAAAGGATTAATAACAAAACTTTCATTTATTAATTAACAATAATGAAAAAGCGTCAAAATAAGTCAGTCACTAATTCTGTCTCCCCTTTATATATATATAATATTAGTATAATTTAATTTTTACTTAAATTATAATTATAATTAATTTTTTTTTATAAAATTAATAATAACATAATTATAATTATAACGAATGGGATGAATCTCGAGTTTTTCCATCCGTTCGTCCTTAGTATTATATACAAAGAACACCTCACTGAACAAGCGTCAAAAGCTTCAGTTTTTTGAGGTTTCAGTACATGAACGACTGCTTCATTGGAACTTGTCTTCTGTCTTGCTCTTTTATCGATCTCTTCTCTTACATGGTAACTCTCCCTCTCCCTCTCCCTCCCTCCCTCTCTCTCTCGATCTGTTCGTCATTTCAGACATTTATTTCACAGTTAGTCGTCTGTTGTTCTTTTTTTTTTCTTTGTTCCTTTTGATCGATGTTTTCTTTTTGTGTGTGTGCTTCATTTGGTTCCAAAGAACTTGAAAAAATCGAAACTTTTCAGTTAATATGGCAACTCTTCGAAAGTTTACGAGTTGGGTGATCAATTTTGTTATTGACTTCTTTCATTTAAAGCTTATGGAATTGAATGATTGGTGGGTGAATTTGTTTTTTCCTGGAAATAAGGAAAAAGCCCAATTCTTTTCTTCACTAGATATGCAATGAAGGGATGTTTGTAGGTTTGAGAGAATCGGTTAGCTATTTTCTCTATATTAAAGTTTTGGAACAATGTTGAACGTGGACGAAATCTATTGTTGTCATTTCTTATTTTTTGTTGCTACTATGAATTGTTATAATGATTTGTGTTGATGGCCGGAATCTGAAACAGAAATTGCCGGAGAAATGGAGAACTTAGATGCAAATCAGCTTCCTGAAGTGGATTCGTTGCCAGATGGCTTTGTTGACAGCCCAACTGATCCCTTAGCTCCTCAAACCCCAGATTTAGGGAAAGAGAAGCTGCACAATGATTGCAAGGAGGACAAGATCGCGGCAGAACTTACAAATAATGAAGGTCAACCAGTTCAGAATGGGAATGAGGTGACCAACAAGCGATAGCATTTCCTTGTCCAGTTTATAAATTTGAGAATGCTTGCATGTTCTTCTGCGCACTTGCTAGAAGCTGTTGATTATGTTTGTGTAAAGCAGGTAGAATGTCCAGATGCCATGCCTGATTCAGCTACCTTGGTCTCGGAATCTCCAATTGGGATATCTGAACATACAAATGTGCAAGAGCATGTTCAAGGGAACTGTCAGACTACAGACAGATGTAATGACACTCTTCTGATTCATTTCTTTGCTTCCTCTCGTCTTTCAGTGTCTGAGATTGTTGATTCTACGGTACATCCTTTGCAGCCATTCAAGGAGATATGGACACACAAACAAGAGATGCTAAAGTTTTGCCATCTTCAGCTACAAGTGAATTACAGAAAAGCAGTAAAGTAGTTAGTAACATCTTATGGCTCGTTACTGACCCAGGATTACAGCATTCTTAGAAATGTCATGGTGTCAGTTTTTCTCTGTATAGTTATCATATTTGGGGAGCTTTCCTGATTCATGATACCCTATTTATTGCCGCAGGAATCTTGTGATGCAAAGCGAAAGAACATGAAAAAAGCACTGAAATCAGAAAAGGAGCTTCTAGAGTTCATGTTTAAGTATCAACAGGTTCTTGCCGAGAGAGATGCAGGTGAAATTTAATGTGGCATATGAAACCTTAATGCTTTTGTATTCACATCATGCATATTATATGCTTGTAGTTTGTGACTTTTGAAAGGTTTTTGCTTCCATCTAAATATGTTATCTAGATGTAATATTTATCCTCCATATAATCCTGAAGTCATCAGGTTTTGAATTTTTCTCAGATATATTGACTACACAACTAAATTATCCGTAAAATTTTTGCGTGTACACCTTATGTATTTGCATCCATATCAGGATTATAAGTTCTCTTTCCTAAAGAAGAAACTTCAGTAAAGATGTTGGCACTTGGAGCTTATCTAAAATTTTGCCTGCTTTGGAGATTGATTGACACGGAGTATTGATATTATTCAATTCATATTTGTTGCAGCTATAGGTGTTCGTGACAAGCTTGAATCATTGTGTAGAGAGTTACAGCGTCAGAATAAATTATTAATGGTAAGGTTTCCAAAGCTAATTTTATCATCAAACTGTAGCACTCAAGTTTTGATTGCTGATTTCATCGACATTGTTGTCTGCTTTATGTTTTGGGAATAAATTCACAAAGTGGTGCAAGATCTGCCAAGTGAGAACTGATTTGCTTATAAATTAACAGGATGAATGCAAACGGATGTCAACAGAGGGGCAGAATTTGAGATTGGATTTGTCAACCAAGTGCCAAGATGCATTAAAGGTTTTGGTTTACATTTTTTTACCTAATGAGTACCTATGAGTTGCTACTAAGACGAAGCAGGTTATTTGATTCTTTGCTCCTGGTACAATAAATTATCATTTTGAGGTCACTGAATGTCAGAAGTGTTCTTCTTGCAGGATGTTAGCATTAAGCTAGAAGAGCAAAAAGAGGAATCTCTTTCTCAGTTGAAGGAAAATGAGATGTAAAAAAGAACACTTCATGTTCTGTCTTATTAAATTGATCTTTGTTCTGTCTTGAATTCCATGTGTAAATGTAGTGATACTATAGGTTAGAAGGTAGAGCCGAAGTTCAAATGTCCCTTCTTTTGTTGAATTGTTTGACTTCTTCCATACTAGGATTTGTAGGGAGTCTTTTCAATCAGTCCCATTCTTTTGCTTGGAGCTTGTTTCGTATTGTTTGAGCAATCTCCTCTCTTGACTCCTTTTTCTTGCTCTTAAAAGTTATTGAATGTATCTGATGGGTATTCAGTAAATATATATCTTCTTACTCTCAAGATAATCATGCTTAGGTTAAGAAGTAAGCTCAAGCAATTTGCTGATCAGTATACTCTGTTAGAACAACAACATGCACAGAAGGTACGCCTTCATGCTTTAGTTGAATGCAAAGGGTTTTTGTTTCTTTCTTTTGGAGGGTCACAGTTCATCTTCTTGTTGTTGGGAATTGGAATGCACAGTTAAAACAGAAAACACTGGAGCTTCAGCTTGCTGAATTGAAGATCAAGCAACATGAGGAGAAGTTGGCCCAGGAGCAGTCCCAGATGAAGATCTATGCAGAACAGGTGCCTCAGTTGTTGGCCACTGAGAAAAACTTACGTTTGCAATTGACAGCCGATGGAGAAAAGTTCCAACAATTTCAGGTCAGCTTCAAACATTAAACATTTTCCCTCATCCCTTCTCTGATCAATCACATTTTGAGTCAAATAGTCACCGTAAGTCCTACATATTTGATTCATACTGAGCTGATTGTGCAGGATGTACTCTCAACATTCAAGCAAGAGATTGAAAAGGTACATTCCAATTTTGGATTAGCATATGATGTTAAATGTCAAAAGTTAATATCCATTATTCTTGCGAAAATGATCAGATGGCGAAATCGATAAAGGAACTGAAGAAGGAAAATATGTTCTTGAAGAGCAAATGTGAGAAATCTGATGTTACTCTCATAGAACTGGTTGAGGAGGTACACTGTTAACCTCATTATTGACCAAGTAAGGAGGAGTTTTTGGTTGAAATTTAGCAAGAAAATTGAGAATTTGTTATTTTGAACAGCGAGAGAAATTGAAGAAACAATTGGAGAAGACCAAGAACCAGAAAGAAAAGCTGGAATCACTGTGTCGTTCTCTTCAAGCAGAAAGGAAACAGAATGGTACAACCATTAACGCCATTGAAACTGCCCCAAAAGATGAATCCTAGAATAACAGAATTGTAGCCAACTCTTGTCATATGTGCTTTTCAGATTGTAATGGTTATAGTACTTGAGTTCCCATTTTGCGAAATTGTTCATGTGACTGACTGGATGGGAAATTGCGACTGGTTACTGCATAATTGAGTTTGATCTGATACAAAAAGTTACTTGTGTTCAACTTATTGTAGACCTTAACTATCACCTATCAGTTTTGACACATGCAGAAGATAGTTGAATTCATATAGACTCTGCAAACAATCATTAAAACCATCAAAGGGTCGATGGCCAAAAGTGGTCTTCTCACAGATGAAGATTTATATCATAAAATAATAATAATAATAAGGCTAGACTGCGTGAGTAGAGCCAGCCAACATCGTTTTACAGCAAAACAAGGTTCACCCAAGAGAATCCAAAACCGGCCTTACTATATTAAACTAGTTACGATTCATTTTCTGCTAGTAATGCTAAGCCAGCAAGGGATGAGATCAAGAAGTTGGCTTTTTAGTCCTTTTCTTGGCAGTTTTAGCAATAGCATCACAAATCTCCCGTTTTCTCTTGTTGTTGTGGTTGGTCTGAATGTTGTCATTGTCCAATGAGATCTCTCGTTTCCTTTTGTTGTTATTGTTGTTGGTCTGAGTGTTGGCATTGCTTAGTGTGATTCCTGTAGCTTTGTCTTGAGCTTTAAGTGCATCCTTCACAAAAAACTTTAATCTCCATAAGGTTGATTCGCTCTGCACACAATGGAAAAACACCATTTTCTGATATTTTGTTTCAACACCAACCAAATCCGAAAAAACTTACAGCGATGCAGCACCTGTGCGTCCATGTCAAGTTCCACCTCTTCAACCTTCGCCTGGAAAGCTGGATTGTTTTCAGCTACGATATCTAATGCTCTAGTTAGATCTTCCGGAGACAATCTTGCCAGAGCTGCCCAGAGCTTTCTTTTCTCATCTGTTGAAATTTTCCTGGAACAGCACTTTCACATTAACTTCTAGTTGATGCATGCAAAGAACCAGGAAGTTGATTACAAACCGAACTAGTTAGGACAAAACCTGCATTTTTTAACAACCATGTCTCTAAACTCTTCCAAATGCATATCAAGCTCATGTAGCTGAAAACAGTTAACTATAATTCAATACAATGGAAGATCTAAATTATGATGAATCATTTATCTATTCTATCTTGGAACATATGAGAGCAATATACCTCACTGCTCAAACTTTTAGCCATTTTGGCATGAGCAGCCTCTTGAGCAAGTTGCAAGTCCATCTGAGCCTCAGCTTCTTCCTCTTCTCGTATTCTCTCCTATGGAAGTTTATTGCTTTTTCTTTTTCATTTTTCCATTCAGTAAAGGAGTTAATCTAGTAAATTTGAAGACAGACATATTCATTAAAAGTTACCTCTTCTGTAACTTTAGGTAGAAACTGTAACCACTTCTCTTCAAACTTTCCCAGCAAAGTTTTGGCCTTAACATGATACTCGCTTCTTTCTTCATTATATTTCATTGCATTCTTAAAAATTAATCTCACATCAGCACATATCTCCCTGACATTCTTATAGCCAGTGCCGTCCTTCGCCTCCATTTGCATTTTTATTGTACTAAAGTCCATGGGCTTGTCAATAATCTAGTCAGATACCACAAGAAGCAATTGTAAAAGAAATTCCAGACCAAAAGTGCCTGATGAATTGCTCAAGAAGATATGATGAAGAACACTAATAATTTGGGAAATTTGTCCAAGTCAACAAACCAGTGGCGTTAGTGGCAGTTATATCGTTATTACATAGTCATGTTTGACAAACCTAATCGAAAAGGGTCTTGCATAAAATAAACCCCACATCTTTGAAACTTGCTTGACGATTCCACATGTACTCTATTCACCTTACCTCATAATAATCATCTAAACCCAGACCTTCAACATCCACAGGTTGCATAAAGGGAAGCGCCCACTTGTGTTGTGTTAACTGAAAACAAAGAAGAAAGCATATCATGCTAATAAGTATGACTGTTCCTAATCTTCAAGCATCCAATAATGGGATACTAAACTATAGACTCATTACCAAGTCTAGGTTACGTCAAAAAATTGAAATGGATACCAACAATACTTGTTATGTCAGACTAACCTATTATCAAGGCTAATAAAATCATGATAAAGGAAAACCATAGGAAGCAATTACGAAGTCCTCAAACAGATGGGAAAAGAATTCAAACAATGCCCTTCTGGTCCATGTAAAATGTAAATCAAGTTAATCTCTAGGAAAGCCAGAAGATCACAGCTGATACTAAAGCAGATGCATGAAAGAGCAATGAAGATTGCCTGACGCAATATCGTGCCGAACTGGCGTATTAGCTCCTGCATTCTTTTTGCAGCTGTTGCGTCCCTCTGCGAGGGATCTTGATGCTGCTTCTTCTTAATGTTGGAAACATGTCTCTCCTTCTCTTTCGCAACAGAGCTACCTTTTGAACCAGTCGGTTGCTTTTTACCAATGCTTGAGTAGAATTGTTCAATCTCATTCACTCTTTGCTCAAGCTACAAGTTTACGTATTGAAAGAGAAGCACAAGAAACCAAATTACTAAACAACAACAATAAAACAGCACATTCAAGGAATAAAACGAGTAATGAACCAATCTTACGTTATCAACATTCAAGAAAATTTCCTCCAGACGATGCTTGAAACCCTCAATGTCCTTGACATTAACATCTGAATCACCCACTCTGACATTCCTATAATCTGGAAGCGGCCCACCTATCGGTTCCATCTGATGTCTCATAACAACGAAAGCAAGTTGAGAAAACATTAAACAAAACACACACATACACACATCACTGTCACACTCACATATACATAAAAGCTCAAATCTTCAGAAAGCTCGAAACTTTTTACAGCTTAAGAAAACGAAAACAGATACTAACATGTAAAACAGAGAGATTCAAATTATAGCAGATTCAAAATTACAACCTTTGCACGAGAATTAACAAATACAAGGCTTTTGATTCTAGAGAAGAGAATTGAGATTGGAATGGCGGGTCTGGTGTAAGTAGTAGGACGGCGTTGGCTCTACATATTTTGTGCTTGTGACGTGAAGAAGGAACGAATTGGTACCAATTACCAAATAAATACCAAAATTTCCTAATCTTTATTTGGTACCAAAATTCAACTTTTTAATTAATTTTTAACTTTTTATTAATACAATAACAAATGGAAATTACCATATTTATTTATGTTGTAATAAAATAATTCTTATTACTAAAATTTAGTGTTTATTATAATTTTTATTAATATGCACATAAATTTGTATTTTATATAAAAATTCAATTATTATTTTTTAAATTTACATTAAACAAGTTTCAGTGCAATCAAATCAAAATTTTATTTTTAAATAAATAGTTTTGACAAATTAACATATTTAATTAAACTAGTTGCTTTTCTCTGCACTTCAATATCATAGAGGCTGCTAAGGAAACATAAGAACACACAGCTTTTGATTCTTAGTATGTGTACAAGGTTTTGTTTGATTTGATGGGCAACAAAGTCTTTGTTCAGATAAAGAATTGATACAAGGGGGACCATTGGTACAACACAGTAAGCTGTATTCCTACAGAAACCTAGTCAGGCTCATTTTGTAGAAGAAATGTAAACCTAGCAAGCTGCTCCATCCAAGGAGAAAGCTTGCCAGGACCACACACAGGTTTTTGTGATCAAGATGATGACTTTTTACTCCTCTTCTTGGCAGTTTTCGCAATTGCATCACATATCTCTCGTTTTCTTTTACTGTTGTTATTGTTGTTATTGGTCCGAGCATTTGTATTGCCTCGTACGCTTCCTGCAGCATTGCCTTGGGCTTCAAGAGCATCTTTCACGAAAAATTTTAACCTCCACAATGTTGATTGACTCTGCATAAAACAAGACCATTGCATTAATCACACTTTTGTTCCTTCACAAACCAGAACATTTAAATCCCAGAAATAAGGATACAGAAAAGGATTGCAGTATGAAGAAACTTACCTGTGCATCAATGTCAAGATCCACCTCTTGAGCTGTTGCTTGAAAGCCTGGATTGTTTTGAGCAACAATCTCTAATGCTTTAGTTAGATCTTCGGGAGACAATCTTGTAAGGGCTGCCCCTAGTTTTCTTTTCTCTTCAGTAGACATTTTCCTGTAACAGCATTTCCAGAATCAAATTTCCGTTGCTGAAGAAAGTAAGGAAGCAGAGTTATAATACCTTCATCATATCGCATATATGAAAAATCGACATTCTTTACTATCCAGATCATCCAAAAATAGTATCCTTTAAGAAGCAACTCAATATAATAATTAAAAAGCACAATGATTCATCTCTTATTATAATCTACATGTTTCTAGACAACTGCCAGATACAACAGGCTGTGCCACACCAGAACGCAGAAAAAACTACTCAGGTCAGAACAATTCCACAATCTAACAACATAATGATTCACTGCACTTGGAAATTAAGATCAATGAATACATTTTCACAGAAACACTAAATTTAGCCATTCAGGCAACCGTAGAATGCATCAGAAGGAAGATGATAGATCACCCATTTGACATTATTCGTCAATAAGGTAATATACAAATAATCCAATGGAAAAGCACATAGAAAAGCCTAAGAAGTTGAATAGGAACTTCGAAGCAACTCCAGACCAGTAATAAATGTTGATTGTTAATTATGCAAAATTGACACAGAAAACAATGACAATCACAAAGATATTCCAACTACACCAAAGGGGCAATTTATAATTAAAGCATTCACCACATCAGACATAAAGTTGATAGGACAAACCTGCATTTTTGAACAACTGCTTCTTTAAGTTCTTCCAAATGCATATCAAGCTCATATAGCTGAAAAGAGTAAGCATAATATGAGACGACGTAACCTCTATTGGAATCCTATTAGAAGCACTCTATTTACATTAAAGTATATCAATAGCAACAGCAACTTCACCATGTTGGAAGAACTAAAATCATTTTCAAATTCTTTCTATCCACTCTATATGCAAGAGAGTCAAAAGCATTTTTGTCTTGAAGGTTATTAATTTTGTTTTAGTATTAATTAGTGTAAACTACCTCATTACTCAAATCTCTAGCCATTTTTGCATGAGCAGCCTCTTGAGCAAGTTGCATGCCTAATTGAGCCTCAGCTTCCTCCTCTTCTCGTCTTCTTTCCTATATATACATTGACTTCAAAGTTAACATTCATAGACAACAACAGCAAAAATAACTGTTTTTATGATTTGGGAAAGAAGAAAGTGAATAAATTCCAAAGCTAAGACAACTTGCTCAAAAGTTACCTCTTCAGTGACTTTAGGTAGGAATTGTAGCCACTTCTCTTCAAATTTCCCAAGCAAAGTTTTTGCCATTACATGAACATCACTTCTTTCTTCATTGTATTTCATTGCATTCTTGAAAACTAACCTCACATCAGCACATATCTCCCGGACAGTCTTATATCCAGTGCCATCCTTTGCCTCCATTTGATTTTTTATTGTACTGAAATCCATGGGCTTGTCAATAACCTAGGCAGACACCATAAAATGCAATTTGTAACAGAAAATCAAATGCCAAGGTGCCTAGACAATTACTCAATCAATCAGAAAACCGGTCAAAAGAAACTCTGGGTATGGGAAAATGTCCAAGTTCACAAACAAGTAATGACACGAAACTGAATTTACAGAAATTTCCATTCGTAAATTCACTTGTCAAGGACATGTCACAATATGCATAAGATAGGGACTTTGCCAACTTGAAGATTGAAAATTTTCAAAGATAGAACTTTTACCTCATAATAGTCATCCAGACCCAAACCCTTCACATCCACTGGTTGCATAAAGGGCCATGCCCACTTGTGCTGTGTTATCTAAAATCATATAAGAAGGTAAAAATGCAAATGAGTATCATCATGTCCCTAAGCTTCAATAAAGAATGATTTACAACAATACTTGTTACATCTGATTCAATTACTGTTGAAGCCAATAAATTTATCATGATAAAATACAAAGATATGGTGCAACATGAAGGTCTTGTTGTCTGCAGTCAAAAAATGCAAACAAGGATATGGTAGTCCATCTCATGACATGATAAGAAATGTAGGCCTATTACAAATATAAAACAAGTAGAGTTCAGCCAAAGCCTAAGATTACAGCTGATAATAGAGAGTGCACATGACAAAGCATTGAACATTGCCTGACGCAATATTGTTCCGAACTGGCGCATAAGCTCTTGCATTCTCTTCGAAGCAGCTGCCTCTCGGCGTGAAGCGTCTTGCTGCTGCTTTTTAATGCTTGGGACATGTCTTTCCTTGTCTTTTTCTTTCACAACAGAGCTAGTTTTTGAAGGAGTCTGTTGCTTTTTACTCATCTCCAAGTAGAATTGTTCAACCTCATTGACCCTTTGCTCAAGCTACATGTTTAGAAATCAAAAACAAAACTAGTTGATGCACTTGAATCAAGAAACAACAGAAAAGAAGCAGTACATGTAAAGTTTAAGAAACGAATCAATCTCACTTTATCTACATTCTGGAAGATTTCATCTACGCGATGCTTCAAACCCTCAATTTCCTTGGCTTTATCGTCTGAATCACCCTGTCTAAGATTCCTGAAATCCCCAATGGACCCACCAATTGGTTCCATCTGATGACCATAAAAGACGGGATCCATCAGAACCACAGGTACACATCCAAAAATGCTCAAACTTTCCAACTTTATTAGTTTCTATTACTCGTAAAAACACAAAAAATGAAAACTGCGAAAAAAAGAAGAAGATTCAAGCGCATTCATTTAATCTTACCTAACACAGAAGAAATTATTCTCAAATAACAAAGAAAGACGAAACAGAATTTATTTTCTTCACAATTCGAAAAAAATCACAACAGATAGCCTGTATGCTTACCTTATCTCTTTACAAAGCTTCAAAGTAGCAATCTTTAATCTTGTCTGAAGGTATTCAACCAACTTCTGCACAATTTATAAAGCGAAACTGTATCAAAATGACAGGTAAGTACCATTTATGAAACCCAATGGGCAGTGGTTGACCGAAAGATTGGAGTTTTTCAAGGATTTGGCAGATGGGTCAGTTAGTAAGTGGGAAGATAGACAATAGAGAAGTTGGTTTTTAGAACTGGTAGGAAATGGTGACCGATGAGTGCGAGTAGAGCTTGTTTCCAGTTTCACTCAGTGAATGAATGAAAGGAAAAGAAAAGGACAAAATAAACTCTAAAAAGGCTGTCAGTCATGAGAAAATAATGATTTATGAGGGGCATCCAGAGAATTGAACTCGTGACCTCGTGTAACAACTATACCATTTGTCAATTTTATGAATCAAATTAAACAATAAAAAAGTGGCTATCTGCAAAACCCCACCCGCTCCCTGTGGTTTGTGAACCAAAAGCAAATGGCGAGAGCGGCTGTACTATACTTGCTTCGATCCCAATCCAAAGGCACTCACTTTCACTCAGGTTTTGATCATTCTTCAATTTTGCAGTTCATTTGTAGTAGGCGGATTATTAAAGTAACGTGATTAGTCCCATCCCATGTTTTCTTTTACCGAGTCGAGATCATCAATCCCTTGAAGTTGAGATTAGTTTCAAGTTTGTTGGTTGATCATTGGGTTGGTACAAAGTTACGATCTTTCCAATGTTTGGATATCTGAGAATCTTATCGTGTTCTTTGTTCTCTTTGTTCTCAATTTGTTGATTTATATAAATGCTTTCAAATGGTTTTTTATGCTTAGGCGTTCTTAGGAACATTTTATATGGGAAGAAAGTTGGTGTATTTGTGCCTGCGATCTTTTCTACTCTTTTCTTGTTGAACTTTTTTTATTTTTATTTTCATTCTTTATCCACCATTTCTGATGTATGCTGCTTATGCAGAAAGATTTACTCGGGGGTTTATCAAAAACTGAACATTACAGTTGAATTTGCGTGTCCTTTTATTTGTATGAGACTATGTGATGCATTTGTTTGTCTTCCCACTTGACACTCTGTCTTGCTTGCCAGGTTTTATATTCACTTGATTTTTGTAAAAGATCTAAAAATGACTATTTTGTTTGGAGATTATTATCTTTTTTTGTGCTACAACAACTGTTTTAGGACCTGGTTGCTTACTAGATTGCGTTTTCCATTAGTTATCTGTTGCTTATTAGCACGAGTTTCAATTGATGGTGTATAAAGCTGATAAAAAACCGTAACTGCAGAATAATGATATCCCTAAACCTTTATTTGCTACCCACTCTTGGGTCAATCTTTTCTTACTATTTCTAAGTAGAGAAGCAACTTGCATGATTGTCTTGGAACTTCCACGATGCCTCAGTAATCGGACTTATCTTCACGAGTTAAATTTCTTTACCGTGCTTTAGATATTTCTGTTTTCAGTTTTTCATTAATACGACGTGTGTGACTTGAGATGGAAGTAAGTATCATTCACCTTGGCAATTTGACAACCTGTTCATGTTGATTTTAGAATTTATTGAGGAGATTTCACAATATGCATGCCCCTGTCTCTTTTAACTTGTGGAAGTAATCACTTTTGTTGCAAGAGTTCGTGATCAGTGCAATCGGTCATGAACTTTACATGATCGCAAAACATGATGTACCAAAGTCATCATCCTTTTAAGATTGGAAACATTTATTTAATTAGTCGATCTATATGATCTCTTTCTCATTTAATCATTTTAAACATCTGTCCGTATTTTGTATCTTATGGTGATGATAGCTTTCTGCTGACCTACCAGCTCAAATCTTAAACTATATTAGGATTAATTTCTAATTAGCAGCCTGTTCTCAGACATGTACTCTTGCTGCTACTTTCTTTCTGCTTCAGGTTACCATCTCCGTTCTTTTGGTACTTGGCCTTGGCCACACACTCAGAATACTAGGTTTAACTTCAACAATGCCATCCAACTTGCTTCTGGGCAGAAAAGATGGGCATCTCAAGCTACCTCAAGAGAAGACGATGACAGGATCAGTATTGGACCGAGAAGAGGCAAAGAAGCTGGAGAGAATGAAAAGGATACTGGAGTAATCTATTATGGTCCGATCTCATCAACCATCA
>JANZXP010000009.1:21058344-21071218 GCA_027576715.1 Erythroxylum flavicans
GTTAGATTCATCCTCTTTCTCTTTCTATGTTTTTATGCTAGTTTTTAATAATAATTTTGCTATTTACAAAAAAAAAGCTTGAAAGGAAATCGGGTTGTTGTTTGAGAATTTTAGGAATTTAAGTTAATCTAATTATAATTAAGTTATTAATTAATTAGGTTTAAATGAAATTAAATTAGTTTAGGGTTAAATTCATAGGATCTCTATATGATTTGATAAACTATCAAAGTGCTCCCAACTTTTAGAAGCTATTAAAAATCCCTCATATTGTTTTAAATTTCGAACGTTCGTTCTTCCTACTATCAAACATTCGTAAAGAACCCTATCTCTCCACTAAAAAAGTCGACATTCTTTTAATGTGATGGTAGTATTGCCACCTAACCAACAACATCGTGTCGGTTACTTAACTTGACATTTAGCTTCATGTGGCAAAGTTTACCATTTCCCACACGACGCCACATGAAGTAAAGAAAAGAATACAACAAAATGAAGAACAAGAGGAATATCGAGGGGTAGAGGATTTACCTAGGGTTTGTCGATTGATTTGCTAGAGAGGAGAAATCCATTAAAATACAATTGAGATAAGACTTTGTCAATTCAATTACTGGAGAGGAGAAATGGAGAGGAGAAATCATTGTAAAGAAGACAAGTTTAGTAGTGAACATGTTTAATTATTATCCCCCTTACTGAATTAATAGAGAATTTTCCTTTTTTGATATTTCATATCCCTTTTCATTTTAGTTGTACGCAATATTTTTAATGTTTTCTGCCATCAATTGGCTATGTGCAGACTATAAAATGTCACTGATAAGCTTGACATATAAATCTTGCTCATTTGTTTTCATCATTTCAGCCTTTGTTTTTGTACATTCAAAACAAATAGTTGTTTGTGTTTATATAACAATAGTTTTTGAAATTATATAACAATAGTTATATATATAATATCTTTCAACATTTAGTAGCTATGCTCTATTGCAACAATTTTTTGCCAAACTGTTGGATTTCAAGAATTAAATACATTCATTTGCGTAACTATAAGTGATGTAATTTTAAATCATGAAAGCTACTAGAATAGGTTGCAAACCTATAAAGAATATATTTACAGCTAATATCAAAAATAAATTTTAGTTTATGATATAATACATATTTTCTAATAAAAAGTATTTATTTGTCTTTTACAATTGGTTCAATGATATATATATATATATAGAAGATGAGCCTTTCTAATCTCTTATATGTATGTATGTGTGTGTATGTGTGTCTTTTATAATCAAACTATAACACAAAAAGAAATATACTCACTTGTTGTTTTATTAGTTTTGAGTTTAGGTGATGTACTTATCTTTATAGCTAAAGAAATACTACTCTTTCCGTCATTACATGCCTACTTTTTATCTTTATTGCTTTATTCAGTTGTAGAACTTAGATTTTGTTTATCTCAATTATTTCTTACCTTCCTATTGATTCTAATGGATACAAAAATAATTTAGTGTTATGGTAGGTAAATATTTGATAGTAGCTTTATTATATTTTGATATATGGAATCATTAACATCAATAATAACAAGTGTGCAACAATGTGTCCAAGCGTATTACAATGATAGGCTATAGGCTCCTTTGCAGACTTTAGGCTATAGGCTCCTTTGTAGATTTCTTGGACATTAAAGAATTGGAGAAGGATTCTTTACATGTCTAAAAATATAGGGTAAATTCTATGTAAAGTTTAATTACTCTAAAGAAGGATTATAAGAAATAGATGATTATTTATCTTATTTATGTAGGTAAAGGAAATATTACAATTTGTTATTTGATGAAATAATTACTCCAAAAAGTATTGATGTCATGAATGAATTAAGAGAGAAGAACATGGATTTTAATGAATAAAAGGGAGATAGTAAACTTAGTTAGGTATCAAGTTTGATGATATTGTCATAAATTATGTCTGGTGCAACAATTTGTATTTGTATATATAAGCAATGAGGATGAGAGGAGTTGTACCTTTATGACATTATGTATTAAATAATGTTTTTAAATTATGACATTTTGTATGATATTTTTTATTAAATTAACAAAAGTGATATGTAATTTTAATTGCCTCTAACACGTGCCTTTAAATTCAAATCAAAAGATCAACAAAATGATTCTCTATACATGGTATTGTAATTACATATAAATGAGTCAGTTTATATAATTAAATGTAGTCAATAAATTTAAAAGATTCAACAAAACAATTTCTTACGTATGATGTTGTAATTACAATACATGATTCAACATATAACATCAACAAAAAATATAAAAGTGAGATGTCCATAATTATATAAGACCACATAAGCTATCCATAAAATAAAAGTGAGGTGTTTACGAATATATACCAAAAAGTCCACATGAGTTACCTATAAATACAAAGATCATAAGTTATACACTTCCTTTACTCCTTGTTCTTTTTGCTGGTCCAACCTCTTCTTTTGCACTTAACCTTGTTGAGATATAAAATCTTCTAATTTTGGTTGCCTTCTTCTTTATTCTAGTTTCTTGAATATATTTTTCCCTTACTTTATCATGCATCTAGTACAATGCTTTCTTAGGAAGATATTTGCTCTTGACCCAAGAGAAAGAAATAAGACCAACTTTTTATATTATATATTCTAATTTTTTCTTCAACATGAAATAAATAAGCTTATCATCATTTATCTCCTAGAAATAGGCCAAGGTGTTGGCATCTTGCAAGTTCTGAAATTATATCCATTATGTTTCTTGCATATTACATGTCTTCCAATTCTTGTTAAAATAATACCTTTCTTTCACACCCCCTGGTTATTTTATTTTTCTTTTTCCTTCTACCTTTTTAGCATAGGCATGATGATTGATCTTCTATCCATGTTCTTCCCCAAGTATTAGCAAAATTTTTCACCTGGTATTGGATTTGTCCTTTGTTTCTCATAAGTCAGATATGCCAATATATAAATAACTTATTTGCTACTTGTACCAATCATTTATGGCAATTACAGATCATTAGACTTATAGATAGCAATAGAGTAATCAATACAAAATTGATTTACCAGATCATTCAATATTAATTACTCATAAATAAATTAAAAGAATAAGAAATTTAAAAATACTTAAATTAAAATAAATCAAATTTAGAACAAAACCTCTAAAAGCTACAAGTGGATTTTCAATTCCCTTTGAATCAAAAAATTCAGATTTAGCCACTCAAGACTATTCTGTACCAAAGATAGAAGAAAGAAGCCAAAAGAAATAGATAATAACATATTCTTCCCTTTCCAAAACTGTAGTCTATGAATATTCCATAGATGATGCTTGAAACAAATCAAAATCCTTCTATAATGGGACTGAAAATAAAGTCTCCTAATTAGACTAAACTTCCTAGAGTGAATTTGGCTCTAAGCGCAATCTTATTTTATCAGTTTCAACAATCTATCATCTTTTACTTCATCTTCTTAAAAGTTGTGGCTTTGACAAATGATGCTTCAATTAGATATTTCAAGCCAAATTTGGTATAATCTGCATTTGTCACCTTCTAAAATAAAATAAATAATGATTTTATTAATTAAACACTAAAATCAACACAAAATAAAATAAATAAATATAAACCTCTATTGTCTTCAATTTTCTTGCTTTAATTGCACCTATCAAGTTTCTCACATCATTATCATTCTGTAATGGTCTCGAATCATCTTCAAATAACTCATGTGGTGATTTATAGGTAAAATTCTATGCCTCTCCATACCTTAATCTCTTAACATTAAGTATAAAATCAACCAATGTAATCTCATCTACCTTACAACTAAAACAATCTTTCTCCTCTCTTTATATATTATTTCTAGTTTGAATTTGAAGAATCTACCATAAAAGTACTCAAACCTCATTATTTGGTTTAAAGTGCTATCCATTCCTCAAATAGTACCTATAACAAAAATAAATACTAAAATATGTAATTTTAGTACCAAATACATGCAATTTTATTATACTATCAAATTGATGTAATTATGTATAATGCATTATAGAATCATATACCGTATTTCTACTTCATTAATCATAAAGTAAAATAATGCATTGTAAAATCTTGTACCATGTTTGTATATATAACTTATATAAATTTATATCCTTTGGCGGTTTTTTTGGTGAAAGTCAATTTCTATTAAAAATTTCACAAAATAACATTTTGAGGCCAAATGAGCACAAAACTAGATCATTGAATAAAATCTACAACAAAAGCCTGAAGAAGTACATAATTGCTAAACCAACTGCCACACGCACACCACTCCAGCAAAAATTTTCCAAAAAAGAAGAAAGAATTACGCAAGACAAATATAAATAGCAAATAACACATAAAAACAATAAATTGCTTTAACACTTAAGAAGCACCTGAAAGTGGTTACTTATGTCAAAAACTAATAAGTTTGATTGAGTAGTTACACATCTTTTGCTACTAAAGGCAAACATTTTCTTTTTTGTTAATATATAACATATCTACTCCACTTTGAATAGAGAAAATGTTATTTTAGCCTATGCTATAGGAAGGTAAATGTCCTTGATCTAGCATAGAGAATTTTGATAGTGACATGAGGGACTTCCAAAAATCACTTTATCCTCAAAGGCATTTTATAGAAAAATTCTGATAATTCTTGATGTTTGTCGCAACACTTAAAGAATGTTGTGTGTAATTAAAATTAATGGGGATGCCAAAAACATCAAAAAGGGAAATTCTACAATAATTCAAAATAGGGATAACAATTAAACATGCTCATCAGTAAACTCGTCTTCTTTGTGGTGATTTCTCCTCTCTAATGATTGAATTAAGGAACCCTAACTTTTTCCCCAATTATATTTCAATAGATTTCCCCTTTCTAATAAACCAGTTGACAATTAAATTAAACTTAACCAAATATTTGATATTCCAAGAATGGGAATGGGCCAATCAAGCACAAATCTATTTCTGTCCACGGACATCTTGAAAAGCACAAAGTCTAATCGAGATTTGGGCATGTCCAATGTCTTTCAAATAAAACAAATAAGGATGGCAAAATCAGCCCGACCTAATCGGCTTTTGGCTCGGATTGACTAGACCACGGGTGAATCATGAACTGACTATGGTCAGCCCGAGTTGGATCATCGGTCGGCCCTGCCCAGCCCGTGGCCAACTCATTATTTCCAAAATGACGTCGTTTTGAAATTTTTTTGCTTAAAAAAATACATGACAGGCCGGGTAGAGCCACAAACCGACCTGCGGGCTACTATGGTACCTCTGGCCCGGCACGACCCGACCTATTGATATCTCTAAAAACAACATATTGATTGGTTCATTTATCAAATAAAACCAAGTCGTTTTAACAAATTGAGTTGTATTGTTTCAAGTGAGTCGGATTGCGAAGACCAACCAAAATCCCGATCAAAACAAAATTTGCCTATTGACCTTAAATCAGAGTATCTTCCTTCCCTCTATATTCTTATTTGATTTACAAATTATAGCTTTATTATGTTTGTGCTTTAAATCTATTGTTGATACCGACTCTGCGGATTTGGCCATTAACAATCTTTTCACTGCTCTCTCCATTTTTACAAGACCAAAGAACATAAGAATTTCCAAAATTGTAGGTCTTGGATTCAAAGTCTACTGAAATTGATGCTACATTGCCTGCTAATATGGATTAAGACTATATTAGTAGAAAATAAATCCCCCTCTTGTCTGTTCAAATTTCAAAGTCCACGTTTGGTTTAATGAAACAATTAAATCAGCAACCTAATAACAACTACCAGAACCTGCTCCATCATATGAAGGCGAGCCATATTTAAACACATATAGTTTGGATGGTGGGTAAAGAGTCAACATCCAAGGTTTATATTATTTTTAATTGAGTTTCGATTCATTTGAATTGAGTAAATTTACAAAACGGCGAAACTTTTCTAATTATAATTATGACTAATATTCCAAAATTCATATTCATTTTAATATGGATAAAATATAACATTAATATTTATTAGTATAATTTCAGATATTCTTTTACCTGCCGACCATTGAGCGTGGACCGCAGCCTCTTGAAGATTATGTATGAGCTTACATCTTATAGTGCATACCAATATCATTTTTATTTTCTTTGTTGGAAATATGTAGAGCACTATCATCCTGTATAAGCATGGCATAATCGAATCGATATCAGAAATTCCACTCTACACGACGTGGGGTGTGGACAATTTGATGAGACGTGGGATGGTTCGTGGATGCTCTTCTTCAATTATATGATTATGTGCTGTTAGGCTTGGCGCCACAGAAATTGAGGTTTTGCATTCAATTTACCGTTGACCTTGCTTGTTATTTAAATAACATATATATTATTGCGAATTAATTGAGCCTAGTAATTTCCACCGTACCAAAAATGTTAAAAAAAACTAGCTTATAAGGTTTGATTTTCAATGAAGTGATTAAATATTTCTTCAGTCACAAGAAAGCACATGGCTTTAAGTCAAGTCAAGTCTCTTTCGACCTTAAATTATTATATTATATTCACTTTTTATTAACTACCAAATTATCACCGGCGAGGAGTCATCGTAAAGAATAATGATAACTACACAGTCAAAAATTCCGTTAAAAGGAGGAAACTTGTTTTTAAAAGAGACCGTAAAAAAGGAATCTTCCTCGTCGTGAATAACAATAATAAAACAATTTCAAGTTCTTTCTCATCATGCTTTAACGTTATTATTTATTTATTTATGTTAAAAAGGTATATTTTCTATCCAAAATTTAATAATTTTTGAAAATTCTGTAGAAGGGAAGTTTAAGAGATTGTTATAATATTAAAATTCTTTTTAATCGAAGTTAAATTTGTTAAAAGCATTTGGGTGCAGAAAAATGTTCCTGTTCCTTACTTTCCCTCTAAATCTGAGTCCCAATCCAATGCAGTGGGAAGATAGGTTGAACATGAGGTGACAATTTAGGGGATCAAATATTTTTTATTGATTATGGTGATATAATTACGTTTTATTAAATCTTTTCCATACATTTACGTAGACTTTACATAAATATATGAACGAGATTTAATAAAACATGATTAAAAAAGGAGTAATTATAACAAAGTATTTGATGTTATAATTAAGGTAAGTTCCAGGGAGCGTGACAGTTATTGAAACCTGTAAAAAAAAGAAACATGCATGTGTCAGAGAGCATATATATCGGTGCTCAGTCTATTTTGTATATCAATTCAAGTACTAAAATATTCAAGACTCAAGTTGTGCAGAGACATGGTTGCGCACGTCAAGGAGTTACTTAAGAACTTTTCTTTATGCAAGAAAAAGGAAGCAACTAACTGCATCACACAAGATTTCAGTTCACGATGAGAACAGCTTTGACTATAATGTAGGATTATAGATGTTGATATGTGATTGTACAACTAAAAGAACACATAAAACAGCCTGGAGCTATGCTAATTTTTATAAGTTCATTCTGGTCCTCTAACTGCTCTCTTCTTCTTTCCCATTTCAATATGGTCATGAGACAATCTTCTTAATCTTTTTTTTTTTAATTTTTTATTCCAGTGTTTCTTCCATATTCCACGATGTTGATTTCTTCTCTTATGGCTTGTGTCCTACAGATTCAGTTAAGTTGTGCATATTCTGAAAGAAGTTTATAGATTGTCCATTTTACTATCTCCAACTACACATCATGGCCAAGGGGAGGGATAATACAGCCTCATCTTCGAAAGGAATAGAGCATAAGAGAAGCTCAGACTTGAATAGTGACAAAGAAGAGCCTGTGAAGAGAAATACAATTCCGTTTCTGAAGCTGTTTTCCTTCGCAGATTCAACGGACACAATGCTCATGATCATTGGAACAGTTGGTGCAATTGGAAATGGTTTGTCTCTTCCAATAATGACTTTGATTTTCGGGGAAATAGTTAATTCTTTTGGAGAAACCCAGACAAACATCGTCCACAAAGTTTCCAAGGTAAAGACATTATGATGCTTGAGATTAGATTGCCAATGTCCTGTCTCTTGTAAATCGTTCGAATTGTTGATAACTGGAAGTTGCTAAGTTTGTCTAGACAAACGTAGGTTTCTCTGAAATTCGTTTACTTGGGAGTGGGAGCTGGAGTAGCTGCCATGCTTCGTAAGTACATCTCATATTCAAAAATCAACTAATTTATCAAAAATTTGGCGATATAAAGACTCAGACCAATCCATTCTTTGTCAGAGGTTGCCTGCTGGATGATCACAGGGGAGAGACAGGCAGCACGAATAAGGTATATCTACTTGAAGACAATATTGAGACAAGATATTGGTTTCTTTGACAAGGATACAAGCACGGGAGAGGTTATTGGCAGAATGTCTGGTGATACAGTTGTCATACAAGATGCAATAGGTGAAAAGGTACTTGCTATAAACCAGCAATCATCAAATAAATGTGGAATATGAAGAGAATGTTAGACAAACCTGTTGAATTTGTGCAGGTTGGAAAATTTCTGCAGCTAATAGCAACATTCCTGAGCGGCTTCATTATAGCGTTTGTTAAAGGGTGGTCCCTTACCCTGGTGATGTTATCTTCGATCCCCTTTTTAGTGCTAGCTGGAGCAACCATGTCCATTTTGATATCCAGAACGGCAACTCGTGGCCAAAAAGCTTATGCAGAAGCGGCAACTGTAGTAGAACAGACCATTGGCTCAATCAGAACTGTATGTCATGTAGTCACAGCTAAGGGAATTCATATTGAAAATTTACATTCTTCAACAAGTATAACAATAGTTTGATATTTTCAGGTAGCATCATTCACTGGGGAAAAGAGAGCAATCAATGCTTACAACAAATTTCTGTTTAATGCTTACAAGTCCGGGGTTCAGGAAGGGTTGGTTGCCGGAATCGGTCTTGGCGCAATTATGTTCATCGTGTTCAGTACTTATTCCCTGGCTGTGTGGTATGGTAGCAGATTAATATCGCAAAATGGGTATAAAGGGGGCCAAGTCATTAATGTGATTGTTGCTGTATTGACTGCATCTATGTGAGTTCCATTTTGATTCTTACCGCTGGTTAAATACTGCGCACACAAGCACATATTTCTAAGATCAGGGAATTTAAATAAACTTTTGGCGTGGAATTTGCAGGTCCTTGGGACAGGCGTCTCCCTGTATGAGTGCCTTTAGTGCTGGTCAAGCTGCAGGATATAGGATGTTTGAGACTATCAACAGGAAGCCGAAGATAGATGCTTATGACACAAGTGGAAGAATATTGGATGAGTTACGTGGACATATAGAGTTGAAGGATGTTTATTTTACTTATCCTACCAGACCGGATGAGCAAATATTTTCCGGTTTTTCTCTTTTCATCCCAAGTGGTACAACTGCAGCTTTGGTTGGGCACAGTGGAAGTGGGAAATCAACAGTGATCAGTCTGATAGAGAGATTTTATGATCCACAGGCTGGCGAGATACTCATAGATGGAGTTAACCTCAATGACTTGCAGCTTAAATGGATTAGGGGACAAATAGGTCTAGTAAGCCAAGAACCTGTGCTGTTTACATCCAGTATCAAGGATAACATTGCATATGGGAAAGAGGGTGCGACTGTTGAAGAAATAAGAGCAGCAGCTGAACTAGCCAATGCTGCTAAGTTCATCGACAAACTACCACAGGTTCTATGGCTTCTTCATTTTTACAATTTTGTTCCCGAGTTCTGTCTTCATTTTATGATTGTATCAAATGTATTTGCATTCACTTAGGGGCTTGACACTATGGTTGGCGAGCATGGCACTCAGCTTTCTGGTGGACAGAAGCAAAGAATTGCAATAGCCAGAGCAATCCTGAAGGACCCTCGGATTTTACTTTTGGATGAAGCTACAAGTGCACTTGATGCAGGATCTGAGAAGATAGTGCAAGAGGCATTAGATAGAATAATGGTCAATCGAACTACAGTTATTGTTGCCCATCGTTTGACCACCGTGAGAAATGCTGATATGATTGCAGTTATTCATCAAGGAAAGATAGTTGAAAAAGGTAATCTTTTACAACTTTTTATATCCAAAAGTTTGCATTCTGAAGAAAGAAAATCTCATCTAAACATGCTAACTCTTTCGATCAATTAAACAGGCTCACATTCAGAACTTCTTGAGGACCATCATGGAGCATATGCTCAGCTTATACGATTACAGGAAGTAAACAAAGGGTCAGAAAACCAAAAATCTGAGATCACCAGAGAATCATTTAGAATGTCAAGCCAAAGAAGGTCACTGATGCGATCCATTAGTCGTGGATCCTCAAGAAATAGCAGTAGTAGGCACTCCATTTCAGTCTCGTTCGGTATACCTACAGGACTTGAAGCCCCTGATAACCACTTGGACGATTTAGAAAGTTCTCCACCTAGTATAAAACCCCCGGAGGTTCCAATCCGACGCCTTGCCTCTCTGAACAAGCCAGAACTTCCTTTTCTTATACTTGGTGCTATTATAGCTTCTGTGAATGGAACAATATTGCCAATTTATGGTGTATTGGTGTCCAAAGCAATAAAAACATTCTTTGAACCACCTCAGGAGTTGAGAAAGGATTCAAGGTTCTGGGCACTAATGTTTGTGATCCTTGGCCTAGCAACACTTGTGCTCAGTCCAACCAGAACATACTTATTTTCAATAGCTGGGAATAAGTTAATTCAACGGATCAGGTCAATATGCTTTGAGAAGGTGGTTAACATGGAGATTGGTTGGTTCGATGAGCCTGAACATTCAAGTGGGGCAGTTGGCGCGAGGCTCTCAGCAGATGCAGCAACTGTTCGCGGCCTCGTTGGAGACGCACTAGCCCAAATGGTTCAAAGCATTGCTACGGCTATTGCAGCTTTGATCATTGCCTTCACTGCAAGTTGGCAACTAGCACTAATAATCCTGGCTATAGTCCCCTTGGTAGGCATCAACGGACTTGTGCAAATAAAGTTCTTGAAAGGATTCAGTGCAGATGCAAAGGTATGCCTTAAAAGTTCTGTTTTTTTTTTTTTAGGAAATGAAAATTTTGGTTTTGACATTCTTGGAAAGCTACAGGTTGTGTCGAAAAATATAAAGTTTATGTTGTTGGTTTTGTTCTAGGCAAGTATAAGTACAGAATAATTTCATTCATGATCTATATCATTACTTAACCGGATGCAAATATAATTTCCTGCAGAAATTGTACGAGGAAGCAAGCCAAGTAGCAAATGATGCAGTTGGGAGTATAAGAACTGTTGCCTCTTTCTGCGCTGAAGAGAAGGTAATGCAATTATATGAAAAGAAATGTGAAGGCCCCATGAAGACTGGAATGAGGATGGGATTGATCAGTGGCAGTGGATTTGGATTATCATCATTCTTTCTTTTTGCTTTCTACGCAACAAGCTTCTATGCCGGAGCACGACTAGTACAGAGTGGGCACACAACATTCTCAGATGTTTTCCAAGTGAGCAAATACAACTCTTGACATATTCAAAATCCTTATCTTTAAAGATTTGAATTGCCCTGTTAAAATTAGTAATGCTATACTTATTTTGCAGGTGTTCTTTTCTTTAACGATGGCAGCCATAGGAGTGTCCCAAACAAGCGGCTTTGCTCCCGATTCTTCCAAGGCGAAGGCTGCGACTGCTTCTGTTTTTTCATTCATAGACCGAAAGTCAGAAATAGACCCAAGCAATGAGTCAGGACTGACACCGGAAAATGTTACTGGAGAAATCGAGCTTCGACATGTGAGTTTTAGTTATCCATCTCGACCAGATGTTGAAATTTTCCGAGACATCAACTTGAGCATTCCTTCTGGAAAGGTATGTCTCTGATATGCCACTGTTGGGAGAAGTGACAAAGCAGGAATCAAATTAACATGACATTCTAATACCATTTTTCTATTTTTCCTAGACGGTGGCTCTTGTTGGGGAAAGTGGGAGTGGAAAATCAACAGTAATTGCATTGCTGCAAAGATTTTATGATCCAAATTCAGGTACTATCACACTTGACGGAACGGACATTCAGAGGCTTCAACTAAGATGGTTAAGGCAACAAATGGGACTAGTAAGCCAAGAACCTGCTTTATTCAATGACACCATACGTGCTAACATTGCTTATGGAAAAGGAGGAAATGCAACTGAAGCAGAAATCATAGCTGCAGCAGAATTAGCCAATGCTCACAAGTTCATTTCTGGTTTACAACAGGTAAGATAGCTATATATTGAAGTCAAATTCATTCTTACATTATTTCTAGTATTACCTAAAACAATGTTATTAAAACCACACTTATTTCAGGGCTATGATACAATAGTAGGAGAGAGGGGAATCCAATTATCAGGTGGACAGAAGCAAAGAGTAGCCATTGCTCGTGCCATCGTAAAAAATCCAAAGATACTATTACTGGACGAAGCTACCAGTGCATTAGATGCTGAATCAGAGAGGGTGGTCCAAGATGCTCTTGATAGAGTCATGGTCAACAGGACAACAGTAGTTGTAGCACATAGACTGTCCACCATCAGGAATGCAGATTTAATTGCTGTAGTAAAAAATGGAGTCATTGCAGAAAAGGGCAGCCATGATACCTTAATCAACATCCCCGACGGTGTCTATGCTTCCTTGGTCGCATTACACACTAGTGCTAAAACTGTATAAGCTACTACTGCTTCTGATCCTGGAAAAGAAGCAATCTTGCTGCAAATTGATATATAATATGAGTATAAGATATTTTTTCAATATTGTTAATACTTTTTGGGTGCATATTACCCTCGTAAATGAATTTACATAAATTTTTATGGTGCTTATATTTTTTAATTTAAACATTGATGTCTTTAATTATATATCTGTTGGATATGGGTCCCTCTCACATGGAGGGACTCCATTCCACAATTGCGGCACCGAAATCGGTGCCGCATGCTGTT
>JANZXP010000009.1:21093239-21104448 GCA_027576715.1 Erythroxylum flavicans
CCAAATCGGAGTTAAGAGCAACAAGTTATGACAGTTTAGGTTTAAGTAGTTGGATTCCGGCAAGTGGGTTCTAACAAGCAATGTCAACCAAATTTGATATTACATAGTTTGACGGGACAAAGTTCTCGTTATGAAAATTGAAGATGAAAGCAATATGAGTAAAAGGTAACTGTTTGGAGGCCATCAGTGCTAGGTCGACAAATTTAACATATGATGTCAAATGGAAACAAATAGATGCCTTGGCCATGTCAGATTTGCATCTTGGTTTATTAGATGATATCTTGCAAGGTGTAGAGGAAAAGAAAACAGCTAAGGAGATATGGGATCATCTCACAAAGTTATATGAAGCTAAGTCTCTTCACAACAAAATTTTTCTGAAGATGAGACTTTACACACTCCGAATGTCTGAATCTACTTCATTAACAGAGTATATCAATACTCTGACCTCTCTGTGCTCTTAACTTTCAAAGTTGGGACATAATGTAAATTCAACTTAACGTGCAGAGATTCTACTTCAAAGTCTTCTAGATTCATATGGCCAAATCATCATTAATTTAACTAGTAATATCCTCATAGATACTTTGGTATTTGAAGATGTTACTGCTTTGGTTTTTGTAGAAGAAAGCAGATGCATCAACAAGGAAGAAAAACTGACAAGTTTGCATCAAGCGGAAGCCTTATCGATGACAAGATGATGGTCAATAGAGCGTGATTCACTATGAGCCACAAATGAGGAAGGTCGAAATCCAGAAGTAAGAAAAATCTCAAGTGTTACAACTGTAGCAAGAGAGGACACCTTAAAAGTGAATGTCGATTCAGGAAAGGTGGAGATAAGGCCTCTGAAGCATCAACTTCTCAAGGATGTGTTTCCAATGGAGAAATCTTGTACGGTGAAGTAGCAACGGTGTTCAAGGACAAAGTAGAGCTCACTGATGCTTAGATAATAGATTCAGGGGAAACGTGGCATATGACTCCTTGTAGATATTGGTTTCACACTTATAAATCTATCTTTACAGGATCTGTGTACATGGGAAATTATCATGCCTTGGAGATTGTTGAGATTGGCACCATCAATTTCAAGTTGAAGATGTATGATGGTGTAGTTCACACTATTCAAAATGTGTGACATGTGAAAGGCTTGAAGAAGAATTTATTGTCTTTAGGAAAAATAGATGAAATTGGTTGTAAGACGTCTATTAAAAATGGAGTCATGAAGGTGATCAAAGAAGTACTTGTAGTTATGAAGGCAGAAAGGATAACTGCAAACTTATACAAACTTATGCGAGAGACGTATATGGAAACAAATGCATCGGTTAGTTCTACAGAAAATGCAATAAAATTGTAGCACCGTAAACTTGGCCACATGTCAGAAAAAGGATTGAAGATTCTTGCTGAGTAGAAACTACTCCCTGGTCTCACGAAGGTAACACTACCCTTCTGTGAGCACTACGTTATAAGTAAGTAGCATAGACTAAAATTTAATGCGTCGAATTTTAGAAGTAAAGATATTCTGGAATTGATTCACTCTGATGTATGGCAAAAATTGGTTATGTCTTTAGGTGGAGCAAGGTGCTTTGTGACCTTTGTTGATGATTACTCCAGAAGATGTTGTGTGTACCCTATTAAAAGAAAGGGAGATGTATTTCCAACCTTCACAGCATTTAAAGCACAAATTGAGTTAGAGACAGAGAAGAAAATCAAGTGCCTCAGGACTGATAATGGTGGAGAATATACTAGTGATGAGTCCATTGATTTTTATAATCGAGAAGGCATCAAACGTCAATTCACGGTGCCTCAGACTCCTCAACAAAATAGAGTGATAGAGCAAATGAATAGAACTCTGATTGAAAGAACTAGAGTCATATTGAGAACTGTAAGTATGGCAAAGTCTTTCTAGGCAGAAGCAATGAAGACCGCTTCCTATGTGATTAATCGATCACCAATAAGATCGATTGATCTGAAGACACCAATGGAGATGTGGACTCGTAAACCAGCAGACTATTCTCAATTACACACATTTGGAAGTCCTGTGTTCGTGATGTATAATACCCAAGATATCATAAAACTAAATCCAAAATCCATAAAATATAGATTTATGGGGTATGCTGATGGAGTCAAGGGGTATTGACTGTGAGATCCCATTTCCCACAAGCTCGTCATTAGTAGAGATGTCATATTTACAGAAGATAAACTGCAAGAGAAAGATCAAAATAGCACATCTAAAGAAAACTCTAAAGTTGTAACGATTCAAGAAGAAAGGAAGACTAAACAGAAAGATTCTACTGAAGCTATATCAGATCACAAGGAGTAAAAATTGGTTGAATCTAAAAATATAAAAGTTCGAAGGTTAATCCGTGAAAGGAGAATCCCAACTTGGCAGTCTAATTATATTATGGAGGGCAATATAGCATACTGTCTCCTAACAAAAGATGGAGAACCATCAACATTCCGAGAAGCAACAAATAGCTCAGAGCATCACTTTAGATGGCAACAATGCAGGAAGAAATAGAAGCTTTTCATAAGAATAAGACATGGAAGGTTGTGCCACTACCATAAGGGAGAAAACTCATTGGCAATAAATGGGTCTATAAGATCAAACATAACAGTTATGATCAGGTAGAGTGGTATCGTGCAAGATTGGTGGTAAAGGGATATGTTCAGAAAGAAAGTATTGACTTTATTGAAATTTTTTCACCTATAGTTCGTCTTAATACAATTCGGATTGTCCTAGCTATGTGTGCTACATTTGATCTATATTTAGATCAGTTAGATGTAAAGACTACATTTCTTTGTGGAGATCTTAAAGAAGAAATTTACATGCATCAACCAGAAGGTTTTGAAGAACCAGGGAAAGAGAACTTGGTTTACAAGTTGAACAAATCTTTATATGGTTTAAAACAGGTGCCAAGATGTTGGTACAAATGATTTGATTCCTTTATAATGAGTTGTGGATTGAATAGATTTAATGCAAACCCTTGTGAATATTTCAAGAGGTTTGATAATAATGATTTCATTGTATTATTTTTATATGTTGACGACATTTTAGTTGCAAGCCCCAATAAAGATTGTATTCAAGATTTAAAGGCTCAGTTAGCTGGGGAGTTTGAAATGAAGGATTTATGACCAGCAAACAAGATTGTAGGGATGCAAATTTACCGAGACAAAAATAATAGGAAGATTTGGCTTTTTCAAAAGAATTACTTGAAGAAAATCTTGCGATGCTTTAATATGCAAGATTGTTAGTCAATCTCTACCCGTCTTCCTGTTAATTTTAAGTTATCCTCAAGTAAAAACCCTAGTAGTGAAGCAGAGAGGAAGGAGATGTCTCGAGTACTATATGCATCAACTGCGGGAAGTTTAATGTTTGCTATGATTTACATAAAACCAGACATTGCACATGTAGTGGGAGTGGTTAGTCATTACATGGAGAATCGTGGTCGAGAACATTGGTGGGCTATAAAGAGGATCTTAAGATATATTAAAGGGACCTCAAATGTTGCTCTATGTTATAAAGGATCTGAATTGATTGTCAAAGGATATGTTGATTCTGATTTTGCAGGCGATCTTGATAAAAGAAAATCCACTACAAGCTATGTATTTACTATTGCAGGAGGAGCTGTGAGCTAGGTGTCTAAACTACAGACAGTTGTAACATTATCTACAACAGAAGCTGAGTATATAGCAGCTACACAAGCTAGCAAGGAATCTATCTGGATAAAAAGGTTTTTGGAAGAGCTTGGGCACCGACCAGAGAAAATCCCTTTGTATTGTGATAGTCAAAGTGCTTTGCATATTGCAAAGAATCCAACTTTTCATTCCATAACTAAACACATAGGAGTTCAATATCACTTTGTTTGTGAAGTGGTGGAAGATGGAAGTGTGGAAATGCAAAAAATTCACACAAAAGAGAACTTAGCAGATACATTAACAAAGCCAATCAACACTGATAAATTCATATGGTATAGATCCTTATATGGCTTGGCAGAGACGTAGATAGTAGAGAAATGGCAAGATAGAAATAACGATATGGAGATTGATTGGTTCTCAACCAAATCTCCAAGTGGGAGATTGTAGGCTTAAATCCCATATTGGTAAAGAGAGAACATAGAAGCCTCCATTAAGGCTATTTATGGAGGCATATGTTTAAGATTTTAAATATCCCAAATTCTCTTTCCTATACCTTTGTGTATTAATTCTTCGTGTGGATTGTGAGATCTTCCTCTTGTAATATTTGTTTTCTATAGTGGAAAGTTTTCTATTCTTGCCTATACTTTTTCCCATATTCGTTAAGGGGTTTTTCACATTAAATCTTGTGTTTCCCTTTTATCTTAATTTTTTTTAATTGGCATGTTTCCTCTATCCAGTGGAGTCCATCTCCTATCATAATTTATAGAAGAAAATTGTCTATGCATGAGTTTATTACTGAATTGGATCAAAATGTAGTTGGCTTCTCAAGTTTATCTAAAACACTTTTGGTATTTATAAAAAAATTACATATCACAAAGCTTCTTTCCTTACTGTTGGAATGGGAATGAAATCCCACATTGGAAATGAAAAGAAGAAGAGAGGGATTTATAAGCCTAAAAGGAGTCAAACCAAAATGCCTAAGCATTTTGGAAATGGGCCTCCTAATTATAAGCCCAACAATGCTCTCTCTCACATACACTCACGTGAGTCCAGCCTATCATGTTCCAACATGGTATCGGAGCCCAATGACTTTGTTTCGGCCCGTGAAAATCCTTGAAATCCTGGCAGATTGGGCTTGATAAAATGCAATTCCTGCGGCTCAAGACTTAAAGCCCAATGAAGCAGGCTCAGTAAGGAAGACCCGAGCATAAAAAGACAGATAATGGACCTGTAGCTCAAGACCTGAAGCCCAAAAATAAAGAAGGCTCAATGAGAGAGACCCAGGCAGAAAAAAGATGGACCTACGACCCAAGAGCTGATGCCCAAAAATGAAGAAAGCTCAATAAGGGAGACCCAGGCAAGAAAAAAGGCGGACCTATAGCTCAAGACTTGAAGCCCAATGAAGAAGGCTTAGTAAGGAAGACCTAGAAGGCAAGAGAAAAGATGGACATGTGGCCCAATACTTGAAGCCCAAAAAATGAAGAAGGCTCAATAAGGAAGACCCAGGCAAGAAAAAAGATGGACTTATGGCCCAAGACTTGAAGCCCAATGAAGAAGGCTCAGTGAAGAAGACCCAGGCAGGTAAGAAAAAAGATGGACCTGTGAACTCTGAGGTTCAACAAGAGTACAAGCTCAGGCATAGACATATGGCCTCTGAGATTCTAAGTGAACACAAGCCCAAGAAAGTCAAAAAAGACCAAGGAAAATGAAAAAAATGAAAGAAAAAAATTGAAAAAAATTTAAGGCAAGTCACAACTGGACCAAGCCTGTTGAACTTGAGGGGGAGTGTTGGAATGGAAATGAAACCCCACCTTAAAAATGAAAAGAAGAAGAGAGGGATTTATAAGTCTAAAAGGAGCCAAACCAAAATGCCCTAAGGCATTTTGGAAATGGGCCTCCTAACCTTCACCCCAACCATGCATTCCTTCTTATACACTCACGTGAGTCGGCCCATCATATTTCCAACACTTACGCATTTTCTTCTATCTGAACTCTGTGTTTCCACGTTACCGTAATCGGCTCTTGTTGAATGATTTTTCCACAGAGTTTTATGTCTGCAAGTAAACTAGGACTCTTCAAGATGCTAGAAAATGGGATTGAAATGCTCAGAAAGGCCTGAGCTTGGAAAAGGGTATATATGCTTCGGGAATGCAAAGTTTAAATGGATCAAAAAGGGATTAAACTAAATAGTTCTTCTCTGAGTTAGTAAAACAAATTTTGAATCACAACCTATTTCTGGAAAGTACACCAACGATTACCCTTTTAACCAAAGATGAATGTTTTCATGTCCAACGCATTCAGGCGCAATTGCATAATGAATGCCAACACTGTCAATGACAGTGTTCCAGTTAGTATGTATCTGCAAGTTCATTGAGCAACATCACTATTCTCTTTATTCTGTACTGTGGACGGAGCTGGTTCTTTTAGTTCGCCTGATTCTTTCAGGTTGGAGGGCTGTGCTTTGCGTCTAAAACCAAACCTGCTTGAAAATATTTTCCAGCTCCTTTTTGTTTTGACAAGCTTCCGAAGCTCCTGTTTCATGTTCAAGCATTCCTTTTCAAGCTCAGAAACACGTTCCTTCATGTCAGCTACAACCTCAGTTCGATCCTGTGAAGCATCAATCTTGGGGAATCCAAGGTTTCCACAAGGATTTTGTGAGTTATCAAGATTATCCGAGACAAAGAACCAGCCAGATACTGATGTACGGAGTCGAAGTTGCTCAAAGAAGAGAACTTGGACTATGACTCTTAGTGGCAATCTCTCATTTTGGGCTGCATGTGTGCTGGCTTCAAGTGAAAGCTTTTGACAGTTCATGAGTCTGCAAAGTTGTTCCCTCTCTGAATCTGTCAGCCAAGGATGTGCCTGGATTTGTTAAAAGCAGATACAATGTCAATGGTGACTTGCACAATGAAATTCAGAATACTTCAGTTCTTTTTAGGAATTCATCAAGCGCAGGAGCAAGAGGAAACAATCATAAGGATTTTACAACTGAACTTAAAAATAAGACTTCTGTTACCTTCAGATAGACATCAATGGCATGATACATTCCATCATCAATTGGCCTGGCATAGTCTGGAATAGTAGCAGCAAGCGCTTCAAATTTTGGGAGCTTCAGATTAACATCTGTTGCAATCTCAGCAAGAAATCCATCTATCAGATTTGCCACCATTGTCATTGGTGTTAGCATATCAGTCCCGTTCATATACTGGTTTTCTTCCACTATGCAAGGAGAGCTGAACAAAGACGCATCTTGACTACTGGATACGAAATTATCAAGGATCCTCTGAACACAGTCTATGTCATAAAGGGTCTCCCCTGAAGCACATATATTTGGTATGAGAATATCAATAAGTACAGCCTGGTCCAGTTGAGCTCCAACTTTCTTCTCCAAACTGTCTCTGCATGATGGACTAGTATGCAATACCATGGCAGTGCGAAGTAATCTAAGAAGAAACTTAGGCGACGTGACTCCTTTAGTATTAGGAAGTAATGCCACAATCTCTTCAAGAAGAACTCTTTGATCTGCCTCAGAAGGTGTGGAAACAGCATTTCCATGGTTGGGATTATTGAAACTTGACGGTCTATTCATCAATGGAATGTATTTCTTGGCGTAGTATATAAGTGACGCTGCAACAGTCTCAAGCTTCATGCCCCTTGACTCTAAAGCCAAAATCAGTCTTCTGTACAGAGGTAAGTTGAGATATGAGACATCTTCAAACCACCAATTCTCTCCTAAACCTTGTGGTTTAGCATCAGTAGATATGCCATTCCAGAGGACGATGCTTCCTTGATTCTGAGAGTCAGTTTTCCCTGCCACAGGCAAATTAAACACATCTGGGTCTGCACAAGCTTTCATGGCCAAGGAATCTATGCATCTAGATATAATGTGAAGCTCTTCTGCATAAGATAGAACTTCTTCGCATGTTTCAAGAGCTTTTATGGAGTCTGACCAATTGCTGAACACTTCGTTTAGGAAAGCCTCCGTTTGTGCAATGAGATTTGCTTCACCGTAATCTTCAGTCATGCGGAGGTATTCTGCTACGCATCTAAGGCTTACTACATTTAGAGCAGTGAGCTCTATTTTGACACCATAGCAGAATTTGGCTACAAGCTCAAATGCTTTAGCCCCACCAGGTATGCCATTAAGCTTCAAGACACATTCTGACCCATCTTCACCAGAATGATCTTCAATTAGGTTTGCCAGTAGCCCACTTCTTGAAAGCAATGGAAACTGCAGCCCAGATATAGATTCAGTTCACCATTTCGTATCAGTTAAGCTGAATCAATTAATGAAACTCAAAAGGAAAGTATATGAGAAACAACATGAACATGGAAAGACAAGCACCTTGTGAAGATTGAAAGACATCTCTCCGATCTCAACAGTAACATCGCTTTGAAGGCCCGTTGTGCAAAGCCTGCGAATTTTTTTTTTTTTTGGTCAGCATGTCATGCAGATATTGTTATGTAACGAAATAAATGCAAAGGAACTAAAGAAAGCAGCATTAATCTTTAGAATCATATACTAGGTGTAAATCATTGATTAACATATATAAATTTAATCAACAACAAAGAACGAGTCTTATAATCGCACTCAACAAGATAAAACCAGCAGAAACTCATTACGTTCCTTCTTTGGATTCTTCATAAATTTACAGCATTCAAATTCCGGTAAGATTCTGTGAGCAATAAATGCAGTATGCAGTTCCTCACTAGAATTACATGCAAAAATATTAGCATCTTTCAAGGATATTTAGAAAAGAAGAAACTGGGTCTCACCATGTATGGCCTTCGCGATGAAAGGCTTCAGGTTTAGAGCCCAACCGCATATATGCCATGTATTTGGTGTGAACAAGTTTGATCAGAAGAATGAAGAGGACGTAGAGAAGAAACAAGAAGGAAGACGAGGAAAGAGATAAAGAAAGAAAAAGAGTCTCAACGTAGAAGTGAAAAAGCCATTTAGTTGGCATTGTTTTGCAGCTATTGTTTTTGGTTGTTGAGAAAGAGAGAGAACGAAAAACAGCTAAGCGGTAGCGAGTCTAAAGCAAAGAAGTGATAGACGAGACAAAGAAGCTGATCCAGTGGCTTACCTCTGAAGTAGGAGCTTTAGACTGTTATCTCCATCTTTTTGGGATTTTAGTTTACTCACTCTTTGCCCATTGTCTTCACATTTTTGACATGTTAGTTACATTCCTCCTCGTATCTAAATGCAATCTAATAAAATCTAACTCATCGTTACTTGTTGTCCAATCATTTTTATACTTATTCTACCATGTCTTTTATACTTAAGTTTATATGAAGTGTAATGTAATGTCTACTTACTATGCCGCCGTAAAATGTAAATCTAGTGTTAAGATCACATTAATTGCTTAAATCAGTCTCTCTCACAAGTCTTTGGAACTGCTTCTTCTGCTTTTTCATCAGAACTAAATTATGTAAAGTACTCTTAAAGCGATTTAGACTACGTTTATGTAAATGAAATATGTTACATGATACCTTTGACATGTATAAAATAGATGGTTAAATGAGAATGTAAATTTTATTAATTAAAAGAGGTCCCATTTAATCGATGGTTTAATAATTTATTAACTCATGAAGTTTATTCCTAACTTAATAATCATATATTTTATTAACTAATCTTTTGTAGTTTATTTATGAAAAATTAATTAAATATAAACCATATATTTAATGCAATTTTATAAAGTAGCTTAGAAACTTTCTCCCTCTTTTATCCATTTCCTAAAAAATAGTGATCATAAACCTTTGAGAATGATAAACCCTTCAGAGCTACACCTAGTCCACTACAAACCCACTAATGCCACCTGGTCTACCATAAACCCACCAAAATTCTCATCTATTACTCCTAGCCATCTACTCGCTAATGTGTTATGACTTTGTTATGTGAGCACGATAATGGTACTTTGTAAAAAAAAAGGTACCAAAAATGAGTTAGTAATGTTGGATGGACTAATAATAAGATCAAAGAGTTAAGGAGTTCCAAGAAGCGCTTCAATTCTACACGGGCCAAATTGTAAATGACATGAAATCTCAAAAGATAACGAGAGTTAATGACATCGTAACTAATCAAGTTGGATGGAATGTGTAAGACTTTCATTCTTATTTAATTAATTATTTTAAGTTAGAAGCATAGTTTTGGCTAGCCCACTATTTGTGGTTTGGGCTTTGGTTATTTTAGTGGAAAACCCATGTTTAAAGGCTTTTTACATATTTAGGATTTCTTTCTTTTCAAGGGGTATAAATACCTTATAATAAACATTGTTTAGGGTTTAGATTGGATGAATACGAATTCTTTAAGGGAGGATTTTCTTTTCTTCTTTTATTGTATCAAGAATATAATTCTTATCAAGGTAATCACTTGTGACAAATTTCTATTTTGGTTTACAAATGAACCTTATTATATGTGTTTCCTTTCATATAATTGATTGGGAGTTCATTAGGGTTGGAGATTTCTTCTTGTTCATGTTCTATCCAAAGTGTGTGTTTTATGGGTTTCGGGTTCTTTAGCTTTCGGGTTCTACATCACTTGATATTAGAGCTTGAATTAAGATAAATTCTTATTTATCTTGTGTTTTTTGTTGTTATTATTTTATTTTTCATTAAAATTCAAAATTAGGATTTATCTTGTTCTTGTGTAAAAATTTTTTTTAAAAAACCAAAAAAATTCTGTTGCTAGCATGAAAAGAATAAAAACCATTATAAAAAATCAGTTGCTAAAAAAGACAAAATTTTGATTTGGTTAGTGGCGAGATCTAGTTTTTATACATATTTTGAGTAGAATTTATGGTAATTATTTACACGGGAATAACCAAAATTCAAATCTGGTCATTTAGGAAATTATTTGGATTTAGTCATATCTTAAATTAGGAAAATTAGTTCGAAAAGTCAAATAGCATAAAATTCCCTCTTTGTGGTTGGCGTGATTATAGGATTTTCTTTCGTTGGCTGTCTATTTTGTTTAATGTCTTTACATTTTCGCATCCAAATTGATTTTTCCATTAAGGAAATTTCAATTTCTGCATTTATGCATTAGTTTCGTCATTTTCCTTCATTCTGAGTTTCTATTTTTTTTATCTCTTACTTTCTGTTTCCATTTACATCATAATTAACAAATTGATTATTGTTAATTTAAATTTTGTATTTTAGGGCAACGTACATCCTTAGCTCTTATGTGCCCATTTTACCTTCATTCATTTTGATATACTTGCTTTTAGTTTAGTGCCCATCGTCTTTCTTAGGTGTTTTCATTGCATCCCTAAATCTTAATTTGTTGTTTATGAGTTACCTTAACTGGAAATTAAATTCTAAAGTGCAATTGAGGACAAAAAGCTTAAGTGGAAAAAGGTTTGAGTAGGGGTGGGCACGGTTTGGTTCGGTCAGTTTTTGGATGTTGAACTGAACCGAACCGAATAATCGGTTTTATCCCATAAGAAAACTGAACCAAACCGAATGTCAGATGAAACTGAAAATTCAGTTTACCTTGCGGTTCTGTTACTTCAATCGGTTTGGGCCCTAATCTTGGGCCTTAAATTTTGGGTCAATTTTAGTACATGTCCAACATTTTTAT
>JANZXP010000009.1:21104548-21123037 GCA_027576715.1 Erythroxylum flavicans
GGTTTGAGGTTGAGATGTCGGTGGAGAAGATGAAGTAAAGTATGGTGACTTTGCTGGTTTGACCAAAGGGGTTGACTTACCCTGAACAGCTTTCCTTCTTTTGACCATACCTTCTTCTATAGATCTCCAAATGATTTGATTATTAAACCAATAGATTCCCAACACAGTGTTCTATCCCTCCATAAAATTTTGTAGCATTCTGAATTGAATTGAGAAATATTGATTAAATCAAAGTGTGGAATCTGTTGGAACAGTGAAATAGGATTTTCTTCCTGAACACCCTTTGGTATTTTAATTATATCTGGATCTATAGGATTACAAATGAGATACTTTTTAATTTGGAGTAAACTAAAGATATAGTCTTACAAATGTTCTCAAGAATTCAAATTTTGATTCTTTCTCTAAGATATTGAATTTTTGGATGGAAGTTGTACGTAGTACACTATTTTTGATTGTGAATAACCCGATAATGTTGGAGGTATATCTTCCAAATATTTGAACCAAATTGAGTGATTTTAGTGTCAATGGAAAGATAAGACATAGAGTAACACTTTTCTAGAGATAGTATGAGCAAATTACACCAATTTTGCTTTCTAATTGAATGTGAACAGTAGACCTAAAAGTGTGACTTGGAAAAATCTGAAGTGAGTCAATAAAAAATGAATTGAGATTTTAATGGTTTTAGTGAGGCATAAACCTAAGTATAAATTGTACTTAGATGAGTTTTAATATGAAAATGATTTTGTGATGAAATTGATGGGAAGATACCCGAGGTTGTCATAAACATGCATTGTATATAATTCATTTCATACATGTGCATTATTAAACAATCATAATTTTGCAAATTGTGATATATGTGTATGGTTTTTGATATAGAGGAGCAATTGGAACGTCAACCTCCAGACGTTGCCGGAACTTTCAGGAATTAGCTTCAGGAGAAACTTGTGAGTAACTTAGACGGTCTCACTTAATTACTTGTTTGTTTAAATTCTGTTTTGAAATGATTGAATGAATGTGATTGATTGTGCTGGTTTCCGGACAAGAGGTCCAATGATTGTGATGCTTGGTTGAGATATTGAAGTGTTGCTTGTATGTGAATGAGATGAACTAAGTGTACATAATGTGATGATAAATGTGTTTTGAATGAGCATGTGCATATAAGTGAAAATTTTTGAATGGGATCATGCAAGTGTGATTGGTGCATTTCCTGTCATGAATGCATGAAACATAATGGCAGTTGTGACCACAGCCACCAATCAGAGCTTAAAGTTCAACGAGTGAAAAAGAGCCTCGAGTGAAAAAGTGATTCAGAGCCTCAGGCTCAACGTTTAATAAGCCTTATATGGGACATTTATCAATGAGTCCGGTATCAAAAAAACAGATACGGGATAGTTTAGGCACTCGGTCACAACAATGTAATAATTGGAAAAGAGTCTCATGAGCATTCCATGTGTATTTGCTTAAGTATGTTTAATTGATTAAAATGCAATTTGCCTATGCTTAAGTGAAAATGTGATAGTACAATTTTGTGAAATATGTGTTATGTGAAATGTTGTGTTGCATGAATTGAGTGAACCATCGATGATGGTTACCTCATTGAGTTTGCAAAACTCACCAAAATTGCAACTTTGTCTTTCAGGACCAAGGGACGAATCTAGCTACCGAGAGGCTCTACCAGCTATGTAGATTGTGATTTGACAAGGGAAGACATGGCTCAAAGGTTGGTCAATTGGGATTTTTGGACAGATTAGACAAACTTTGTATATTTTTCTCTTTCATGTAGTACTTTTATACTAGGTTTTGATGATGTACATGTAGTAAGTGTTGAAAGATACAATGTAGACTTTCGGTTTTGTGAAACGAAACAAGGAAAAAGTTGGTTTTAAAATATTGTGATTTTCTTATGATGCTTTATAAGTGAGAAATGATATGATGCCTTGTGAAGTGACTATAGCGATCAAACGTGGCTCACCCTTATCGTAGGATATATATACCGGAATGACCTCCGGGCGTCCAGGTGTGTACCCTATGGTAAGGGGACGCTATAATAATACTCAACTGGTCATTAATAGAGGGGATTTAAATTTTGAAGAAACAAAGAAGACTAAAGGTTTATTAAATTTGATAGGGCACATTACTCCTACTAATATTAATGCAGATAATGTGAAGAGTTTGGACAATGGAGCAATTGACTTTACTTTCTAGTATTTGGAACATTGCCAAATGGATTAGACCAACATGTTGACTCCATCATAAAACATTGGGAAAATTGAGAATGTTATTGCCAAGCCCTCTACGATTAGGACAGAATATGCACAACAAACAACAATGGACAGAATATACAGAACAAATAACAATGGAAAAATCCAATGATGAATGTGTGGTAAGTCAGGGCATAGAGGATATCATCTCTCATACTGAAGAACAAGCAGAGGATTATGATTCTCCATTAACTGTAACCCAAATTCCAGACATCCCAAGAGATTTTTGTGTGCAGTCCAAAACTGCAAAAAGAAAATCAGCAAGGAAGAGAAAGCAAAACCCCAAATACTTAGGAGTTTTCCCTAACTAAGATCATTAAGTTGTCTTATTTAGAGAGTTTTTGGTCATATTGTAATATGATAGTAGGCCTAATGCATTGAACTCATTGGCAGTGTAGCTACAGTTTTAATTATAATTATTAAAATTTTCAAATTTTTAATTTTTTTGTGGATTTTCATTTTTCAACCCAAGTGGCATAACTGCAGCTTTGATTGGGCATAGTGGAAGTGAAAAATCAACAGTGATCAGTCTGATAGAAAGATTTTATGATCCACTAGCTAGTGAAGTGTTGCTTGATGGTACTATCCTCAGAGACTTGCAACTTAAGTGGCTTAGAGGTAAAATCAGAATTGTCAGCCAAAAACCTGTATTGTTTATGGCCAATCTCAGGGACAATATTACATATGGCAAAGAGGGTGCAACTAATGAAGAGATAAGAAAGGTAGCATTACTGGCTAGTGCTGATAAATTTGTTGATAAACTTCCTTAGGTTTCTTTCCATCCAATTATCATGATAAATTTAACTTTATGATTATTTTAAAGATCTTTCATAACAGTTTTGTATGTTTTCAGGGCCTTGACACCATGGTTGGCGAGCATGGAACTCATCTTTCTAGTGGACAGAAGCAAAGAATAGAAATAGCCATAGCCTAGTGATATTAAAAGACCCTCAAATTCTCCTTTTAGATGAATCTACGAGCGCACTGGATGCGGAATCTGATAACATAGTTCAGGAAGCATTGGACAAGGTAATGGTGGACAAAACTACAGTTATAGTAGCTAATCGCTTGACTACTACTAGGAATGATAATTAAATTGCCGTCATTCATAGAGGGAAGATAGTTGAAAAAGGTAATTTCCTTAACTATTGCTTTACATTATGACAGTATAAATGCTAGATAAGCCTGATCATCCCTATAATAGTTCCTCCAAATCATCATCTTCATCCTGATCGAAAGAGGAATCCTACATAATTACGATTATATAATAGTAATTAAAATATAAAAAGTTTGAAGTATCTATATGATTATACAACACCAAAATTATCCGCTAATATCGTTTTGTGATTGAACAAGCTCACATTTAGAATTGCTTGAAGATCCTAATAGAGCATACTTAACTTATATGTCTACAAGAAGTAAATAAAGAGACAGTACAAGCCTCATGTCTAGAAACTCACCAGGAATCGTTGAGACTGTCAAGCTTAAGAAGGTCATTCACACGTTCCATAAGTAGCAAGAGCAGATCATTTAGATCTAGCAGCCAAAGCTCCTTCCAATTTACATTTGGTTTACCTACAGGCTTTGATGCCCCTGAAAACTTCGCTGAAGAATCTGAAAGTATTCCACCGAGTAAAGAAGCTGAAGAGGTCCCAATCAAACCTCGCTTGCTTAAACATGCCAGAACTACCAATTCATATACTGGCACTGTCATAGCATATGTCAATGGTATAATACTGCCACTCTTTGGCATAATAATTTCTATAGTGATAAGTTCATTTTATGAGCCTCCTCACGAGCCAAGAAAATATACAAGCTTCTGGGCGCTAATGTTTATGACACTAGGCATTGTATCATTTATGCTAGTTGTATCCAGTGTGAACATATCTGTTTACAGTGGCTGGTTGCAACCTAATCCAATGCATCAGATCATTGTTCTTTGAGAAGGTGGCTAACACGAAGGTAGCATAGTTTCATGAGCCTGAAAACTCTAGTGGTATATGAAAAACCGTAGGTTGTAATGGTTTTGGAAACTTTCATATTTTTTTCGCAATCATTTCTAGCACAAGCAAAAATAAAAAACAATTATACGCAAAATGACAAATGACAAATCAATACTAGAAATTTGTTAACGTAGTTCGGCACATCTTACCTATGTCTGCATGGGCCACACCCAATTTTATACTTTCACTAACAACAATACTTTTATACAAGGCTTTATTGGGCTGACATCAGTCAACCTTTAATACTATCCCTCGTCCTCATAAACCGTGAAAGTATTTCACACCCAATAACATGACCGACTAGTGCTAACCTCAGCAGAGGATTTTTCTCAGTAATCTTTTAATGAAAGAACAATAAACGAATAACTCAAGTGATTAAATAACTAAGAACAAAAAATAATACTCTTAAAATAGAAAATAAGAACAACTTCCTGATAGGTTCAACTCCACTGAAATAGATCTGAAAGTTATCACCACATACAATGGGCTGATTTATGCAGATTCCAATACCAACTCACGAAGCAGTAACCACATCAATAGTGCAGACAATAGCCAACCTTCAACAGAAGATAAACATAATCCATAAAACAACCCAGTCATGAGTCACCCATAACCAATCAATTAATAAAAGTAGCATCAATGAGATGGAATTCTCATCAACATAAAATTAGCACATCAGTCCTTCCATCCACCTAACAATCACAAAGTTGAAGACTCATAACCTAAATTCCCAAAAATCATGTGGCCAACAAAATAGAAAAACACAAGAGTCACGCATGTACAATCTCCGAATTACTCATGATACCCTTTAGCACACATAGACGTGATCCTAGACAGAAAAAATAGTAACAAGATTGGTTTATTATAAATGTAAAGTTAGCAGTGCTGCACTCCAATCCAATCGACAACCATAGATCTAAGAGCTCTCAGCAGAAAATCCATCAACAATGCAAAACAAAAGAAGACCCAGCTATGAAGAACATCAATGACACAACAGCTCAAAACCAATCACAGCAGAAGACATACATGACAGCCAATAAAACATCAACGACAATTGCACAAGGAAGACTCATGAACAAAGACTTAACTAGCCAATATACTTCAATGACGTTGAAGTATAAATTAAAATTGCCCAGCTCATTCACACAAGGACAAAAACAAAAACACGGCTACAACCCCCAAAAATGTCAACAACACAAGACCAAGAATAAGTGTTTTGGTAGAAGACTCATTCAGTTATATTTTCACGCAATACTCAAGGAGTTTTCACCAGATAGATTTCTTTCTCTATTCAATCATCTACCATTCTTACCCAAGATAGCCTGTAAGATTTTTAACTTCCAAAAATTGTCGTTTATTTTATTCACACCAAAAATGACACATGAATCCCACAACAACTTTGCTACCATAATCAAATTAAACAAAGATAACCATTATCAAATCCCATCTCATTTAGGATTTGAAACTAATTAAATCTAAGTAACAAATAATGCCAAAATTAATAATAAGATACATAACATGTATCTTAACAATCTTCCCCTTTTTGACATAAATTTGTCAGATAATCAAAGCTCCCCCTAAAAGGAGATAATTGGACGTATAACATTGAATTCACGAACCATGAGGACTCTCCCTTAATTTCGAATAACTTCCAAATGACTTTCAAGTTCACATAACATCAAGTTCGTCAAGTTTAAGAAACATCCAAAGAAACAATAATCCAATCATCCAAATTTCTCCCCCCTGGGACCAAAAAATGCTAAAAAAACTAAGATGAAAAGTCGTGCATGTACCTTGAAATCTCTCCCTGAATGGAACATTAACTAAAAACAATATGATATCTCCCCCTTGGATAAAACAATGCCAAAATGAAGAATGTATTCAATGCAATCAATCCCATCAAATAAAGAAGCATAAAAACTATTAGTAGGTACAGCGAAAGAATCATAAGCACATAATACAATAGCAGAAGGCCAAGATGACAATTTATTACTAGTTAATACATATACACATATCATTGCTCACTACAATTCCATCTTCATAAGGCTAATCAAATTCATAAACCCCCTAAAATGCATTCAACAAACCATAATCAAAATTAATCACAACCCATGATATAGAGAGAAACTAAGATAAAACTTGAAAATTTCGAATCATAAAAAACTCGAATCTTCCTATAGGTCTCCAATTAAGCGTCAACATATTCTTGACATAACTCCATAAATCAAAATCCAAAAGTAAAATTCATAAATCATCAAGCAAAGCCTCATGTACACATCAATCAATTGAACCTTAGAAAACCCGTAAATAAAAACTCAAAAAGCCTAAACGATAACTCCTTCAAACGTTTTTTTATTTTTTTTAAAAAACATCAAACTATACTTCAAAAATGTAAAGCACACAGTCCTTGTGCCCCTAGAAGAAATTCAAACCTAGGCTTATTCCTCGTCACATTATCTCGGTCATTAACTGTCTGGTTGATTTCTTCATCTGAAGGAACTGACTTATCTTCAGTCTAAATAGTTTCTTCAAAAGTAGCAACTAACTGAGAATCTGGACAATTTCTTATTTTTCCTTCATTACGTCTTTATTCTTGTAATTGACCCTTTCTAACCCAAGTATGTTTTGGTAACATGGGTTGTTAATGGAAATTTAATAGAGAGTGTCTAGATTTTCAGTTTTGGTCCCTTTGAAACAACATTTTCAATAACTTGTAACATTTTGGCCTTATGTACCCGATAACTCCACAAAAGTGACATGTAGGTACGAACCTCTGATGTTTCTTTAAGATTTCTACTTAGAAAAATCTGGTTGCATCACTTTTCTCGTCATTAGACTTAGAACATTCACCTCTATAGCTAACGTCTTAAAGGTCTTCTTTAGTCTTACCAATTTTCAACAACTTTTCTAGCTTTTCAGTACCTCCATTTAACATTCTTATTCCCTTTTTCGTACTTCCAACTTCAATTTTGTTTCATCAAGCTCATTTATAGTAAACAATAATTTCTTCTCTAGATCTTGAATGATGCTCTTCATGGAGAGGTTTTCCTTCTTTAGCTTTTCATTTTTCTTGCATATTTGCACCTCTTTTGCATACATTAATTCATAAGCTTCATAAATATTCTCCTTTTTGTCATACGAACCACTGTTATCACTATTATAATATGAGATTGAGCTTTAAGTTGATTTGTCTATGTTTTTTCCATAATTTTTTGATTTACTCACGTTTTTGTCATCCGTTACTTCCTTTTTGGTTATTGTTAAGCAAGCAACTGACTTTTGCTGTATAAAACAACTAACACATCACTATTGACAACTTCTTCTTCACTACCATACTCACTTTCAGATTCGTTCTCACTTCAAGTACTTGTATAAGACTCCCCTTTTCTCTTGTTTGAGGTATTATCACATTCTGCTTGCACATGTCCGAAGCCTTGACACTCATGCCATTAAATTCTCTTCAATTTTCTTTCACCGTTTTGAGTTTTAGCTTGTTGCTTGAAGTTGTTGTTCGATGAACTCCCACCATTCTGCCTAAAATGAGATATATCCTTCTTCACTTTCTTTAACCACTTGCTAAAATTTCTTGTCAATAACTCCATGTCCTCATTCTCATCAAATTCATCTCCTAAGTCAGTCACGAATTTTCCAATCTCAACTTACAATGCAAATCCTTTGTTCTTCTCTCGATTATCCCTCAACAAATTCATCTCAAAGTTGATAAGAATCCCAATTACCTTATCCAAAGACAATCCAGTGATATTAAGGGTTTCTTCAATGGCCACAATTTTTTGTATGAACCTCGGAGGCAACGATCTCAATGTCTTCTTAACCAGTTTTAGGTTAGAGTAATTCTTCCCGAGTTGATGTGCTTGGTTTGCTATATCAAGCAGCCTCTCATGGAAGTCTCTAATGATTTCACTCTCATCCATCTTCAATTCTTTAAATCTCATAGCCAAAGTTTTAAGGCTATCACAGATTTCGATCCTTCATATGTAGTCTGTAAAGTATCCCATACTTTTTTCACTGATTCATAAGCTGATATCATAGCAAAGTGACCTTCATCAATTGCACTAAAGATGGCGTGCAGGGCTTGAGAATTTCCAAGTACTTTCTTTTCTTTAGTCTTTGTCCACTCAGATGCATCTTTAAGCACTGCTTCTCCATTTTCATCAGTTGTCATATGATGCATCTAGCCATTTAAAACTGAGTTCCATTCTTTTGTTCTTTATGCCTGAATGAATACTCTCATCTGTGATTTCTACGTAGGATAATTTGAACCATCTGACAACGGTGGCCTGGTGATTGATATCCCTTCTCTTATAGCCATAATTGCGAAACATAGATTTGTACCAACTTGACGTACCAAGTTCTAATTCAGTGACCCGCTCTAATACCAATTGAAAAACTATAGGTTATAATGGTTTTGTAAACTTTTAGATTTTTTTTGCAGCCTTTTCTAGCACAAGCAAAAACAAAAAAATTAAATGTAAACTGACAAATGACAAGTCAACACCAAAAATTTGTTAACATAGTTCAACACTTCTTGCCTACGTCTACGGGGTTCTCACCTAACTTAATGCTTTCATTAACAATAATAGTTTTATACAAGGCTTTACTGAGCCAACACTACTCAACCCTTAACACTATCCCTCATCCTGACAACCTGTAAACATATTTCACACCCAATAATACGATCGACTCGTGCTAATTTCAATAGAGAATTTTTCTTAACAATCTTTTAATGAAAGAAAAATAAACGAATAACTCAAGTGATTAAATAACTAAGAACAAAATAGAGTACTCTTGAGATAGAAAAGAAGAACAACTTTCTGATAGGTTAAGCTCTACTGAAATAGATCTGAAAGTTGTCACTACACACTATCGGCTGATTCACACAAATTCCAATACCAAATCATAGAGCAGTAACCACATCAATATAGTGTAGCCAATTGCCAACCTTCAACAGAAGATAAATGCAATCCACAAATCAACCTAGTCGTGAGTCACCCACAACCAATCAATTAATAAAAGTTGCAAAACCAAGATGGAATTCTCATTAACATAAAATTAGCACATCAGTCCTTCCATCCACTTAACAATCACAAAGTCGAAGACTCACAGTTGGAACTCCCAAAAATTATGCGGTTAATAAAAATTAAAAAACGCAAGAGTCATGCACGTACAATCTCCGAATTACTCACCATAACTTTTGACTGACATAGACGTGATCTTTCACAGAAAAACCAGCACAGGATGGATTAATTATAAATGTAAAATCAATAGTGCCGCGCTCCAATCCAATCGACAACCACATATCTAAGAGCTCTTAATAGAAAATCTATCAACAATGCAAAAAAAAAGAAGACCCAGCTGTGAAGCACATCGACGACACACCAGCCCAAAACTAGTCACAGCAGAAAACATACACAGTAGCCAAAAAAAATCAACGACAAATGCACAAGGATGACCCACAACCAAAGACTCAACTAACCAATGTAACTTGAATGACATTGAAGTGTAAATTAAAATTACCTAGCTAATTCATGCAAGGACAAAAACAAAAACACAGCTGCAACCCCAAAAAACGTCAACAACACAAGACCAAAAAGAAGTGTTTTCGTGGAAGACCCATTCAGCTATATTTTCACGTAATACGCAAGGAGTTTTCACTAGATAGATTTCTTTCTCCATTCAATCAGCTACCAATCTTATCCAAGATAGCCTATAAGATTTAGCTTCCAGAAATTGTTGTTTATTTTATTCACACCAAAAACGACACATAAATCCCACGACAACTTTGTTACCATAACAAAATTAAACAGAAGATAAACATTATCAAATCCTATCTCAATTATGATTTGAAACTAACCAAATCCAAATACCAAATAATGTCAAATTTAATAATAAGATACATAATATGCATCTTAATAGTATAGTTGGTTCTAGGCTTTCAGTTGATGCTGCAAAAGTCTAAGGTCTTGTAGGAGATGCTCTAGTTGAAATCATTCAAAACTTAGCTATAATGGTTGCAGCTTTAGTCATTGCCTTTACAGGAACATGGGAGCTAACACTAATCATCCTTGTTTTAATTCCGTTGGTAGGCATCAATGGAATTGTCCAATTAAAGTTTAAGTAAGGATTCAGTGCCGACATTAAGCTTTGCAATATATCTAACTGGCCAGCCTTCAATTCTATCACAATTAAAATTTGTAAACCTGTGAACAAAAGATAATAGAATCTATTTCTGTTATAGATTGATGTTCGTAGGAAACAAACTTGATTGTTAAATTTTTGGGAATTTGCAATGTTGTTCAATGATTATTATACAAATGAACTAATGTAAGTGGTGGCAGGTAATGTATGATGAAGCAAGCCAAGTTACTAGTGATGCATTTAGGAGTATAAGAACAGTTGCTTCGTTTTGCACTGAGGAGAAGGTAATGCAATTATATGAAAGGAAATGTTAAGGCTCCTGGAGGACAAGAATGAGGCTGGGAGTCATTAGTGGCTTTGGATTTGGAGTGTCTTGTTTCTTTTTATATTGTTTTTATACAACCAGCTTCTATGCTGAAGCTCGACTAGTTCAAAGCAGGGTTATAAAATTTCAGGATGTTTTTCATATAAGATATTTCACACCTGTCCGATATTTGTCTAAAGATGAAAGCCTAAAACATCCAATGATTATGTGATACTTAAGACATGTTTTGATTTGTAGGCCTTTTTTTCCTTAACAACGGAAACAGTAGGAATGACTCGCACAAGCATCTTAGCCCCTGATTCTTCCAATTCAAAGATTGCTACTACTTCTATCTTTTCATTCATAGATCGTGTATTGATTGCAGACCCGAGTGATGAGTCAGGGATAACATTAGAAGACGTAAAGGGCGATATTGAGCTTGGGCATGTGAGCTTTACTTATCCATTAAGGCCAGTGCTGGGAATTTAATTCAAAATTTTATATCTGTCAAAATTTCATTTAAACTAGTCTTTTGTACGGATGTCAATTTTGTTCTATGGCCTGCCTGTGACTTGGGTTGACCTGACAGGGCTATCGGCCGAGGTTGAGTCGTAACTTCAAAATTGATGACATTTTGACTTTTTAAAAAAAATGTATAAGGCGGCCCGACCCATTGACTTCTTTAATCTTTAGTTTGTTTTTAATTTTATCTCATAAGCTAAATTTGTTGGTTGAAATCTCTATTTAATAGTTTTGAGTTTTTTGCATTTTGCCTATATAAAGCAACTAAATTCATTATTCTGAATATAATAAAACAACTCCAGTGTTACGCATTCTTTTATCTTATACATGTTTTTCTACTTTTAAAAAAACTCTTATATGATATCAGAGTCTTCAAAGATCTTGAGGAACCTATGAGTGATTAAGAGAAAATCTAACCAAAGCTTTCTTCCTTTCCATGGCTTCCTTCAACACATCATCTCTTTCACCTCTAGTTTTCAATAGTGAAAATTATCAAGTATAGGCTGTCAAAATGAAAGTTCACCTGAGAGGTCTCAGTTTGCGGCAATGGGTAGAAGGTGAAAAACATGTGCCTCCTTTAATTAAATAATCCGACACTCAATCAAATTAGAGCTTATGAAGATGAAGAAGCTAAAGCTCCAAGAGCTTTATCTCAAATACATGCTACTATATCTAAATCAATTTTCACAATAATTATAGCTTGTGAAATAGCTAAGGAGGCATATGACATATTGAAGGAACTATATTAAGGGAATGTTGTGACAAGGCGAATGTAAGTTTTAAATCTTAAAAGAGATTTTGAAATTTTTTAAATGAATGAAAAGGAGACAATTCAAGATTTCTTAAATAAGCTCATGGTCGTGGTAAATAAAATCAGACTTATGGTAGAAGAGCTATTCGATAGCAGGATCGTAGAGAAAGTCTTGATAAGTTTAATTGAAAGGTTTGAGGCCAAAATTTCATCTCTTTAAGACTCAAGGGACATCAGCCAAATGACATTGTCAGAACTAATTAATGCTTTACAAGCTCAAGAGCAAAGAAGGGCAATGAGAAAATAAGAAAGTGAAAAGATGGTGGAGGGAGCCTATCAAGCAAAAGGTTCTGTCATCAAAAAAGAAAGGAGACATTCCTCAATATGGCCATTGTGAGAAGTTTGGTGATGAAGAGAAAGATTGCTGGCATAAAAGGAAGTCTTGATGCTTTAGGTGTAAACGATTTGGACATTTGAAAAAGGATTGCAAGTTTAACAATGATGAACAAGCAAATACAATGTAAGTGATTGAAGATGAAGGAAATAAAAAAGAAGAACAAAGAATGGATAGAGAACTTATATTTTATTTCATCTGCCGAGCTTGCTTAAATACAAAATTCTTTAACTGAAATTTGAGAGAAATGCGGAAAAGATAAGTAAAAATAAGCAAAATATCAAGACCCACAACACAGTATGGTTAAAGACATCAATAATTAACTAAAAATAGCAATAACTATTCTAAGACTTGGCCTTTAACTGGACACGTTTCTAAAGCACAATTCTCAACGTTTGATTTGTTCAATAACTTTTGAGGCACTATTCTTACATTCCTCCTTGTTTTTGAAGCTACAGACTCCCATCTTTTTCTTCAGTTCTTCAAATTTGATTTTGGATAAGGCTTTGGTGAATATATCAGCAATTTGATCTTTCAATCTGCAATAAACCAATGAAACTTCTCCTTTTTTCTAAATCTTTCTAAGAAAGAAAATTTTAATCTTAAAATGTTTTGCCTTGCCAGGAAACACTGAATTTAAGGAGATTGAAATGGCAACCTAATTATCAACAAAGATTTGTGTTGATTTTTATTGCTTCAACCTTCAAACTTAAATCTTAAAGTATTTTCCTCAACCAGATGGCTTGATTTGCTACATTAGTTGCAGCTATGATTTCAACTTCTACAATACTTCGAGCAATAGTTTCTTGCTTCTTTGAGCACCAATTAATCACACTCGAACTAATGCTAAAACAAAATCTAGTTGTGCTCTTCATATCATCAATTGATCCTACCTCATACTGTCAAAAAAACCAACCAGATGAAATTAATCACTTTTAGCATACCTGATTCCATAATCAATAGTTCCTTTAACATATCTGAGAATTCTTTTGGTAACCTGCATGTGTTCTTCACTTGCACAGGGCATGAATCTAAAGAGAAGACTTACAGTCTTACTATGTCAGGCCTAGAAGCTGTTAGGTATATGAGATAAGCAATCAAATTTTTATAGAGATTCTCATTCACTTTGGCAGATCCATCATCTCTGCAGAACTTCACTTTTGTTTGCATATGAGTTTCTGTAGCCTTGAAACTCTCCATATGAAATTTCTTCAAATTTTCCTTGGCATATTTTCTTTGACTGATGAAAATGTCATTTCTCAGTTGTCTTACTTCCAGACCCAAAAAATAGGTCATCAATCCCAAATTTGTCATCTCATTCCTTAAACATTTCATACTTGAATTGATTAATGAGCTCTTGATTGTTTCCTGTGATCAAAAGATCATCAATATAAACAAAAACAATGATAATGTTAGTGTCTTCACTTCTTACATACAAGGTTGCCTCACTTAAGCTTTTATTAAAGGCTAGGCTTGTGAAATGATCATTAATCTGGTTATACCAGGCTCTTAGAGCCTGTTTAGGGCCATATAAAGCTTTCTTTAGCAAATAGACTTTGTCTTCTTTTCCTTGGATAACAAAACCATTAATTTGCTCTATAAATATCTCTTCTTTCAAAAAGCCATTTAAAGAAAAGCATATTTTACAACTAACTGGAATATTTTCCAGCCCTTTTAAGCTACCGCTGCAAGACGCAATGTGATAGTATCAAGCCTGCCTATTGGAGAAAAAGTCTCTGAAATATCTACCCCAAAGACCTATGAAAATCTCTTCACAATGAGCCTGGCTTTGTATTTGTTTACTGACCCATCATCATTTAGTTTTGTTTTGAAAACCCATTTAACTCTAATGAAATTTCTATTTAAAGGCCTTTAAACAAGCTGTCATATGTGATTTTTCTCAATCATGCTCAGCTCCTCTTTCATGGTTCAAAGCCATTTTTCTCCTTACATTGCTTCTTGAACTCCAACTGGTTCCATCATTGCTATATTGCATCTTGCATAGATGTCTGTAAGTGATCTGGTTCCTCTAACAAGTAGGTCATCAACATCATCTTTGTTGCGTTGTAAATTGATTGGAGCTTTTCTCTTTCATTTTCTAAAATTCAGTCCCACTTTTTACCCTCCATGAACACAACATCTCTACTAATTAGAATTTTTCCAAATTAAGGCTAAAACATTATATAAAATTTGGAGGAATTGTTGCAGCCTATAAAAATGCCAGGTTTATCCCTTTTATCAAGTTTGTCTCTCTTGACCTATGGCACGTGAGTAAAACACAAACAATCAGATATTTTTAAATTTTTCATATTGGTTTCAACCCATACCATGCCTTAAAAGGAGTCTTCCCATTCACAGCCTTTATAGGAAGCCTGTTTAAAAAGAACACTGTTGTGTTTGTTGCTTTTGCCCAGTACTCCTTAGGCAAAACTTTCTCATACGTCATGCATCTTACCATCTTAAAGATGGTTTTTTTCTTCCTTTCACTCACTCTATTTTTTTTGTAGAGTGTATGGAGCTGTTAGTTGATGCTCAATGCTAGCTTCCTTACAAAATTGATTAAATTGATTTGAAGTATACTCCTTGCCATTATCAGATCTTAATATTTGAATGGTATAGCCACTTTGATTCTCAATCCATTGCTTGAATCTCCAAAAAATGCTAGCAACTTCAGATTTAAATCTGAGAAAATAAATCCAGCACATATGAGTGAAGTTATCATTAAAGATTATGTAATATTTACTCCACTTAGGTGAAGGAGTTCTCTGAGGTCCTGCAAGATTAGTATGGATGAGTTGCAGCTTTTTTGTTGCTCTCCAAGATGATTTTTGAAATGGAAGTCTTGCTTGCTTGCCATATTGATAAGCCTTGCAAACTTGTAGTTCAGATTCTAGTTAAGGCAACCCTTAAGCAAGCTCTTTTCTCTGCAAGTTTAACACTATAGCATAGTGGAAATGGCCTAATCTTTTATGCCAGGTTTCAATTATACTAGCAACTATGGAATAAGCAGCTTGCTTCTCCTATAATGGATCAAAAGAAAAGCTCTTGCTCTTCATGATAACTTTAAATATTTCTTTGGCTTGGTTTGGGGGAGCGGTGGCAATTGACAACCTGTTGAAATCAACCTGCTAAAATGATAAGTACTTATTCTCAATAAGTAATTATGTGCTTGGGATTGCTGTTTTGGTAACTGCTGAAACATGAAAATAGGTGTTTGGCAACTGCGGTTGCAGTTGCTGAAAAGAGATAAAATGACTAAAAGGTCCATTGATTTAATAAACTATTAATTGTTGTATAAATAATTAAAAATATATTATTAGTCATATAAATTTAAAATTATAAATAAGAAAATAAGAAAATATAACTAAAATAAATTAAGTAAATAAAATATTTTATACAAATATATTATTAGTCTTATTAATTAAGAGTATAATGGAAAATATATTTGTAGTGAAGGTTATTAATGGAAAGTAAAATTTTTACCGCAGAAGCAGTTTCCTACTGCAACCCTCTGTCTACTTATTAATTTCTGCGATGGCACCGCAGTTTTCTCCAACCTCCAGTTGTTCACCGCAAATCCAAACATGTGACTGCATTTGAAAATTGCGGTGAATAAGTACTTATTCCTACCGCACCGCAAATCCAAACGTAGCCTTTATCTGCTACATCTTTGATCAAACATTGATTGCGTTCAAAGATGACTTTGAAGCCTCCTTCAAGTAGCTGTCCCACACTCAACAAATTTTAATTAATGTTAGGCCCAAATAATACATCTTTAATCAATTTTGTACTTGAGAGACTTTCAATTGCTAAAGTTCCCTTCCCTTTAAATAGCAATGTATTCCCCATTAGTGATCTTGACTTTGGAGATAACTGATGTATCCAGATCTTTGAAAAGTTCACGATCAAAGATCATATGGCTTGTGTAGCCACTGTCTATAAACCAATTGTCAATAGAGCTGTTGGTTGCAAAACAAGTTGCTATAAGGAGTTGCTCGCCCTCCTGTTAGTCTGCAATTTGGGCACCATTTTTCTGGTGCAAATCAATTTAAGTCTCATTCTTTTGCTAGCAGATTTTATAGCGGTGCCCCATTTTCTGACATCAAGTCTTCTCCAGCATTTGAAGGGTGGATAACCCTTAATTCCACAATGTCTACAAGGAGGATACTCATTTTTGCTTCCCCTTCTTGTGTTAGGAGAATCTAACCCCGAGGCTTCCTTCTTATTCTTCATTTTCCCATTTCCTCCTTTGTTTGCAATTTGACTGATAATGCTCCTTTAATAAAACCTTCAAACGTCATAACCCTTCGTCGTTCTTGAGCTTACAAGGCATTTGATAATTCTACCAAACTAATATTTGATATATCCTTAATGCTTTCCAATGAGGAAATGGTTGCTTCAAATCTTTTAGGGACTGTTACAAGAATTTTATAAACTAATTTAGAATCAGCAAATTCGGAGCCAAGTAATTTTACATTGTTGGCAATGCTGAGTAATCTGTCAAAATAATCTTTGACAGTATCTGAATCCTTTATCTGTTGAAGTTCAAATTTTCAGAGAAAATTGAGAACTTGCATTCCCTTTATTCTTTCATCTCCTTCAAATTCTTTTTTCAAAAAATTCCAAACCTCAATTGTTGATTTTTTTATCATAATTCTAGCAAAGATTTCTTATGAGACTGTAGCAAATAATGTAGCTTTAGCCTTAGACATTCTCGTTTTTTTCTCCTTTTGATTCTTGATATATGCCATGGTTGGATTTGTAACCAAGGGAAGAACTTCATAGTCCTCCTCAACAGCTTCCCAAAGATCATTTGCCTCCAGATGTTCCTCCATCCTAGCTACCCAGACATGAGAGCCCACTCTATTAAACACAGGTGGTGCAAATCCAGTGAAAGGAGATTCTAAATCTATCAAAAAAATTTACATGAGTCCCTCAAGAAGGGAGCTCTAATACCACTTTGAAGGAAATAAAAAAGAAGACTAGAGAATGAATAGGTTGAAGGAAATAAAAAAAGAAGAACAAAAAATGGATAGGTTGAAGGAAATAAAAAAGAAGAACATAGAATGGATAAAGAATGTATATTTAATTTCATCTACCAAGCTTGCTTAAATGCAAAAGTCTTTAACTAAAATTTGAGAGAAATAAGGAAAAGATAAGTAAAAATAAGCAAAATATCATAACCCACAATGCAGTATAGTTCCTAAAAGACAACAATAATTAACTAAAAATAGCAACAACTATTCTAAAACTTGGTTTTTAACTGGACATGTTTCTAAAGCACAATTCTTTACGTTTGACTTATTCAACAACTTATAATGAATGATTCTCATATAAGAAGATAATCTCTTCTAGTTGGTGAGAAGTACACAAGACGCATCATAGAGAGAAATGTTCTATAGATATAAGTGATGAGAGAAATGCTTATGTTAAAGAATAGAGAGAAGTGCTCTATTGAGAAGATTGGAGAGAAGTACTCCAAAGAAAAGAATTGTAGAGAGATGTGTTCCATGCCTGTGAAAATTCTTTTTTTACAATTTTGAATTAAGGGGGAATGTTGGGAATTTAATTAAAAATTGTATAGCTGTAAAAATTCCTTTTGAGTAGGTCTTTAATTTTTTTTAATTTTATCTCATAAACTAGATTTGTTGGCTAAAATCTTTATTTAACAATTGTTGAGTTTTTTTATTTTCTCTATATAAGGCAACCAAGTTCATTATTTTGAAAATAATAAAACAATTCCAGTATATCAGGAACACCGGCAAGCAACCAGAGAATATTTTCCAGAGATGGTAGACCCAATAGGAACTTGTCCTAAAGAACTTTGAACAAGATGGAACTATACCTAGGAACGACTAAAATCAAACACACATAGAAGCACAAGAAACAAAATTAAGAAAGATAGAAATAGAACAGAAAGAGAAAAGGTTTTAGAAGAATGTTGGTCATGGAAAGAACCCTAAGAGAACTTGTTTCTTAAAACCCTAGCAAGAATGTTGGTCAATGGAAAAAACCCTAAGGGAACTTGTCTCTTAGAACTCTAACCTTAGGATGCCACAAAGGAAGACCACTCCTTCAATAAGTCAAGTATTCTCAAA
>JANZXP010000009.1:21123137-21135627 GCA_027576715.1 Erythroxylum flavicans
GGCAAGACACGGGAGGGTTTAAAATTTTAAAAAATTTGTTTCTTTTTTTGAAAATTAAAATTTAAAAATTTTATAACTTAGTCCTTATATTTTTAAAATTTTTCAGTATTGGCTGGTATTTATAATACCGACCAGTATTTAAACTTGGTACTAAAATTAATATTCCGGTACCGTTTTTCAGTCGGTACGGTATGTACTGTCCGGTATTGTCCGGTACAGTACGGAATTCACAAGGTTGAATCTAAGGCAAAAAGTTTCTTTTATCAAATCAATTACTTTAATTAAGTTCTATCATAAGTAAATTATAGAAGACAAAAATATGAAGGCTTGTCAATTTTTCCACTTTCCGTGAAAAATATCCCAATGTTTTTATTAATCACATTATAGAATATATCAATTCATACTATTTTTTCGATAACATATCTATTTTAGTAATTCCAAGTTGAACCATATCGACTATTCACGTCTATCTTATAATTTAAAATCAAACTATTAAAGTATTAATTTTAAAAATATTAAAGTATTAAATCAGATGATTGATATATTCAATCTTATTATATTTTTATTGGATTTACTATTTTGTAATAACTAGTTATATGTAAAAATAAAAGATATCGTACGTTTATAAATTTTTGGCAATAATGTTTAACAACAATTTATTAACATTTTAGTTAATCGTTCTCAAACCAAGTTGATCAAAGGGTAAGAGGTCTTCGGCAAGGAGATCTCTTATCACCTTACCTATTTGTTCTCGGTCTGAAGGTACTCTAAAAACTAATTAAACATTGTATTAGCCTTGAAAGAAAATTCAAGTATCATAAGAAATGTAAGAGATTAGAAATTCATAGCTTAAGGGTCGTTTGGTTCCACTTTTGTTTTTTTTAATGTTTTTAGTTTTTGTTTTTTAATTGAAAAAACAAAAACTTGTTTGGTTAAGATGTTTAATATAAAAACTAAAAACAAAAAATTGTTTGGTTAAAGTTTGTAATGAAAAACTAAAATAAAAATATGTTTGATTTTATAAAATAAAAATATGTTTGATTTTACCATGTTGTTTCTATTTTTTTTAATTATACTCTTATGTTCATTATTTTTAAAATAATATATTATGTTTTAAAATTAATTAATTCTCATTATGGTTAGAAGTAAAATAATTAATTATTTTAAAAAATAATATATAGAAGAAACAATTAATCATCAACATATACCTCATAGAAGCAAAATGCCTATCAAAACATATACAAGGAGCTGTTATGTGGACTCTGCTACAAACTCGCACTTTCTTTTATGCCGAATTGGCAGCATCGTTAGACCCATTATTCATAATCTCTCGATACAAAAATTATAAAGTAGTTAGCTTAGGGGTTGTTTGGTTTCACTTCTATTTTTCTGTTGTAGTTTTTAGTTTTTATTTTCTATTTTTTGTTTATGTTTTTTCCTAAAAAAATAAAAACATGTTTGACTGAGATTTGTAATATAAAAACCGAAAACAAAATCCTGTTTAGTTGGGATTAGTAATTAAAAACAAAGACAAATACATGTTTGGTTTTATCATCTTGTTTCTATTTTTGTAATTATACTCTTATATTAATAATTTTATATCATACATTATATTTTAAAGTTAATTAATTATCTTACGGTTAAAATTTAAGTATATGAAAATTAAATTTAATTAAAAATTACACAATAATTGTAGATAATAAAATTCTATAAATTAGAAAATTATATCAATAAAAGATATTCATCATATTATAATTCTTGAAAACATAATAATACTATCATTTACAAAAAGAAACATAAATCAGTTAGAAATAATATAATCACTTCACATTTGCCTAGCAATTTCATCTCGCTTCCAAGACATACCTCGAAATTGTGCTGAAGTGATATTATACTCTACTTGGGAACTTGCATCTTCATTTTCACTTTCCCTAATTTGTTCATCTTTTTCGGCACAACTGCCAAATAACTCATTGCCTTGTCCATACATGTATTGATTATTGACAGTTGAATCTGGTAACAGTTAAGAATAAGTACCCATTGCTGAGGATTGATGATTTGCTTGATCAGTTATAAGGAGCTCAGGCGTTCACAAAGTTAGACTTGAGATCAGGATACTATCAGTTGAAAATAGATGAGGTTGATGTACTAAAGAGTGCATTTAGAACAATATATGGGCACTTCGAGTTTTTGGTGATGCCGTTTGGATTGACTAATGGCCCAACAACTTTTATGGCCTTGGTGAATAAGGTATTTCAACCTTATTTAGATCGTTTTGTGATTATGTTTATTGATGATATTTTAGTGTATTCGAAGTGCAGAGAGGAACATGCAAAACATCTAAGATTGGTTTTACAAATAATGAGGGAGAAATAGTTGTATGCCAAATTCAGTAAGTGTGAATTTTGACTTGATCAAGTAATATTCTTGTGTCACATTGTATTGGGGCAGGGCATACAAGTAGACCCAAAAAAAATAGAAGCAGTGATGAAGTGGGAAGCTCTAAGAAATGTGATTGAGATTTAGAGTTTCCTTGATTAGCTGGTTCTTACGGAAGGTTTGTTAAGGGGTTTTCACTGATCTCACCCCCTTTGACGAAACTTATGAGGAAGAATATGCCTTTCAGATGGAATGATGATTGTCAGAGGAGTTTTGAGGAGCTAAAACATCGGTTAACTACAACATTAGTGTTAGCTATTCCATCTAGATCTAGAGGATAAATTGTATATAGTGATTCTTCATATCAGGGTTTAGGATGTGTACTGATGCAGTATGGCAGGTTAATAGCATATGCATCGAGACAGTTGAGGTCTCACAAGTTTAATTACCCAGTATATGATTTAGAGCTTACTGCTGTAGTATTTGCTTTGAAGATTTGGAGACACTACCTGTATGGTGAAACTTTTCAGGTATTTACTGATCATAAAAGTTTGAAATATCTGTTGAGTTAGAAAGAGTTGAATATGAGACAATGGTGGTCGATAGAGTTATTGAAAGATTATGATTATACAATTGAGTACCATCCTGGCAAAGCTAATGTGGTAACAGATGCATTGACTAGAAAATCCAATAGCAATATGGCATAGATATAGGCCTCAAGGTTACCAAACCTAGTACAATTGAGGGCATTGAATGTTGAATTGAATTTGCGGCAGAATGAAGCATTAATAGCTACACTAAAGCTTAGGTCAATATTGCATAAGAGAATCAGAAAAGCTCAGAGTAAAGATCTAGAATTAGTGAAGCTTATTGAGAAGTTGAAACAAGATTCGAGTTATGATTTAGAGTTGAGAGATGAGAAACTGTGGTTGAAGCAGAGATTGTGTGTACCTGATGTTGATTATTTGAGAAGAGAGATTCTAGAAGAAGCACATATGGCAACTTATGTTATGCATCCTGGTACTACCAAGATGTACAGTACACCAAAACAACATTTTTGGTGGCTAGGGATGAAGAAGCAAGTGGCAGAGTATGTCGCTAAATGTTTGACTTGTCAGCAGATTAAGGGTGACCATCAAGCTCCAGTTGTGAAGTTACAATCATTGCCAATTTCGGAGTGGAAACGGGAGAGAATTACTATGGATTTTATTATGAAATTGTCTAAGACTCTGAGGGTCATTGTTGATAGATTGACGAAATCGACCCATTTTTTACCTGTGAGGCAGAATAATTCACTAGATCAATTGGCCTGGAGGTATGTGAATGAGATTGTAAGATTACATGATGTCCTAGTATTTATTGTGTCTGATCAGGATCCCAGATTCACTTCCAGAATTTGGGGAAGTTTACAATCAGCCATGGGAATGAAGTTGAATTTTAGTACAACATTTTATCCTCAGACAGATGGACAAAGTGAGAGGACTATTAGGATTGTTGAAGATATGCTTAAAGCTTGTGTTTTGGAGTTCCAAGGAGCATGGGACCAATATGTAGCACTTATCGAATTTGCATATAATAATCATTATCACAGTAGTAGTGGAATGGCACCTTATGAGGCATTGTATGGCAGAAAATGTCGATCGCCTCTATATTGGGATGAGGAAGGGTTAAGAATGATAAAAGGCCCAGAATTGATACAAGATACAGTGGATAAAGTGAAACTAATCGGACGCCGAATAAAAGTACCATAAGATAGACAGAAGAGTTATATCGATCAGCACAGAAAGGATATGGAATACAGTATCGGAGATAAAGTATTTCTGAGAGTCTCGCCTTGGCGAGGAGTGTTGAGATTTGACAAGAAGGGTAAGTTGAGTCCTAAGTATATTGGTCCTTATGAGATCCTTGAAAAGATAAGACCATTGGTGTACAGATTAGCCCTACCGAGTGAAATGTCTCAGATAAACAACGTATTTCATTTGAGCATCCTTAGCAGGTATAGATCTGATCCGAAGTATGTATTACCGGCTCAAGAGATTGAAGTTGCTGGTAATCTGAGTTATATTGAGGAGCCAGTCAAGTTAGTGGGCTATCAGACAAAACAATTGAGGAATCAGGTAATTCTATTGGTGAAAGTCCTGTGGAAGAATCACTCGAGTGAGGAAGTAACTTGGGAAATAGAAGAGCATATGAGAAAACAATATCCCTACCCGTTTCATGAATCAGGTAAGAATTGTGAGGATGAAATTTCTTAAGAAGGGGAGAATTGTAATATCCCATTATCCTATGATTAGGGTTAGAACCCTAGGATACTATATATGAGAGTTTATTGAGAATTTAGAAGTGCCTTTCATGCAATATGGCATACACATGCATGTGAATAATGTTTCCACTCATGAAAATAATTGTATATGCATTCATTGACATTTTCCTCGTATAAGTGATTTTAATGCGATTAAAGTGTGAATTATGGATTAATTGTCTTGAAAATTAAATTGGTGTGTATTAGAATTATTTTCGCATTTTTGGAGACATTTAGGATATTTTGGAAATTTATTGAAAATTTGGAGTATTTTTGGACTAGGAAAAATATAGAAATAAGAGACAAATAGAATTATTGACAAATGGACTAATTATGGAGTGACAAATGGATCAATTCAAATTAATGTGTGGCATGTGGACCAATAGCTAAGTGACATTTGGTAGCTTCACATGATAACAAATGCAAGACATGCATTAGAGACATATGGCAAAGCTAAGTTAAGCCACCTAAGTCATGTTTTTTGTTAGGCAAGGAAGAATTCTGCAACTCTTTTTTCACCAAAATCATCTAAACCTTCCTTCATGCTTTGCCATCACCGAAACACCATCTTTGCTCATTTTTGTGTATTGGCTTTTGGTTAATTCATCAACGTGACACCTTGCAAAGAAACCACTTCAGACCGTATGCTGTCTCTGTATTCTTGTCCATCCACCGAAATCTTTTCTAACCACTCTCAACTGCTGGAATTTTTCTGAATCAAGTAACTGATTAACTTGTATGGGTAGTGTAAATGACATTTTGATGATGTTTTAATGTTTGTAAATGGACGCATGCATGAGTGGTGTAGGAAGATAAATGAATGCATGCATGAATGGTGTTGTAGGAAGAAGAGTTTCAGTGATATAAGCAAAATGAAAATGTGCAGAAAGTGTTATATGAAGTGTGCTGGAGTGTGTTATATACAGTGTTTTACTGAATATACATCTGTATTTTAGTCATAACTTGATATGTGAATATCCAAATTAGATGGATTTTGATTTGGAGTAAACTAGAGACATATGGCTACATTTTTTATGAAGGAATCAAATTTGAAATTTGTCCTTAAGATTCTTAAAATTAGGCTTGAATTTGAGCATTTTGTTCTATCAAGGTATGAAAATAGTCCATAGGTTTTTCACTATAATTTGGATGATACTGAACCAAAATGCATGAAATTGATGTCATTAGACACTTAAGACATTGTGGAACATTTGATTAGGAGAAGGTGCTATCAAAATACCTCATTTTCTAGGTCATAATGGTCATACAAATCTGACTCAAAATCTATTTAAGAAAATCTGGAAAAAAATGCAGAACATGTGATATGGAAAAATATAGAATAGTTATTGTTTTGGAGTTTATGAACAATCATGAATTGTTGAACAGTGTATTGATGTTACTAAACTGAAACTGAAGTAAAAATGAAGAGGTCATCAATTGTAAATGATAGAATTTTTCTAATGAAGTGTTTGATTAAATGGATATCATGTTATGGAAAAGGATAGGTTTGATGAATGATATTATGTAATTGAAGAGGTATAATCAATTGGTTAGAGTTTGATAATTTCATGAAAACAAATTGGTATGTGAATGAGTATGGAATGATGATGTGTTTGTGGTATAGTAATCTAGAAAATGGGAGTGAACTTGGTGTTAAAATGTAAGTGAGTTTCAGACAAACAGAAGAAAGAAGGAAGAAAAACACAACTCTACATGATCGTGCATCTGCACGATCGCGACTCTACAGAGAAGAAGGAAAGTCGCGATTGTGCACTTGCATGATTGCAACCTGAGAGGCTTTACCAAAGGGTGTTTGTTTGGATGTTTTTCAACCTAATTCAAGTAAGGATGTTACCATATGAGGCATCTAGGTTTAAATGAGCTCTTAAATGAATTTAATTCATGTTGAATGAAGGGACTAAAGTGAAAAAAGGGTATTAAGGATTAAAACAATGTTTTGAAGGTGTTGTAAATTGTTTAGGAAGAGTATTAAAGAAACATACCTGAGAAATTGTTATTGAACATGCATGATACATTCATAAATGTATTTATGACTGATAATTCTTATTAGAATGCACATGAGTGACATATAAATGTATATGATTGCATATAGAGGCGCACGTCGAGCGATCGCTTCCAGACATTGCTGGGACTTCAAGGCAATAAGCTAAATGGAGCATTTGTGAGTCAACCTTGATGATCTTCCTAGGATTGATTGATTGATTCTGTTTAACTTCCAATTATTGAACTGTTTGTGATCTGTATGTGAAATCCAGACTTTAAAGGCCCGAGAAGTTTGATATTCAAGAATGTATTGGAAGTGTTCTATTTGTAAATGAAATTTGAATGATATCTATTTGCTACAAACTCTGATTGATTTCTGAATACTCAACAAAAGTTGAATGCCGAATTGAGGTCTGATGAATATAAGATTTTGTCTGTGTATCATAAGTGGATGCTATTCATGGCATATTTAGTTATTTAATGCATTTCATAAAATGCATATTCAGATAAAGGTGTTGTGATCAGAGTAACCAGTCTGAAAGAGCTATAAGCTCATAATTCTGCACGTAGAGCTTTGCTCCGTGATTTTTGTATCTGACTAAGCCCAATGGGCCAGTATCTATATCTGTATCTGTATTTGAAAGGCACTCGATCACAACAAATAATAACGAATCTGGAGTCTCATATACACTTGTAGTTGTATATTTATGATTATGACGTTAAAGTGATATGCCATGATAATGTGATTGATTGGGTTGTACAAGTTTTGAAAGAATGTATCTGATGTGTATGACATTCATTGATGGAAGACCCAATAGGAACTTGTCCTAGAGAACCTTCAACAAGATGGAACTATGCCCGGGAATGACTAGAATCAAGCACAAACGAAAGCATAAAAAACAAAATTGAAAAGATAGAAATAGAACACAAAGAGAAAAGTGGTTAGAAAAATGTTGGTCAATGGAAAGAACCCTAAGAGAACTTGTCTCTTAGAACCCTAGCAAGAATGTTGGTCACTGGAAAGAACCCTAAGAGAACTTGTCTCTTAGAACTCTAACCTTGGGATGCCATGAAGGAAGACCACTCCTTCGATAAGTCAAGTATTCTCAAAGAACACGAAGAAAGCAAGAATGCTCCCAATAATACTCAATAGTATTTCTAAATGAAAATCCTCTTCCAAAGTACATAGAGGGTGCCCATTTATAGTAAAACTTCCTAACTTAATGTCCTAAAGAAGAAACTAAATAAAAGGAAACAAATCAATCCCCAAAAGGAAACAAAATAAACTTATAAAGGTGTTGACTAGATGACCTTCTGTCAAGGAAAACAAAAAAGAAACTAATTAAAACATGATCTAAACATATTGGACCTTATAGATCACGTCCTTCTCGTTATTCTTACGTGGCAGATGGTATTTTAAGTGAGTTCTCCCAATTAGACTTCATGTGGACCTTTGGACACTTCATGTTGGGCTTCAAGGAGTAGGACAATGCCTCTTGGACCTTTATGAGATGAAATCTTACTCAACAATATGGGCTCTATCTCTTGAAGATCTTGGATCAAACAATTCAATGCTTGCTTCATTGCTTTGGCCCTAGATCTTGTCATTGGGCCTCCAACATCTTATAATGGATCTTTAGGAACATTAGACTTGAATGTTGGGCCTTTGATATGGGAATTTCGTTCAGCCCCTTGCCTTGTACATTCAGACTTCAAATCTGATCCAATTTCAACTCCTAAACCTCCTTTTGCAAGCTCATGTCCATATAAGTCATATCCTAGGATTCCTTGAGGCGGATCACACCATGTATGCTTCTCTTCTTGTCTTTCATATGCCCATGGTTCTCCATCAGACATACTAATCAAAGACTGAAATATGTTGATGTATAATATTGAGCCTCAAAGTCTTAGCAACACGCCTACAGAGTCACAGATACTGAAAGAAAATAGAGAAGAAAGACTTAGAAAGGAAGGAACAAAGGGAATAGAGAAGAACATACAGAGAGAAAATCAAGTCATAATACGCACGACCCTCAACCCAATACACCCACAGCTCATATACCCTCATTCTCTCTAACCTTCATAGACTTCTTGTAGTTGCCAGTGCTACGTCTCACCACTACCTCTTGACATTCCTTAACATGCGGATCATCTGACACCTATCCTTCCATACCATTGTCATCATTTGGGAATATTTCCTCATCCTTTTCTTCCAACTCATCATTTATAACTACCTTTGCAGGTGTATGCTCCATTTTGCCTGCCTCTTGATTAGTGGTCATGACAATACCCTCCCCATTGAGATTGACCTTGAGGTAATGTTTCTGAAGGTATGACATCAATTCCTAGGACGGATGTACATCCATGTCCCATTGAATGAGAAATTATTGTTTATCATTCCCAAATACTTGAACTATTCTTTGCTTGAGAATCTTTAAGGGAGACATTGATAAGTGTAAATTGCATCATATTTTAGGGCATAGTTTGATATGTGTTTAGTTGTTAATTCAATCATTTAGTATGTGTTTAGGTTAGAATTGTGTTATTTTGTTAATTATTTATGTTTAAAGTGTTTTATGGGTTAGTACAAGTCTTTGAGCTTAAAGATTATCTTTTCAAAGCACCCTGGTATGTTTGCCAGGCCACGATCGTGATAGAAGCACCAGAGTTAGCCTATACCACAATCATGACAAAAGCACCAAAGTTGGCCCACATGCCACAATCCTGATATAAGTTTAGGGAATGGCCCACAATTGTGGCCTGCTTTGGGAAAACATGTAGACACTTAAGAACGTCAAGTTTGGAGGGTATTTTTGGACCTTTCAGATCCTGAAAAAATCCTAGGGTTACCTAGAACACAAGAGGATATTTAAAGAACAATAAAAGAGGCAGAAAAGGAACTTTTTCACATTAGCCACCTTGAGAAACTCTAGAGAGAAATCATCAAGAGATAGAGGAAGAGAAGAAGGAAGAGAGAAGAGGAGAAGAAGCTGACTTGAAGTACTTTCCAGATCAGATGGTTTCCCAATGTGGCTGCCTCCCATCATCCATTTTAGATTATATTTCTTGTTCTTTTCAGCTTTATTATTATATATAATTGGATTGAACAGTTGATGATAGATTTAGAATGTCATGGATGTTCTAAACTCACCTTCGGAATTTTATTCTTGAATTAATGAGAATCTGATTGTTTATGTGTTTATTGGATATTGTTGTGGTTTGATTCTAGTATTGAATAATTCGATAATAAACTGAGGGTGAATCTAATGAAAAATGATTAAATTGGACTAACGTGAGTTAGATGATTTAATAAAAACCATAATTAAATCAGATCAGTAATTTGTGTGAAGAGAGATCTTGTATAGGTTTCTGATTATTTATTAAAGAACTTTAGAACTAATAAGGGTTTTGGATATGTTATAAATTGAGAGATTGCAACCTCCATAATTTGATTAGGGTTTATGATTTAGTGTTAATGGTTATAACTTGAGAGAGAGTAATCAACCCTAGGGTAGTCTAGAACTAACAATCCGATAATTCATAATCAGTTAGGTTACCATTAAGGATAGGTAAAATTCCCTTTCTCTCAATTGGTAAGTTCTTTCGATTGATTCCTGGGTGTGTTGCAATTACTTAGTAAAAAGTATTTTCATGTTTGATTCTTAATTTGATTGATTGAATTAAATTCTTGTTTTAGTTTCGTTGCATCTTGAATTTCTATTATTTGTTTCTGGCCTTAGATTTTAGGATTAGATTAGTTCCCTCCTCGTGGGATCGACACTTTTGGTACTACGCTAACGAACTGTATGCTTGCAGATTATCGAGGGTTAATAATTAAAACTTATACATAACCAAACCACTGATAAAGTTTTAGGCACAGTTGCCAGGGAGGAGATTAGTTTAATTCTTGTAGTCTAAGGCTTTTTCACCATCTTTTGTGAAGAAAAAAATGACAAAAGTTTGCATGCAAGTTATAAGACACATCAATTTGGACATCCCAAGGCAAGAATGGGGAATCTCAAAAGCTAGATGCTAAGAAGAGAAAGAAAGAACGATCATAAAGGATATATATTATAAGGAGCAAAGGACTCTTGTAGATTTCAATGAGCCAAAATTTAGTTAGGGAAATCATCATCTTTATATGAACAGGTACATTTCGGGGTGGTAGAACCACTCAAATTTCTATTGGTCTAACAATATAAGTACTCACATAGGACATCAAGATCTATTTGGATGTCAGCAAGATGAGTCCAGTTTATGGGATTCCAAAATAGACACAATAATGGATAAGCTAACAGACATAGAAGAGACCCAGAAGAAGAGACTGGAAGAGCAAATTGATCGAGTAACTAAAAATCATGCCTCTTTTATTCATAACTTAGAGATTTAAATGAGACCGCTTTCCCGTGAATTTTGTAAGAAAATTATGGAAGACTCTCTTAGCAATATGGAATTATGTCAACGAGAGCAATATGAGACTATCACACTTAAAAATGGGGAAGAACAAGAAGAACCAGTGGAATACCATACTGAACCCTATCTTGTAGAAGACCAAGAGACAAGGAAAGAGGATGAAGAAAAGAATGACAACTATGTTAAGTCAAGAGAACTTTACGATGATTAATTTTGATGACAATCAAATAATAATAATGTTAGAAACAAATGAATGTTTTGACAAGTGTGTTAAGTTTGCAGACAAAGTACAGAACACAGACGCAGAAGGAAACACAGACGCAAACGCGGATGTGAAGTCGAAACACAGATGCAAAGTCAGTATAGACGCAAAGTTGAAATACAGATGCAAACACAACATAGATGCAGACGCAGACACAAATACAACACAGATGCAGACGTAGACGCAAAGTCAACATAGACGCAAAGATAATATAGACGCAAACGCAGACGCAGACGCAAGGACAACACAGACGCAAAGACATAGACGATACCATAAAGATATAGTAGCACATCAGATAGTTATTTAGTCAGATTTAGTTACAGAACTTAACTAAATGGCGGTTATCAAGAATCAAAAAGCAGTTATCAAAGATCAAGAAGCAGTTAGAGACGAAGGCTATAAATACTAGTCATAGTCGAAGATGTTACATTCTTAGAAAAAGTGAGAAATCTTAGACAAGTTAGAAAGTTAGACAATCTAAGAGAAACTCTGTAGTGCGATACGAAGAGAGCTAATCTTACTGTAACAAAAGCTCACAATCTTTTTCTAGTGAGAGAAAGAAAAGGCTAGTAGCTTGGAGAGGCTAAAATAGCTGAAAGAATACTTTGTAAGAGACATGAAGAGGCTCTGGAAGGGAAGAAAGAATACTTGTAATTGTTTGGAGTACAGTGAAACACTCAGACGAATTCTAAGGACTGGACGTAGCCCACCGTTTGGGGTGAACCAGTATAAAAATTGCAGTGTCTATCCTTTAATCTTTACTTCAATTTATTTTATTGTTAAACAATTATATAAAAGTTATTTGTGATTTAACTACGTAATAATTTTCGTATAAAGTTTGTGATATCTTTTTAATAAGAAAGAGAAGTTCTTAGCAAGATTCTATATTCACAAAAAGGATACACCATTCAACCCCCCTTCTTGTGTATTAAGTTTCTTGTACGTAAAGTTTATACTAACGTGTGATTTACTTTAATTGGTATTAGAGCTCAGTTTTCTAGAACCACCTTTACAAAGTGAGGACAAAGATTCATGGCAGAATCACATATTTTTATAGCTGAAGGTGCCTCCGTCACAAGACCTCCTGCGTTCAATGGTGAAGATTATCATTATTGGAAGGACAGGATGCG
>JANZXP010000009.1:21149922-21166674 GCA_027576715.1 Erythroxylum flavicans
ATGACAACTCTCCCTATTATTCCTTAGATCTTGGTATACCATGCTTGAATATGAAAAAAACTTGGGTAGGTGTCCATGAAGAAAATCTCATCATTCAGATTAGTGATGACCAAGTGACATTCAACATGAATGATGTATTAAAGAATCTAGAGGAGGGCGACATATTCAGAAAAAATAATGTGTTCAAATCTTCTAAGGAACGAGAGGACGAAGAATAGTTAACAACAGACATCAAGTTTGAAGAAGCTATGGAAGTCTCTGCTCAAAAAGATAAAGAAGAAGAGGAGATAAGGGTGAATGAGGAAGCACCAAGAAGAGAACAACTCACCCTCTTACCGAACAAACTGCTAGATTCCATAGAAGATTCAAGGAGTTTTGTTATTCCTTGTTTTGTTATCAATTAGCTCGAAAAAAGGACATTACTGAGCTTAATTGGTTTTCATAATGTTATCAATATTATCCTTCTAATTATTTTGCAATTTGTAGCTTACTTACAAGCTACAAAATAGATGTTGAACAAAAAAGGTGGAAGTAAGTCGCTTATAATTGATCCCAGCTAAGTTTCCAAGGATAGAGCATCGAGCTATTGACGTTAAAAGAAGCACTGCATAGGAGGCAACCCATGGATTGTTAATTCCATGTTATTTCTTTTGACATTTAGATAGTTTGAATTCCATAGTTAGGTTATTTCGTTTCCAAATAAGGTCGGGAAGGCATAGAATTTTGACATGAGTTGGATGATCAAGGAAGTAAGCAAAAAAGAGAGGTGAAAGAGTTATAAAAAGTTAGGAAGTGATCTTGGGAATGTGTAGAAGGATAAAAGAAGAAAAAAATCAGAGATTGATAAAAATATTATAGGCCACGATCGTGGTCTATGGTAGGGGTAAAATTGTCCATATGATTTTCAGCTAAAATTTTTACCATTTTACTATTCCTTCACCTATATGTTCATGTCATACTTCACCTTTTCACTCACTTTCATTTTAACTTTATCTATCTAAGATTAGAACCTTCAAACACTCTCGCTTCTCTTTAAACAACTTCCAAATTCACACATTATTCGAACTTATACCTACTTGCAATCTAATATATCATGAATTAAGTAGTTAGCGAAGCGCAACCAATCATCAGGAAGAAATCAAGTCTCGAGCCGAGGGCAAAGGGCAGTGAATTTCAGAGCACCCTTCCCAATCTGCACAAAAGATGAAGATATTAGTTTCCAATCCCTTAATGTTAAACAAATAATAGTCCCGAAATATTTTGATTTTGATATGCTTCATAGGCTAGAAATCAATGGTAGAGAATCTAGTAGAAAGAATTCAATGGACGACGTTTATACACTTCCAATATCTTGTCTACCAGGAGCTCACACTCGAATTCTTCACTTCCTTTTATTTCGAACCTAGTAACCTTAAGGAAATATGGTTTAGGTTACGGGGATGAGCTTATGAGCTAAACATTGAAATCATGTGCGATATTTGCAGGTTCCCCGAATCTTCCATTATTGATAAGTATGATGATTTTTGTGCTTTTCGCTATTAGAATGAGCTCACTAAGTTAGAGCGATTCGACGTTAAGAATGCCCACAACAACATTATACGAACCCATGAGAACTTGTTATTGTATAAATTCATGTGTCAAATAGTTTTTGACAAATCAGAAACCAACAAATGCTTAATAAAATAACTTTTTCTGTTGTGGTGCATGGATCACAGCATCCCAGTGTGCACCTCCACACATGTGTTGAATGCTATTATTGCGACTCTGTGTAAGACGAGCAACAATTTGGGTATGCGGTACTTGTTATTCACCATTGTTGAGTACTATGGCGTGGATAGTGGTGGCATAACCATCTACCTCCCTAATTTTCTAAATCACCATCATTTGTGGCGTGCTGAAATCCTTAACTCCCATAACATGGAACTCCAGGATATTAGCCAAAAGACTCATGTGAAGATCAGGGCTAGTTAGGCGAGTTCTAGCAGAGCGCCGCTTATGTAGGAAGAAGAGGACTCAACTAGTGAGGAGTTTGAAGAGGAAGAAGATACAGAAGAGCCTGGTTGGAAGAAAGTGCTCAATACAATCTCCATCAACACCAAGGTAATTACAGATACATTTGCGAAGAACTTTAGAAGGATGAAGGGCATGGCTCGGACATAATGATGTCAAAACCGGGATATACATCGTATTCATCAATACTTCGAGGCTTAAGGCATCCAACTGCCACCTTCGACACAATCCCGGCCTCCATCACCGTGAGACTTTGTTTCTAACCCTTTTCTTTTAAATTTAGTCTTTATTTTTGTTTTTATTTTATTTTATTTTTCTTCTTTCCATATGTATTTTTTTGCCTTCTTCTTACATTAAGGGCAATGTGTTGTTCAAGTGTGGGGAGGGTTATGCATTTTTCTTTGAGTGTGAATTTTGCATATTGTATGATAGTTTGTTAGGTTATATATTGTGAATTGTATGAATGTGTCGATGGCTTAGATGGATTTAAATCGATTTAATTTTTACATTAGCTCGTAAAATTAGTAATTTGGGTTCTTTGGCTAAATATGCAAGTTAATTAGGATTTAGTGTTAGTTTATCACCGTATAAATTGTCACATTCATTCATAATTTTAGGTCTTTCGACTAGGTAGCTTTACTAGTATTTTTTCATAGAAATGAGTAACTAAAGCAATAAGGTAGGCATTAAAAAAATGTTTGCTAATTTTTAAATAAATAACTATTTCGCTAGCCTTCAGGTTATGAATAGAGCTAGTAGCTAGTCAAGAAAGTGATGTAGTTGAGTAACCGGATCGACACGCATTACAATTGTGTGCCGTTATGTCAAAAGGCTATAATGACATCAGCGTAATAAAAAAATGACTTAGTTGAGTAACCGGATCGACATTCATCACCAATGTTTGCCTCCATGTAAAAAACTAGGTCCATGTCTACAAAAAAGTAAATAAAAAATTTTTCTAATAAAAACATATCGAACATGTAAATAGCTTGACTTTTCATGAAAATGTAAATAGGAGTAGTTATAGAATTTGAATGACCAAATAATTATTAATTTGTGTGTACAAAAGAAAATGGTGAATAACTTGACATTTGGGTCTTAATTAATTTGTATGTTTAGTCCGTAACTCCTAAATGTGGATTTTGCATGTTAATGATTTGGAATAACTTGAATGATTGTGTTCAAAGTTAATTTTATTTCATGAAGTTGAAGTCATTGTCTCATTATTGCATTGTGTGCTGTGTGATTTTGTGTGTTTATTATTTTGTTTGTTTGAGGACAAGTAAACGTTTAAGTGTGAGGATGTTGATAAGTGTAAATTGCTTCATATTTTAGGGCATAATTTGATATATGTTTAGCTGTTAATTCAATCATTTAGTATGTGTATATGTTAGAATTGTGTTGGTTTGTTAATTATTTATGTTTTAAGTGTTTTATGAGGTTAAAACAAATCTTTGAGCTTAAATATTATTTTTTGAGGTACCTTGATGTGCTTGCTAGTATTTCAGGGTCAACATCAAAGAATGAAGGAGTTTTGGAGACATTCATGCTGAAACAATGGCCCACGATTGTGGCATGTTAGGCCAGTATCATGACAGAAGCACAAGGAATAGCCCACGATCATGGCTTGCACGCCACGATCATGACAGAAGGCTCAAATGTGGCCCATGATCGTGGCCTGTGTTGGATAAACACACAAGTACTTAAAAATGACAATTTTTGATGATTTTTAGACCTTTCGGACCTCGAAAAATCCTAGGGTTACTCAAAACACAAGAGGATATTTTAAGAACAACAGAGAGACAGAGGAGGAGCCTTTGCATCAGTCACCTTTAGAAAGAAATCATCAGGAGATAGAGGAAGAGAAGAAGGAAGAGAGAAGAGGAGAAGAAGTTAACTCGAAGTACTTCCTAGATCAAGAGGTTTCCCGACATCGTTGCCTCCTATCATCCATTTAGATTGTATTTCCTGTTATTTGATTTTTATCATTGTATATAATTGGACTGAACAGTTGATGACAGGATCTAAAATTTCAAGGACGTTCTGAACTCACCTTTGGAATTTTATTCTTGAAGTAATGAAAATCTGATTGTTTATGTGTTTATTGGTTATTGTTATGGTTTGATTATGTGATTGCATAATTCAATAATAAACTAAGAGGGTGAATCGAATGAAAAACAATTAAATTAGACTAATGAGAGTTAGGTGATTTAACAGAAATTAGAATTAAATCAGATTGGTAATTTCTGTGAAGAGAGATCTTGCATAAGGTTCCAATAGTTTATTAGAGAGCTTCAGAACTAATTAGGGTTTTGGATAAGTTGTGAATTGAGAGATTGCAACTTCCATAATCTGATTAGAGTTTATGATTTAGTGTTAATGGTTATAACTTGAGAGAGAGTAATCAACCCTAGGATGGTCTAGAACCGACAATCCAATAATTCATAATCAGTTAGGTTAACATTAAGGATAGGTAAAACTCCCCTTCTCTCAATTCTTTTCAGTTGATTCTTGGATGTGCTATAAATTGCTTAGTAGTTAGTATTTTCATGTTTGATTTTTAATTTGACTGATTGAATTAAATTCTCATATTAATTTCATTGCATCTTGAATTTTTGTTATTTGTTCTGGCTTTAAATTTTAGGATTAGATTAGTTCCCTCCTCGTGGGATTGACACCTTTGGTACTATGCTAATGAACAGTGCGCTTGCAGATTATCGAGGGTTAATAATTAAAACTTACATACAACTAAACCACCCAATGAAAAGCTAGTCAAAACAATCACTTTAGATTGTTGTTTACATTAAAATTAAAATGGTAAACAATTTTACAATTGATAATCAAATTAAAATTTCATTACAATTTAAAACAAAATTTAATTTAAGATTTTTTTATTTACAATGAAAAAGAAATTAGGAGTTTAAATTTGAAATTTCTACAATAAAAGTAAAATTGTTTATTGTTTACCTTTTTTTTATAAGATGAAAGAATTTATCATACCATATAAGCTTTATTGAACTGGAGTTAAGCTACCTATAAACAACTTTATTGTTTTGATAAATTCCTAAATATTAAAATTTATATATGTCCTATAAATTAATGCTCGTTGTGAAATTTGAATGTCCTTCTAAACTAAGGGTGAATTAATATATGTTCATAATTTTATGAATTTCATACCTTTTATAAAATTTTCATAATATCAATTATACCTTTTTATCTCAAATTACATCACTTTGATAATTTTATATTCAGTATGAAATTCAAATTTCATTTTTATCTTCTTATTTGAATTTTTTAAAATATATATGTATAATTGATAACAAATCACTTACATAATTTATTTTCTTTTCATAGGTTCTTCAATGCATAATCCTTCTTACTTTAACTTCAAAATAAAAAAGACCACTTTAATTCTTGAAGGTCATATATTATATATGATAATTTAAAAAATAAGATATGATTTTCAAAAGAATTAACTAACTTGGTAGTTAGGTAGACTTGAAACATAATATTCTAGTGACATTTTACAGTAGCAAACCTTAAATTTAGTCCTTAAGAATTAGACAAGAGTCCTAAGGGTATACTAAGAGGCTCATTTAACTTCTAAGGTCTTATATGGTTTAAGTTGAATATTCTTTTTATAATCATTGTTACACATATGGTAAGAGTCATATTGATAGCTGTGATTTCCATTATGTTTTAGGGTTTAAATTATTAGGTATTTAATGTTAATTTGAGTGTTTAGTGTGTATTTAGGTTTTAATTCTGTGAGTTTATGTGTTTAATTGCTTTTATGAGTTAGTATGAATCTTTGAGCTTAAATGTTATATTTCTGAGGTACCTTGATATGTTTGTTAGTGTTTCAGGATAAACGGTAAAGAACGAAAAAGTTTTGAAGAGTTTCGGGCAAAAATCATGGCCCATCCATAATCATGGCATGATCGTGACAGAAAGAGGTGAGCTGACAGAACCTAGGCCAGGATCGTGCACTTTGGGTCACGATCGTGACAGAGAGCTCTAAACCAGGCCACGATCGTTCACTTTGGATCGTGACCGTGATAGAGAGGGTTAGGCGCTAGCCACGATCATGGCCCTGACACTAAAACTCAAGTTTCGCAAGACTTTTTGGACCATTTCAACCCCGAATCAACCCTAGGGTTTCTAAGTATAAATATAACATTAAGGGATAGAAGAACCAGCCTTGGAAAAGCATTGATCAGCCACCAAAAAATGAAACCCTAAAGGAGAACCTTGAGAGATTGAGAAAGAGACGAAGGAAGAGAGAAGAGGAAGACGACGCAGACACGAATTACTTCCCAGAATAAGAAACTTTTCGAAGTCGCGACCTCCCATCATCTTGTCGAGTTTTGTTCCTATGTATTTCAGTTTTATTCAATTATATAATTAGGATATATAGTTGATTATAAAGTTGCATTGTGGTTGATGTTCTATATGCACCTTTGGATTATTATTATTGATTTAATGAAATCTGATTGTTTTATGTGTTTATTGAATTAATTGTGATTTACTATGCACTTCATATCTCGATAATAGACTGAGAGGGTAAATCGAGAGAAAACAATTAATTTGAGCTAACGAGAGTTAGGTAAATTAATAGATTCAGAATTAAATTAAGTTAGTAAATCTTATGTAGAGAGATCACATTTAGGTTTCCAATTGTTTATTAGAGAACTTAAGAACTAATTAGGTTTTGGATAGGTTGGAAATTTAGATATTACAACTTCCTATAATCTGATTAGGGTTTATGCTTTAAGGTTCAATTATAACTTGAGTGAGAGTAATTAACCCTAGGATCATCTAGAACCGTTAATTCGATAAATCGTAATATGTTAGGTTGACATTAAGGATAGATAATTTGCCCTTTCTCTCTTTCGATAAACTCATTCGGTGGAATTTGAGGTTGTGCAATCATCGTTTAACAAATTGATAAATTTTCATTAATTGTTATTTAAAATTGTTAATCATCATTGTGATTGTTTCTAATTAAGTGTTAATTGTCAATTACTGTTTTGTTAGTTGAGTTGGTTATTTGATTTAGTTAGTCCTCATGTTAAAATTTATTGATTGTTAAATATTTGTTTAACAGTTTCCGACCTTAGATTTTAGGACTAGATTAACCCTCCTTATAGGAAGGTAACCTTAGGTACTACACTAACGACCCATGCGCTTGCAAAAATATCAAGGTAAAAAAATTAAAAATTAGCATATGTAATCACTCGAACAAGGTTTTGCGTCGTTGCTGGGGAGGCAATAGTTTAGTTCTATCGTTTAAGGTGTTATATTAGTTTTTATTTTTTGTTTTTGTTTCTTTCGTTTATTTTCAAAAATCATGCTCTTGCATGAACATATAAGTCACGAGAGGTTCTAGTCGTGCAGTGGAGACGATAGATTTAGATATTAACGAACCCTTAGGAAAGTTCAGTGAGAAGAAGAAAACAAGAATGGAAAATCAACAATGGTCGACGAATTCCAACAGAACATAGACCACGGAGTGAACCAAGACCGATAACAAAGGACCCTGATGGACTTTATGAGGCTGGGGTTCAACACTACAAACCAAGGAGTGGCTAAGTCACCTGTTCAAATGGCTTCGTTCAAGATTAATCTGACCCTCCTTAATATGCTTCCACAAAATGTGCAATTATATGTATTGGAGAATGAGGATTCCAACGTGCATATCAGGATTTTCCTTGAGATCTGTGATACTTTTCGATATCATCAAATGTCAGAGGATGTTGTTAGAATTAGGTTGTTTCCCTTCACTCTTAGAGACAGGGTGAAGGCTTGGTACCATTCACTGAGCCCAACCAACATCACGACATTGGATCATCTTGTGCATGCCTTTTTGGACAAGTATTTCCCATTGACCAAGACCACCAAGATAATTAAGGAAATCACTAACTTCCAACAAGGTGACTGGGAATCAATTTACGAAGCGTGGGAAAGATATAAGGATCTGCAAAGGAAGGGAAGTGCCTACACTATAACCTACCGAAAGAGTTCCTTTTGCAAACCTTCTATAATGGAGTTGACCCAACAACAAGAGGCACAATCGACGCAATGTCTGGAGGATCCTTGATGCGAAAGACTGTTGATAAAGTAGAGTAGTTGAAAGAGGAGATGGCAAGCAACAACTGCTTATGGAAAAATGAGGGGGGAGGCCACCGCTACTTTTAGAGAGCAAAGGGAATTGTCACGATTGATCAGATGATAGAGATGCAAGCGAAGATTGACAACCTGACGCGAAAAACAACATGAAGGCTTCATCCTCAGCTTAGGTGAAAGCCACATAGTTGAAAAGTCAGCTCTGTTGCCAGATAGACCATGATACCGTGGAGTGGTATTTGATGAAGGAGGACAGTCAGGAGCAAGTGAATTATATGGGGGAATAATATGGACAAGGAGGGGGTAATAATCCCTACTCCAACACCTACAACCCTGAGTGGAAGAACCACTCTAACTTCTCTTGGTCAAACAAAAATGGAGGACAGCTCAGACCTCAAGAGCAGTTAAGTTTCCAACAAGATAAAGCGAGCTCAATGGAATCATAGTTAGACAAGATTTTGGATAAGGTCGGAGGTATGGAGAAAGCATATAGTAGGCTCAAGAGCAAATTCGAGCAATTCATGAAGAACCATGCCTCATCCATACGTAATCTAGAAGTCTTAGTAGGCCAACTCGTAGAAGCAATGTCTACTCGGAATGTTGGAACTCTTCCAAGCAACATCGAGTCTAATCTGAAAGAACGAATCATGGAAATCAAACAAACCCAGGATGAGAACCTGAGAAGGTAAAGGGAGGAGAAGTTGAAGGAGAAAGTCAATCAAATAAAGAAGACTTCTCAAGTGAGCCCATGATCGAGTCACTTAAGGCAACTCGATGTGTATTTTTGTTCCCTATTGTGCAGCAACAGGAGTTATATGCAAAAAGGGCAATGAGGCAATTACAGGGGATTGGATCCAACAAGGTCAAGGAAGTGACGAAACAACTACAAACAGAGTTTAGATTAAAGGAATCTGTCAAAAAGAAGGTTAAGGAGCAAGTATTGGAAAAAGAACCCAACATCGCATAGAAGAAGGAGGACCCAAGGGACTTTTTCATCCCCTGCAACATCCATAGAATCATCGTAGATAGGGCATTCGTGGATTTAGGTGCCAGTATAAACATGATGCCCTACACTTTTAGTCTTAAGCTGAGGTTAGAAGAGTTAGTACCCACCAAGTTTTTGGTAAAGACAGCTAACAGAATAATGCACAAATCGATGGAGATTATAAAGGATGTGCTAGTAAAAGTAGATAAATATATCTTTCCAACAAACTTCTACATATTGGACATTAGCGAAGATGGGGGCACCATGATAGTTCTTGGACGACCGTTCTTAGCCACTACACGTTAAATCATTGATGTCGGTGGGGGCGAATTAACTCTGTGATAAGAAAAAGAGAAATTGACCTTTAAAGTGGCTAGAAGAGAGTTCGGATCTCCTTCACCTCTAGTGGATATCAAGGAACCCGAACGTCAAGGAGAATGGGAAGATATCGAGGATCCTAGGAATGCTTTCAGAAAGAAGTGCTTGCCAAGAAGAAGGCGAGGAAAGGAGAATTGTAAGGAAGGTGGGACCTATAGCACGGTAGCTCAAGTGCAAACTTTGTGATTAATGACTACACTACCATTACGACTAGGGTTCGAACCACCGTGAGCTTAAAGTAGCATCGAGCTACCGACATTAAAAAAAACGCAACATGGGAAGTAACTCGTGGAAAAGTAGTTCTTTGATTGTTTAGTTAGAACGTTTGAATTCTGTAGTTAGGATTTTTTTGTTTTGAATAAAATCAAGAAGGAATATGATTTCAAAATAAAGTGGATGAATGAGCAAGCAAATAAAGAGAGGTAAAAAGGGGCTATAAAAGAATCAAGAAGTGAAATCAAAACGATGGGAAAAGAACAAAGAAAAAAAAGGAGAGTGGAAAAATTGCCAGCCATGAGTAGGCCACAATCGTGGCCTGCGACTGCAGAATAAGGGAAAACAGCAGGCCATAATCATGACCTGCAATTATACAGAAATGAAGGAGGACACAGTTTTAATTTTTTTTTACCATTTTACCCTTGTAACCACCTATATATTAAGTTCTAACTTCCCTTTTACTTTCACTTTCATTTTAAACTTTATCTCTCTAAACTTCAGTCTTACAAACACTCTCACATCTCTTTAAAAATTTGTCAACCCCTAAATTCTTCCAAATTCTACCTAATTATGCCACGTATTAAACAATCAGCTCGACAAGAGCCATATGGACAACAATTGCAAGACGTGGGAGAAGGAACCGAGCAGCAGACTTTGGTGCACCATTCCTAATCTTTACAGTGGAGGAAGGTACTCGTTTATGATCCCTTAGTGCTGGACAAATTGTAGTTCCTAAGTACTTTGATTTTGACACACTCGATAGGCTAACATTGTGTCAGCGAGTAGAAAACCTAGCTGAGAGGATCCAGTGGGCCCAATTCATACGATTCCAATTTCTTGTCTATCAGGAGCTTACACTAAAAATTTTCACTTCCTTGACTTGTGACCTTGAGAACCCAAAAGAATTGTCGTTTAGGTTGGGAGGACGAGCCTATGAATTAAAAATAGAAGTCACGTGCGAGAAGTGTGGATTCCCATAATCCTCCATCATCGATCATCATGAAGACGTTCATCCTTCTCAATGGTAGAATGAGCTTATTGGAATTGAGCAATTTCATGCCAAGGATTCTTATAACAACATTATAAGGTCCCATGAATACTAGTTACTGCACAAGTTCATGTGTCAGCTGGTTTTCGATAAAACTGAAACCAACAAGTGTTCCACAAAGGAACTTTTTATGTTATGGTATATGGACCACATTATTCCAGTATGCACATCTACATATATGGTAAATGCCATTGTTGCAACTCCGCGCAAGAGCAACAACAATCTAGGAATAAGGTATATAGTGTCTACCATTGCAGAATATTTTGGAGTGGAATACAGGGGATTAACTGTTCATCTCCTAGAATTCTTAAACCATCATCACTTATGGCGGGTTGAAATACTTAAGTCCTATAATATGGAACTTAGAGATATCAACCGGAAGACACATGCCCGAATAAGGGCAAGTCAGGCAATTTCGAGCTAAGCGCCACTTCAATAGGAAGAGGAGTCCAATAAAGAATCTGAGGAAAAGGACAAAGAGCAAGACTGGAAGGAAGTTTTGGATGCGATCTCTAAAACTAACAAGACACTTGTGGAGAACACTACAATGATGAAGGAAATGGCTCAGATACAAAAACACCAGAGCTGGGATATCCGTTGGATCCATAGATATTTCGAGCCTGACAGCATCACCACCTCAATCTGCATAGGATATGTGTCTAACCCATTTATTTTTCTTTTTCAAATTAGCCTTCAGTTCTACTTGTTATTTTTAATTTTTTATTTTATTTTCTGTCTACTTTAACTTCTTTCTTTTCTTTTATTTTATATGTTGTTTATTCCTGTCTTACATTGAGGACAATGTGTTGTTCAAGTATGGGGAGGGTTATGTGTTTTGCTTTTGAATGTGATTTTGCATATTGTATGATAGTTATTAAGTTGCATTTTGTGAATTGTTTGAATGTGTCAATGACTTAGATGGAGTGAAATTTATTTAATTTTGAACATGGTTTATTAGGTTGTAAATAATCATTAGCTTGCAAAATTAGTGAATTAGGAGTCTTTGGATAAATATATAGCTTAATTAGGATTTAGTGTAAATTTAGCACCTTACAAATTGTCACATTCATTCATAATTTGAGGCCTTTCAACTTAAGTAAATCAACTAGTATTTTTTACGGAAATGAGTAGCTTAAACAACAAGATAGGCTATTAACAAAAATATTAATAATAAAAGTTTTTTGTTAAATAAATCACTATTTCGCTAACCTTCAGGTTATGAATAGAGCTAGTAGCTAGTTAAAAACATGATATAACTAACTGGATTGACACGCATCACAAATGTGTGCCTTCATGTCAAAAAGCTGTAATGATGTTTCAACCAAGCTGTTTAATAAAACGTGACGTAATTGAGTAACCAGATCGACATGCATTACCAATATTTGCCTCCGCGTAAAAAGACTAAGTCTATGTTTAAAAACAAAAAAATGTTTCTTTAATAAACCTACCGGGCTTTTAATAAGCTTGACTTTTGATGAAAATATATTTAGGAATAGTTACAGAGTTTGAAGGACCAAAAAATTATTAATGTGTGTGTACAATTGAGAAAGGTAAATAAACTTAGATCTCGATTAATTTGTATATTTAGTTCAAAGCCCTTAGACATGGATTTTGCATATTAATGATTAGATATAACTTGTATGATTGTTTTTAAGATTAAATTTATTTTATAAAGTTAAAGCCACTGCCTCATTATTGCATTGTGTGTGTGTTTGTTGATTTGTTTGCTTGAGGACAAACAAAAGTTTAAGTTTGAGGATGTTGATAGTTGTGATTTGCATTATGTTTTAGGGTTTAATTTGTTAAGCATTTAATTTTAATTTGAGTGTTTAGTGTGTATATATGTTTTGATTGTGTTAGTTTATATGTTTATGTGTTTAAGTGTTTTTATAGGTTAGTATGAGTCTTTGAGATTAAATGTTATATTTTTGAGGTACCTTGATGTGATTGTTAGTGTTTCAGAGTAAATGACTAAGAACGGAGAAGTTTTGAAAAGTTTTGGGCAAAAAACACGACCTACGATCGTGGCACAACAGGCCACGATCATGACAGAAAGAGGCGAGCTGATAGAACCCAGGCCATGGTCGTGCACTTTGGGCCACGATCGTGATAGAGAGCTCTATGCTAGGCCACAATCATGCATGTTAGGCCATGATCATGACAGAGAGGGTTAGCCACTTGCCACAATCGTGGCAAGCAGGGCCATGATCTTGACCTGCATCGGGGTGACACTAAAACTTAAGTTTCATAAGACTTTTCAGACCTTTTCGACCTCGAATCACCCTAGGGCTTCCAAAGTATAAATATAACATTAAGGGACAGAAAAAGAAGCCTTTGAAGAGCCTTGATCAACCACCAAAAACAAAACCGTAAAAGAGAACCTTGAGAGATCGAGAAAGAGACGAAGGAAGAGAGAAGAGGAAGACAACATAGACACGACGTGCTTCCCGAATTGATAAGCTTTTTTATGTCACGGACTCCCGTCATCCCGTGGAGTTTTATTCCTATGTATTTCAGTTTTATTCAATTATAGAATTGGGATATATAGTTGATTATAAACTTGCATTGTGGTTAATGTTCCATACTCACCTTTGGATTATTATTGTTGATTTAATGAAATCTGATTGTGTTATATGATTATTGAATTAATTGTGATTTATTCTGCAACTCATATCTCAATAATAAACTGAGAAGGTGAATCAAGAGAAAACAATTAATTTGGGCTAGTGAGAGTTAGGTAAATTAATAGATTCAGAATTAAATCAAGTTGCTAAATCTTATGTAGAGAGATCAAATTTAGGTTTCCAACTGTTTATTAGAGAATTTAAGAACTAATTAAGTTTTGGATAAGTTGGTAATTGAGAGATTACAACTTCCCATAATCTGATTAGGGTTTATGCTTTAGGGTTCAATTATAACTTGAGTGAGAGTAATTGACCCTAGGATCATCTAGAACCATTAATTCGATAAATCATAATAGGTTAGGTTGACATTAAGGATAGATAATTTTCCCTTTCTCTCTTTCGGTATACTTATTAGGTGGAATTTGAGGGTATGCGATCATTGTTTAACAAATTGATAAATTTTCATTAATTGTTATTTAAAATTGTTAATTGTCATCGTGATTCTTTTTAATTAAGTGTTAATTGTCAATTATTGTTTTGTTAGTTGAGTTGGTTATTTGATTTAGTTAGTGCTCGTGTTAAAATTTATTATTTGTTAAATATTTGTTTAATAGTCTCCGACTTTAAATTTTAGGACTAGATTAACCCTCCTTGTGGGAATGACACCTTAGGTACTATACGATAGATCAGTGCGCTTGCCAAAATATCGAGGTAAAAAAATATTAAAACTTAGCATGCGTAATCACTTGATCACATGTTATATGTCCTTTTATCAAAGTTCATATTGGGAATAAAGAGGATACTTGGTTCTAATTTGACAATTAGGCTTCTCAAGTCTACTGATCAAGAGAAGAGAACTGTTAATACTAATTCATAGATTGTCAACTCATACTAGAGCCTCTAAAGTTATTATATAGAATACTTAGCTAGCTATAGGAATGGGAGTTGATAGGCTGTTCAACTATTATCCCGGTCACTTTCCTAAGTCCTCTATTAAGGATAAACCCATCTGGTCTATTAGTAGGAATGGTGGGTTCTCTAACTCTTCCTACTTGAAAGCTATTAGACTCTAAGTTTTAACCATCCCTTTGTATAACATAGTGTGGAAAGGCTCTTTGATACGAAAAGCATCCTTTGTCACCTGCCAAAAACTTATTAAGCACGTTTTATAGTATAATAAAACTCTTTATACTGTAAGTATACAGATCTTATCTTGTAGTATCAAGGGTATTGTTCCCACAAGGACTATTAAACACCTAAATAACTCAAAAAGAACTTTGTATAAGGTACTAAGATTTGATTTAAATTAAAATAAATGACTGAAATTAAAAATAAAATAAAACAAGTAACCCTAAATGAATTTAATATTTATAGATTTATAAGCTCTCGATTCACAAAACTATTCTTAACTTGTTTAATTAGATATGAAGTAATCCTATAGATAATTAATTTTACAATTAAGATCTCTCTTCAATTGTTTGTTAATATGATAATTGTAGGTATATTAAGTTACCAACTCTCATTCCACACCTTAACATAATGGTTTAATTCACTCTCTCAATTTATTACCAAGTATAAGCATAACAATTATCACAAACATTCATTAATATATTAAATTCAACAAGAAATAAGGTTCACAAAATAATTCCCGAATAATTCCTAAATATGAAATTTAGAAATTTGTAATCATGTTAAACATCATAGAAATTGATATTCGTAGATTGTATAATGTTTTAGTGGGTAGTTTAGTATGTGTTTAGTAGTTAAATTGAATTATTAGTGCATGTTTAGGTTAGGTTTTAGTTACTTAGTTAGATATTTATGTTTTGAGTGTTTTGTGAGATAAAGAACACTTTTGAGCTTCAATTTTATGCTTTTGAGGTGCCTTGATGTGTTTGCTAGTGTTTCAGGACAAATATAGAAGAATGGAGAAGATTTAGAGAAAATCCGAAGAAGCATCCAGGCCCACGATAGTGGCCCAGAAGCCACGATTGTAACAGAAGCATCAAGGAGAAGCCACGATCATGAAAATTCCACCATGATCGTGACAGAAGGCTCATTCATGGGACACGATCGTGGCCTGCATGATAGAACACGTGGATAACCTTCCCAATTTGAGTTTTCGAGGGATTTTTCTGACCCTTCGGACTTAAAAAAAGCCCTAATGTTGCCCAAATTAGAAAAACCTATAAAAGGGTTAATGAATAACCTAAAGGAGCCTCCAATTTTCCATTTTTAGAAACACTCCAAGAGGAGAGAAGAAGAAGAGAGAGGAAAAGGAAGAGAGGGGAAAAAAGCGGGTCATCACAGCGATTGCTTTCCCAAGGCATCCTGATCCCTAATCCTTTCATTCTTTTTAATGTTAAGACGAATACAAACATGTTGATGGATTTGGGTTTGATCATGATGTTCCAATTTTCTTTAGGAATTTGAACTTGATTCAATGCTAATATAGTTATTTTTGTGTTATTTCGATTGGGTGCTATGATTAATTATGGTGCTTATATGTTTCATTAATAAACCGAAAGGGCAAAATGGATAAAAATGATTGGATTAGGTTAATGAGAGTTAGTTGATCCAATATAATACATATTCAATCTTATTAGTTATTATGCGGAGAGAGATCTCGTGTGAGACCTGGTAGTTGATTAGAGAGCTTAAGAACTGATTAGGTTGTGGACTGATAGTCAATCGAGAGACAGCAATTTCGGTGACTTAACTTAATTAGGGTTTATTAATTAGGGCTTAGTAATTATAACTCAAGAGAGAGTAATCCACCTTACGATAGTCTAGAGCTGACATCCCAATAATACAAAAGTGATTAGGTTAACATTGATGATAGGTTAAATCCCCTCTCTCATAATCGAATAATTCTCTTGTCTGACTTTCAACTTGTCAATTGATTGTACTCAATTTTGCTTTCCTCGAATTAATTTAGAATTTCAATTTTCAATTTATCCATTTGGAGTTATGTAAATATAATGCCCTAGAAAGCAAGTGTATTTACTTATAACTTAATTTTCTTTCAGTTACTTTTTGTAATGAAAATGTTTATTATTAGTAAAATAAAAGAGTTTGGTTTCATATGTATGAGTATAATAAAACTAGTTATAAGGTACCGAGATTCCTTTATAAGTAATATACGTATAAATAGAGATGTATGAGAAACATGTATATGATTAGAATCTAAAATAATTGATTCACAGTTAAATAATCAAGTTGATCGCTTGATTGTGATTTAGACTGTAGTGTTTTGATTTATCTCCATGTAAGTAAAAGAGTTTACCTCAAGGGAATGATGAGTTTCATATCATGATAGTAGTTGACTATCGATAATGGCACTATTAAATGAATCTGGAATCACG
>JANZXP010000009.1:21172270-21184453 GCA_027576715.1 Erythroxylum flavicans
TGGATCACTCCACCCATCACTTACAATGCTCACTCCTTTTAGATTCCATGTATTCCTTATAGGTTGAAGAAGCTTCTTAACACGTTCTCTTTCTTTGTCAAGTAAAGTTGTTATCAACTTGTTGTAGCTCGGAGGAACATAACCACTAATATAATTATTAGTGGCATAAAAGAAAGCTCTGATGAAATAAGGATTCCTTGTAAGATGAAATGGCAATCCTGAATAGTAAAACATTCTAGCAATCTCAAGATCTAAATTTTCTCTAGCTTGCATGTTGAAAGCATCATCTATAGGTCCTGATGTTGCCCTCCTCTTTCTTGAATCAAAACTACCAGTACATGATGCTTCACCAGTTGAGAAATTTTGAGACTGACTAGATAAGGTTAGAAGAGGGATAAGTCTTGCCTTGAAATTTTCAATCAACAATGTAGCTTCATTGTCAATTTTTTTAAGTTCTGTCACCTTTGACGATGGAATGTCACCACAAACTCGAATTTCTTTGCCTGGCAATTTCAACAGTTGCGCCCTTACCCTAATGTAAGAACCTTTGAATGAGCTATGGCAAAAACTACACTCAAACTCAAAGTTTCCACCACCCTTTGTCTTATTTTTCTTCACCACATATTTCCATAGTAGTTTTCTGGATTTTTTTGTTCAGCACCACTACTAGAAGCCATGAAAAAAGGAGAATAGTGGACTGAAATACCTAATTAAGATACTAAATTGTATTAACAAATAAGTAAACAATATCAAGAAACAACAAAGTGTTTTTATGTCGATGAAGAAAGCAAGAGGGAAAAGAAACTTTCAACCAAACACATTTCTAATTTCAAAATCACACATGAAGATTGCTACTTCTAAAAAAAGATTGTAGACTACAGCAGTCCATCCATGAAATCATCAATATTGCATTGTAAAACAACTACTAAACACTGACCAAAAAGATTAGGCAATATAAAACTCGCTTTCTTTTTCTATGACCAACACAAATATGGCTTCTGTTCTATTCTATATTTAGATTTTGGTCTTTGTTACATTGATAAACAGAAGATAGAACCAAGAATTGACCCAATCAAAGCCTAGTGTTCTAATAAATATCGGTTAATATTCCCAATAGAGAACAATTTTAATAGTAATGAACCATATTAGATCTCTAAATTCTTCTAAGAATCTCATTGATACACCAGAAGCTTACAATACTTATTAATCAGAGGAATTAATAAGTATTGTAACCGTGTACAGAGTAGTGGAAATGCACGACTCTGTACATAGTTTTCAAAGTTGGTTGGTAGCACCACAAAGGAGTCGTGTGTTTCCATTACACACGACTCTGTACAGGTGCATCATGCATGACATTCAAAGAACGGCAGCACCACAAAGGAGAAACGATCCTGAATGACGTTCAAACAGGGCAGCACCACAAAGAAGGGCATGACGTTAACATACCTAAATGACGTTATAAAGACAGCGTTGTATAAAGAACCAGCGCAGACGTGAAGGAGCAGATGGAAGCTAGGACCATGGGCGACAGAAGATTTGTGAAATTGTGAGAAAACAAAGAGGAGCGACGTCGACTGAAATGGGTGAGAAAGCTAGGGACCAAGATTTGTGAGAGGCATAAATCGACAAGGACAGAAGAACGAGGAATTTGAGAAGTTCTAACGGTTATATCTTTCTTAATAAGGAAGACTACCCATGTCAACTAAATAAATTTTTGAATAATTCATAAAAATGTTACGAGCCATATTAAGACGTGTCTGAGCTGTTTCCAACCGTGTCTGAGCCGTCTCCAGCCGTCTCTGAGCCGATAAAAATGATTTTTTTGTTCTGACACATACCGACACGTGTCCACCGCGAGTCTGTGTCAGACACATGTCCGACACATGGATACGGCTCCATTTTGCAGTAATAACTCTTATAACTCCCCTGACTGCTTAATAGCCTCCTTAATTTCAGACAACAGTTCAATCTGGGGCATGGTGATGGCCACTTGGCAGCAGCATAAGAGTGCATCTGCAACTTGATTAGAGATTTCAGGTTTGTACTCAATGGAGTACTTAAATCCCAACAACTTGGGCAACCAAGCTTTTTGTTCAGGGGTCTGTATAGTCTCAATTCTTATAATGAAATAATGGCCCATTAAATAATGTTTAAATTTGGTCACCACTTCAGTGATGGCATACAATTCACGCATTTATGTTGACTTTGCTTGTATTCGAAGATATAATTTTTTGGAAAAATATGGGATGCTCATCTTATGAAAGCACTGCACCTATCCCACCCCCTGATTCATCTGTTTCAACCAGAAATCCGACAAGACCAGAATGGATGCTTGAATCCAAGCAACCTTGAGTTGCTCTAAGGCCTTTTGTGCTTCTTCTGTCCAATGAAAGTTAATTTTCTGCAATAATGTTGTAAGTGGGCAAGCAATAGAAGCATATTTCCTAATGAACAGACAGTAATACCCTGTCAATCCTAGGAATCCCCTCAGTTATGACACATTTGAAGGCACGGGCTAATTTAGAACTGCTGTCACTTTATCTTGATCAATCTCAACCCCTTGGGAAGAGACCACATATCACAAATAATGCATCTTAGGTTGGCCAAAAGAACATTTGACAACTTAGCATAAAGTTGATTGTCCAATAACCAAGCTAACACCAATTTTAAATGCTGCAAGTGATTTGCCTAGTCACCACTATACACTAGAATGTCATCGAAGAATACTAATATAAACTGTCACAGATAAGCCTTAAATACTTCATTTGTGAGTGACTGAAAAGTGGCTGGTGCATTAGTAAGCCCAAAAGGCATGACCACCCATTCATAATTCCCTTTAGGGGTTATAAATGTTGTCTTAGCAATGTCATCTTCCTTCACCAAAATCTGATGGTATCCAAATCTTAAATCTAGTTTGGAGAAAAAAACAAACGCCCTTGAGTTCATCCAGCAATTCATCTACTAAGGGAATTGAAAATGAATCCTTCACTATGACTGCATTTAAAGCCCTATAATCTTTGCAGAATCTCTACTAACCATCTTTTTTTTTACCAATAGCATTGGGGCCGAGTAGGAGATGTTACTAGGGCGAATAATTCCTTCTTATAAAATCTCATTCACCATTTTCTCAATTTGATTCTTTTGATAAAAAGGGTACTTGTAAGGCTTAACCTTAACAGAAGGTACGCTTGGCTGAAGATTGATAGCATGGTCATGTGACCGAGGAGGAGGTAGTCCTTTAGGAATCTAAAATACCTCTTGATATTTATAGAGTAAATCTCGTAAATCAGTTGGCATATCATCAAGTAGTTGGAATGGATTCTCCTTACTTTTTTCTACCTCTGTACACTCTATAGTGTAAAGTTCTTCGATAGCATCAATTACACAAAACCAAAGTAATTAGTGGAAATGAGCCACCTCAAGTAACCAGTTACGATCTCCTTTTAGAGTAAGCCATTGCCTGTTCTCAAAGATTTTCAATGTAGCGATGCTGTAATCAGAAATATGCTCACCCATAGTCACTAACCATTCATACCCTAACACTACATCATATCGTGTGGCATCTAGAACCAGAGCACAAATAACAATTCAAGTTCCATATATAATGAGAGGAATATCTCTCACTATGGTATTTCCTTTCAAAAACCCTCCCACCAAAACCTTGAACTCATGAATTTGTTCCTCACACAATTTCATGTGCTTAACAATCCTTGGTTTAATAAAATTATCAGAATTTCTCCCATTTAGAAACACAGATATATCAGTTCCCAAAATTTTCCCACAAAAAAGAATGGTGCATTTACCTAACACCCTACGCATAGCTTGTAGGGAGAGATGGAGTAACTCCAGAGCTTCTTCCTGTTCTTCTTGTGTTTCAACTTCAGGTTCTTTTTCCCCAGGTTCTTTGCTCTCTTTGTCTGGCCCACATTGCATCACTAAGTATTGTCAATTTTGGCACTTATGATTGGGTGTGAATTTCTCATCATACGTATAACAAAGGCCTTTATCCTTTTTAGTTTAATTTCCACTGATGTTAATCGTTTAACCAGAGTTAGAGGTTTAGTGTTTGGTTTCGACGGTAGTGGAGGGAGAGCATATTTTGATGATGATGGGGCTTTCAACATACTACCAACGAGCTTGGCATTTTTCCCTATATGAGAGCTTTGATTTTTCAAGAAACCCCAATTTGGAGTATTCTTATCATCTAAGAGTCTTGCCAGTGTTGCTGCTTTGGTCAAAATCGATGGCTCCCTCGAAATCACTTCCCGTCGAATCTCATCCTTCAAATTACTAATGAAACAATCAAGGAGTGCTTCATCAGACACCATTTCCACCTGATTTGTGAGAACCATGAAGTGAGTATGATACTCTTAAACTGACTCGATTTACGTGAGTTTGGGCTCTAGGTTTCTCATGCTTTGTAGGCCCAAAATGTAATTCAATTGCCCTAGAGAGCGCAGCCCACATAGATAACTGGTTCGTCTTTTTCATCAACTGAAACCAAGCCACCACATCTCCTTCCATATTTACAGACGCTAGAATAATCCTTTGAGCATTAGAAGTGTCATAATAAGCAAACTATTGCTCTGTTCGAAAAATCCAATTCAAAGGATTCGTGCAATTAAACTTTCGAAAGTCTATCTTAGTTCGCTTCTATTAATCGTCCATTGCTTGAGTGTTCGAGCTTGAGTTCAAGGACTCACAGGTAGATTCAAACCTCCACACAACCATGTTATTCAAGCGGTTTGTCACTGCCAGAGCAATATCTTCAATACTACTTTCAATCTTGTCCATCCTTTCGGATGAAGCAAAGTCACACTGCTCACCCAGCACTTGGAGCTTCTTCAGCTCTTTCTAGAACTCCTTCATCGCATTCCGCCATGATTGGTCCTCTCTATGAAAGCAGCAAATGTCACGACACCTGCAACAAACCAGAGAATATTTTCTAGAGACATACTAATCAAAGGCTGAAATTTGCTCATGTATATTATTGAGCCACAAAGTCTTAGCAACACATCTATAAAGTCACAGATACTGACAGAAAATAAAGAAGAAAGACTCAGAAAGGAAGGAACCGAGGGAATAGAAAACATACAGAGAGAAAATCAATCTCATAATATACCCGACCCTCAACCCAATTCACCCACAGCTCATATACCCTCATTCTCTCTAACCTTTAGAGACTTCTTGTGGTTGCAAGTGCTACGTCTCATCACTATCTCCTAACATTCCTTGACATGCAAATCATTCGACACCTATCCTCCCTACCATTCTCATCATTTAGGAATAATTCCTTGTCCTTTTCTGTCACCTCATCATTTATAACTACCTCCACAGGTGCTTACTCCATTTTGCCCGCCTCTTGATTTGTGGTCATGACACTATATGCTGACCCCGACCACTCTTGAATAAAGCACTAGCTCAAGCTAAGCAATGATTGATTCGTTTGTCTGTAGCTTTTGGTCCAAAACTATCAATCAAATGATACAAACAGGATCATCGTAGTTCAACAATCTTTTAAGAACCAGATCAGGCATTGGTCAAAGAAAAGATTTAAAATTTAAAAATTCAACCCATATTAAACCGCTATAAAATCAATATATAATAAATAAGAAGTAAAGATTATTTATTTATATTAAATTATTATTTAATAACTTTTTTAGTGACATTTAAATATAATTAAATTACAGTTAATAAGTTTTTGTAATAAAAAAGGTTAATTATCAAAAAAAGCCTAAACTTTTGTCAAATTTTTAATTATAACTTGAACTTTAAAAAGTAGCAATAAAATATCCAAACTTTCAATTTTTTTCAATTATAGCCCGAACTTTAAAAAGTGGCAATAAAATGCTCAAATTTTTAATTTTTTTCAATTCTAGTTTGACATTAATGTTTTTGTTAAGTTTGTTGACGTGGCTTGCCACTTATTTTAGAAATCTTAACTATTAATAAATGTCAGTCAAAATTAACACAACAAATGAAGAATAATGAACGTCATTTAATCAAATAATTAAAATGACATCGTTGTTTGAAAAGGACATAAATCAGATTAAGCAGCCCGATAACCTTACGCTTTGATTTTAGTTTTTCCTTCGTTTTCAGTTTGTTCTCTCAACGCCCTCATCCTTCGATTTTCAAAATATACAACCCGACGCCCTCACACTAAGGGTATCAAGAGAACGAACTAAAAGCGAAGAGCTAACTGGTGCAGTACGCTTTAATGCGAGAGTAGTTTGGGACGTCAGACGAACAAACAAAAAACAAAAGACTGAGGGCATCAAGAGAACAATAGATAAAATCATGATACAATTTAAAAAAATTGAAAGTTTGAGCATTTTCTTGCTACTTTTTAAAGTTTGGGCTAGAATTGAAAACAATTGAAAGTTTGGGCATTTTATTGCTACTTTTTAAAGTTCAAGCTATAATTGAAAATTTGACGAATTGAGTTTTTTTAGTAATTAACCCTAAAAAGAAAAGGATAAGAACCAAAATTGTTGTGCAAACCATTATAATTGAACTCAAGTACCAATACATTTTCAGGAGTTGAGTAATCCTCTAGCAATTTGTCGTACTTAATCCATAGTTTTGACTTTTAAATGCTTTATTACGAAAGTAAGTGTCACAACTTATTATTAATATTTTCAATTAATGCATTTAAAGTAAACAGAGCTTCTCTCATCTATTTCTCTCTAGCTCATCTGTCTTCTCTCATCTTTGTCTTCTCTGCATCTCTTTCTTTCTCTGTACAACTTATTTCTGCCACTATTAGTTATAATATAATATATTTTCAATTAATGCATTTAAAGTAAGCAAAGCTTCTCTCATCTTTCTCTAACTTGTCTATCTTCTCTCATCTTTATCTTCTTTGTATTCTCTCTCTTTCTTTTTGATCCTAAATGTTATTACCTCAATAGTTCCTCTCCTTCTCTTTTTTCTTTTGATCTCCACCCTGCCACCGTTAGAGCTACCCTTGGAAATATGAGGATTAGCGTTGGGTGGAAAATGTGAAAGTTAGAAGTCAAAATGTTAGGTATTTTTTTTGTTCAATGCCAAGCAAGCACTTGTCTTCTGATGAAGGTCCAATCAGTTAGTTGTCATACCTTAGAAGAACAGTCGAGTCAGTTGGAGCCCTTGGTTAGTTTTAGTTTTTTACGATTCAAAGAAAACTTGTAATGAACCACTTCTATAGTGCATATGCCCAAATATCCAAAGCATGTTTGAGAACATACCCTACGAGAATGGCACGTTGGAACAATCACATTAACTTATTTAAGGCATCACACATTTCACAAGCATTCAAAATGATTAAATCTTCCCATTACATTCACAAACATAAACTTACATTGTGTCATCACAATTCATAATCCATGTATATACATTACATAACATTTGAGAGTTTACTACTTCATACAAAATGTACAATATGAAATGGGATGCTAACTAAAAACATTCTAACTAGACTCCTTAGATATCAGCTGACCAGACCTCTAAGCCATTCTTGTTTCCAAAATGACAGTACTAAATTTCTATTAGATTGCCTTAGAAGCAAGAACTCCCTTGTACCTAAAAATCAATGTTGCAATTTTGATGTGTTTGTAAACTCAGTAAGTGAACCATCATCGATGTGCTCACTCAAGTTAGAATATAAACATCACAAGTATATAACCAAGTTCAACAATTATATAACCTCATTTAGTGTCAAATCCCACATCACATTTTTTATCATATTTCAGTAAGTACAACATGTTTACAAACATTTCATATCACCATTTCAGAACAATCCAATAATTCATCTTAATCATTCATATGATACATGTAAAGTTATAAATATGCAAATGCACAAGTGACTCCATTTTCATTTTACTTTGTTGTAACCGAGCATTTATTTATTGTCCCGTATCCGTTATAGATATCGGACTCATTTCATTTACTGTCTCATATCCATTGTAGATACCAGGCTCATTATTAACTAAGCTTGTGGCTCTTTGTGCACAATTCCCGAGCTTAAAGCTCTTTTTCACTTTGATCACTCCAGTCATAACTTCTTTATCTGATCATGCATATCAATGTAATGGAATGCATCAATTCACATAATATGTTATCAATACTTTTCATTCAATATGTTCATGTCATTTATCACATTCTTTGGACCTAATTTTGGAATTCAATATTCAATTGAGTGCACATTCCATATTACACATACAATTTGAAAACATTTCCATATACAGTCCTAAGTATCAAACTCCTCGTATCAACAATGTCTGGAATCATAGCAATCATATAAGTAACAGTTCAATAACTGAAAGTTAACCAAAAACAATTCAATCATAGTGAGAAACATCTAGGTTAACTCACAATATGCTCCAGAAAAGCTATTGCCTTAATGATTCGGCAATGTCTAGATGATTGCAATCAATTTATGCGTCTATATAGTCGTGCAATACATAAATAGTTCACAATTCACTAACTTGTTTAATAATATGAATATTTAGTCATGCACATGTATAAGTGTCATGTTTAATGCATGCTTAATTGACTTTCTAGGTATGCATTCTTATACATAGATTTTGACTATTCAATTTGTGCTTATACACCCTAAGACCATTCAAACATTATATTTTGTATACTACCATTTTGCAATTAGGCTTGTACCTTTACGTTAGCTTGATTCACTCTAAATTCATCAACCATACTTTACACTTATCCTTAAACACTTTCATGATCAAAAAGCCTCTTATAACACACACATAATTGTTACTTTAAATATGGAATTTCAGCAAGCTAGATCTATACATTCTCCAAATTTTTCCACCAATATATATTCATACATTTACCCAATTCTCATTCATAATTACCCCATGTTCTTCAATGCTCATTCATCCATACCTTATACACATTACTCATGTCCTTAGGATCATGTTTGCATTAAAAGAACTCATTTATTCCTTTAACAACTCATAATTTTCATATTTGAACTCAACTACATCAAAACAGTCCATTCTTTTGGTTATAACATCAATTAACTACATAAATTTATCAAGCTCTTAACCAATTAATCAAGCAACAATCTAGGCTCATTCGTAGCCTTAATCAAGTCCAAATATACCAATTTAAAGTGAAATTTCTTCACTGGTTCGACATGTATACAAGGCTGAAATTAAAATTCAAGAATTTCTCATCACTAATGTGTGTAACTTTACTACCTTTAATACTTCACGAATTTTACAAGCTTAGAGACATCACTAACACCTGCAATTTTCCATATTTCATTTCCTTTAAAGTTAATTAATTTTAGGTTAATTTAACTTCCATATTGGTTACACTAAGGCATACAAAATTCTGCTCACTTATGTCATTAACAGTCACTTTTTACAAACACATCTACAGCTCTAATTTTCTAGATTCAAGAACACTTCAATAACACCTATCTTTACCATGAATCCACCTTCATTTATACTTCAAATATTAATCTAAATCATCCATTTAATAGTCTATAACCTACTATTTCATGCATCAATAACAAAATAGAAAAGTAACCAATTCATCCATCACATTCCAGCACAACATGATCATCAACGCCACATGCATTCCATCCCAATTCAGTCATCATAAAATTTCTATTTCAATATGCCACAAAGATCATAATTTCACTTACTTATTTAGCTCAAGTTCTACCTCAATGATCAAGCCAACTTAGCTCTACATGCATGCAAAATCATCCAAGTACAAGATGGAAGTAAAATGATTTCAACAAAGGCAAAATGATGATAGCAGATTATAGCTAAGGCAAAATGATGATAGCAGATTATAGCTATCTTTGAATAGATTTTTGTATAGATCTTGAAGTGATTATGAACGAAATTGAAGCAAGATTCAGAAGTTGTAAGGGTGTGTGAGTGTTTCGGTGGTGAGAGTAAAGGAAAGAAGAAGAATGAACACAACAGAAATTATCCCTACAATAGCTTAACTCATTAGGTGCTAGGTGTCACTACTATACAATGGCATTTGTCACCTATGCATGTAAGTTAGTTGTCCTCTCTATAAGCTGCCATTTGTCACAATTATGCTAGGCCATTTTCCACTTAATTTTCCATTCAAAATGTCACTCATTTTGTAGGCTTAGTCATCCTAAATTTTCATGTGTCAACTTATCTTGCCATTTGACATTTTTCCTAGACTAAATGTACATTTTAATTCATCAATTTTCCAATTGTAACAATTAATTCCAAATTTACTTCTTGTAATCCATCAAACTAAAATTCAAGACATAAGCAATACACAATTAAATCATAATCATTTTAAACCTTTCATACCCAGGAACATGCCAATTGAGTGCAAGTCGATATGAGCTTTTAAATCATAATCATTTTAAACCTTTCATATAGATAAGGAGCTTCCTTTAGCACCCGTCTAGATTGGTCTCCCCAGGCTGCCAATGCACTACTTTGAACGGTCTCCTATTTTTGCAATCGCTGGTTTAATTGGTACACCCTTGCGGATTGGTTCGGCACCAACTTCCTTGAAATTGCCTAGCATGGCAAGAGTGCAAATTGAACTCGATCTCCTAAAAGAACACCCACAAAAAGTCTGGATTTCTGTCGAAGGCGACAATGGTTTTTGGCAAAAGGTGGATTATGAAAACATACCAGCATATTGCCAACATTGTTGGCACATTGGCCATCTAGAATCCATATGCCACATTCGCCATCCTGAGTTGAAGGCGATCCCATCCAAAACCACTAGTGAGCCGAAACAACGACAAGCCTACAAACCAAAATAGTCATAACTTATCCCCCAGCAATCTCACTCTCAAACCCAGCCACCCTCCCTACTACCAGCCCAACAGTCTACCAAATCACCTCCTTCAAACCATGTTCAAGCAACCACCTCCAATATTCTGACCACACAAAATAAGCCACCAACCACTTCCAACCTAGAGGCCTCACAAACTCACGTAGTGGATCCTCCACTCTTGCCAGTTTCAGAAAACTACACGACAGTGATTCCAACAGCTTATGAGACTACCACGGTAGCAAAGGATAAGGAAAAGAGAGTCAATAAACTGTTAGAAACTGCTAAGGAATCTGATCTCTCAGCTAAGCCTGCTTTAGTTGTCTCTGAGACTTCGGATGATGACATTGAGGAAATCATAGTGAAAGAGCCCAATTATGCTAGTGCTATTGATCTTTTCTCTAAATTCAAAGACCCTCCTCCCCTCCTTTTGAAACATGCCAAGGATGATGTTGCTGTAGGCCTGCGAAAACCTGACTCTGATGAGCGCCCCATTCACAACCAATCTCAACTTACATGTATCTCGGGAGGCACTCATCAGGGAGCTTCTAGACTTTGGAATGAATATGCATCAGTTGTTGTCTGATATCTTTCCTAGAAAGCGAGGACATCCGCCAAAATCATTTTACCTTCAGCGACAAGAGCCCTCCAAGACTTCTACTCATTCCATGACAACACGGTTTTCACTTTCGCTCTTCCTCCCTCATCATGATTAAAGTACTCATCTGAAACATCAGGGCGGTCAGAGGTTCAGCCTCGATACGACGCCTTTGTAAGCTTTGTAAAATGCACTCACTTTCAATTGTTATTTTACTTGAACCCTTTATCGCTAATGATCACATTCTGCCTTTACAAAATAAGATGGGTTTTTGAACTCTATAGCTTTGGACTCTAACAAAATTTGGTGTTTTTGGCAGCATAACTTCTCTTTCCAAGTTGAACTGTAGGGGGATCAATTTATGCATCTCAAAGGTTCTCACCCCTTATCAATGGAGGATTTTTACTTCACACCTATATATGCAAAGTGTGCAGCTTCTGAACGTCGACCTCTTTAGGATTAATTGTTAACTTGGGTAGTCCCCTTGGCTCCTAGGGGGATTTTAAAGTGGTCTCATCCTTAGGGGAATGCACTGGCCCCTTGCCCACTCAATTAGGACCGATCAATGAGTTTGGTGATTTCTTGTCTCAGCTCGCTTTGTTGATCTATGTTGTTTCATGCAGCCAGTTATGTGAAGATTGTGGAGGAGATAGCAAGTTCAGTAAGAGTGAAGAAGAGGATCAAAGTGAAGAGCAAGCTTTCAGCAGTAAAGAGGAGGTTAGAAATGATGATCTTGGTGGCAATTCAGAAATATATGAATTTACAAACCAGAATCCGATTGATTCAGAGTGGGA
>JANZXP010000009.1:21191821-21208131 GCA_027576715.1 Erythroxylum flavicans
CTGATTTTTGTACTGAATTGTATCTTCCGCAAAATTGTGTATCAGTGTGTAATATTTTTGAGAAACTGAATATGATTATATTTTGTGATTCGTATATTACAATTTGAAATTAATTTGGGAAAATGTAAATGAGTGAAACGTTTGTATTTTGTAATGTGAAATGGGCCCAAGTGGCTAATAAAATGTTCTGTTGATTTCATTGTGCTGTTTCAAATGATTATAAAGCAAGGTGAACGTTTTGGTTCCTGATTTTCTGTTCTTATGTTATGATTTTAAAAAAAAAGATATGCCGACTTTTAATTGTTAAGTGATGTGGCACGCCACCCTCGAGGGGCACGGATTCGGATATCACCATTGATATCGGGTTCGGGTCCAGCAGGAGTGAGGTGTTACACATCTTGATCTCGATCCTGCTTTCACTATCGCCTTATATCATTACAAGTGGTATCAAAGCTTCGGTTCAAGATGTCTACCGTTACAAAATTTGATAGAGGTTTGAGGCAAGACTACTTTTTTTGTTTGGAGAGTCCAGATGAAGGTCGTTCTCACCCAGAATAGATTGAAGAAGGCTCTAGATGGGAAATCAAAGAATCCTAATTCGATAACTGACGAGCAATGAGAGAAGTTAGATGAAAAGGCACTTTCGGGGATCCAACTCTGTCTCTCCAACGAGGTGCTTCGCGAAGTGGTCCATGAAACCACTAATGTCAAACTTTGGTTGAAGCTCGTATCCTTGTACATGAACAAGAGTTTAGGGAACAAACTATATCTCAAAGAGCGTTTGTACACGTTCCGTATGGCCGAAGGTACTCCCATTCAATCTCATCTTGGTGAGTTCAATTCAATTATTATTGACCTAAAAATTTTAGATTTTATAGTTGATGATGAAGATAAGGTTGTTTTAATAGTTATATCTTTTTTTTTGGAAGTTAAAAGAAAATATATTAATAAGGCAAAAACCTGTACACAATCCTCAACCAAGGATCCTACAGTCAAAAAATACTCTACACTACACAAAAATACAACAATTATAACAAGAGATTTAAATTAACCATAGCGATTTGAGTTCATGGCTGATGATGTCCTATTTCCTGTGGGCTATGATAGTCGCTCTAATCAAGTTGACAATTATCTCGAAAAGTTCAGATTTGTGCTGCTTCACATTATTATAGATTCGCCTATTTCTTTCCCTTCAATTGTAATAGATAACCATCTAGAAAGAAATCTTGATAAGCAATCCATCCTTGTAACCAGATTTAGCATACTAAATGATAGATTCCAACACATCATCCCATACAAACATGAACCTTGGGAGAAGAATCAAATTCAAAATTCATGATTAGTTATATCTTTACCATCTACCTATAAACACTTCATGGAAATTATGTTATATGGAAATATTGATACATTGTCTTTTAATGATGTCAAGTCTAACTTGTTGTCTAAGGAAAATTTTGACCTTGAGGTTCATTCAGATGATAAAATTGAGGGCTTGTCTGTTAGGGGTAGAACGGTTGAAAAAGGGAGTACAAGTAAAAAAAATCAAGGCCAAAATCTAGGGGACATAATTCTAAGACCTGTCATTATTGCAAGAAAATTGGTCACAATATTTTCAAGTGTTATAAGTTGAAAAATAGAAAGGAGAGAGATGAAAAAGGAAAGCAACCTCCAAAACTCACTACTAAAGCTGGTGTTGTTGACACTAAGTCTAATGGTGATATATTATTGGTTACCTCTTATGAAAAGAGGAGTACGATTGAGTGGATTTTAGATTATGGTTGTACCTACCACATGTCTCCTTACAAAGCTTGGTTTTCCACCTATGAACCTATTGAACATAGAGTTGTCTTGATGAGCAATGACGCCCAGTGCAAGGTTGTTGGCATAGGTAGTGTATAGATCCAGATCCATGATGGTTGTATCAAGAAATTAATCAATTTGCATCATATTCCTGATTTGAAACATAACTTGATTTCCTTAGGCACCCTCGAGTCACTTAAGTGTAAGTATTCAACTTAAAGTGGAGTTTTGAAGGTATTTAAAGGTACCTTGGTCATTATGAAAGGTAATAGGCTTGGTAGCCTTTAAATCTTGCAAGCATAATGTGATGTTGATTGGGCTAGTTGTTTTGATAATCAACGTTCTAAATTTGGTTGTTGTATCTTTTTGGGACCTAATCATATCTCTTGGAGTGCCAAGAAACAACCCACTGTTGCTTGATCTAGTACTAAAGCTGAGTACTGCAGCATTACTCTTGCTCCTGCATAATTATGTTGGATTATTGCTTTTCTTGGTAAATTCCTTGAAAAATTTTCTCCTACCCTCTAATGTGACAATCTCGATGCTACTTTTTAAGCCTTTGATCCCATTTCTCATGCTTATACCAAGCACATTGAAATTGACATTCATTTTGTTTGTGATCTAGTCACTAGTGAAGCTCTACTCATTCGCCACATTTCGTCCTCTAGTCAGATCATTGACATTATGACCAAAGCTCTTTCCTCTTTAGCATTTCAACGTCCTCAGAACAAGCTCACGATCTCATCCTCCCGTGCACTTGAGGGGGATGATAACATGATCACATCTTAATAGCTTCATCGATAGCTTAATTACCACATCTTGTATCTTTTAACATTATTCACATGTATATATCCATTCAGTTGTAATATTTATTTCATCTTATCATTTCAGTTCACATAGAATCAATTCAAATTGATTCACTTAATGTTATAAATAGAGTATACCTTGTACAACAATGATCATTGAAATACAATACCAATTCTTCATATTACTCGCTTCTTCATGATTTACTATAAAATGGTTAATTATATTAAGGATCATTAGATTAAGTTAATCTAATTAAATTCATTTCGGTTTAACTAAAATTAATCAAATTTATTAAAAACAAGATTAATTTTGATGGTATTTTTAAAAAATTGGATCAGTCCTATAAGGTTACGTGGCTCTATGGGATCCAAAATTTCTTTAAAAACAATATATTCCTATTACATTATTAGTAACGTGATAGATAATTGATGAAGGTATGATATGTCTGTTTTTCCATATATGAAGGGTTGAGTTTAAATAACATTATAAAAACGTTAGAGAAATATTAAGGTCTTATTTGTATTATGATGAAAATGTTATAGTTAACTTTGAATTTTTTACTATATAGATTATAAAGATGAATAAGAACATCACAATATGCTACAAATTAAGAGACATATGAGAATACATTAAGGATTAGGATATTAAAAAACAGATGAGAAAGAGGAAGACTTTAAAATTGAATAAGGAAAAAGCTATAATATCGAGTAAGGAAAAGACTTCAAAATGGAAGGAAGAATTTCAAATTAAGTATATTACAAAAAAGATGAATTTCAGGGATTTCAAATTAGGAGGGGAACATTTGGGAATTTTATGAATTTAAGTATATGTTTAATTAGAATTTTATATATTTAATTATAATTTAGGGATATTTTAATTAAGTAATACTCACAAAATGACCTATCTTTCACATAACAATATGGTCCTACTTAGAAAAATTATTCTATCAATAATGACATAACATTTAATTGATGGACCTTTGAGCTCCTTAAGGATTTTGTCAATTCATGATTGAAATTAAACGATTTTAAAATGTTGTTATGTTTTAAATGCTCTAAGATATTATGGTCTAACACGTATTTTTAGTGTAAATTTTAAGTCAAAAGATATAATTTTACCTATACCTAAATCCAATTGAAGTTATTTATCATTTTGGGTTAAATTTGACGGGACAAGTAAAATTCAATAATCCAAAGTTGGCTTTGTCGAAGAAAGGACTACGAATGATGATGACCTGAGTTCGATTCGAAACTCGATAGAATTGAGTTAATAGGTTTGTGGATTTCAAGTTGGACTAGAAAATTGAAAGCATGAATGGCTTGAATTTAGTATAAAACTTGATTGAGCTCTAGCTATGAAAATAAAATTCAGCCCATTCAAACTTTAGACCGAACTAGAAAACTTAAAACTCATTGAATTTCATTAAATTCATGTCGAGTTTGACCGAAGTTTAAGTCAAATCTTTTAAATTTGAATTCGATCAAGTTGAAATTTATTCATCGACTAGGAATAGTAGTATGGCCTAAGCCCTAGAGGGTCAGTATAATGAGGGCACCAGCCCGATCGGACCTTTGGTAACCCGAGGTTCAATCAGGCCTTATAGGTTAGGTTCGAGGCCCAAGCCTAATCAAGCTAATTAGGCCCGAAGCCCGATCATGGACGAGTAGATCCGCTTTTAAATTTTTTAACTTTTTTTGAAAATGTATAATTTAGTTATAAAATGAGTTTGTTTAATGAGTGATTATACAAATTTAATTGGTTAATGAAAAATGATTTCTAATGAATGAACATATTAACATATATAAAATAATAAGATGAATAAAAATGATTCGATGTACAATTTTTAAATACTATGTAAAACTAAACAAATATAATTAAGTTTAAATAAATATTATAAGTAAAACCAATAACAAAAAGATTATATATAATATGAGAAATTCATTGAATTGATAATACAAATTACAACTTGATTAATGAAAAATGATTAAGAATGAATACATAAAAGAAACAAAAAATGATAAAATGAATAAGATGAAACGAAATTCATTTATAAAGAAAATGAACAAAAAAATTTATGTATAATATGATAAATTCATTTAATTAATGATAAAAATTACAATTGATTGACAAAAAATGAGATTTTTAATGAATGAATACATAAAACTAACAAAAAATGATAAAATGAATCAGTTGAAATAAAATGAATAAGACAAAACTAAATTTCTTTGTAAAGGAAATGGACAAAAAGATTATATATATAATATAAGAAATTCATTAATTGATGATACAACTTACAATTGAATAATGAAAAAAAAATTTTAATGAATGAACACATAAAACATATAGGAAAATGATAAATTGAATAAGAAATAACCAAATTCATTTATAACCGAAATAAACAAAAAAGATTATATATAATATAAGAAATTCATTAATTGATGATACAAATTATAATTGATTAATGAAAAAGAGATTTTTAATGAATGAATACATAAAACATACAAAAAATGATAAAATGAATAAGATAAAACTAAATTCATTTATAAAGGAAATGAACAAAAAAGATTATATATCATATAAGATATTCATTTAATTAATAATACAAATTACAATTGATTAATAAAAATGACATTTTTAATAAAAGAATACATAAAACATACAAAAAATGATAAATGAATAAGATGAAATTAAATTAATTTATAAAAGAAATGAACAACACAAGATTTTTAATGAATGAATACATAATATGAGAAATTCATTTAATTAATGATACAAATTACAATTTATTAGTGAAAGATTTTTAATGAATGAATACATAAAACGTACAAAAAATAATAAAATGAATAAGATGAAACTAAATTTATTTATAAAGTAGATGAGAACAAAAGATTATAATAAGATGAGCAATTCATTTAATTGATGATAGAAATTACAATTGATTAATGAAAAATGATATTTTTAATTAATCAATACATAAAACGTACAAAAAATGATAATGAATTGATAAATCTAAATTTATTTATGAAGGAAATGAATAAAAAAAGATTATATATAATATGAGAAATTCATTTAATTGATGATATGAATTACAATTGATTAATAAAAAGAAGATTTTTAATGAATAAATACATAAAACATAAAAAATTATAAAATAAATAAGATAAAATTAAATTCATTTATAAACAAAATGAACAAAAAAAGATTATATATAATATGAGAAATTCATTTAATTGATGATACAAATTACAACTGATTAATAAAAAAAAAGATTTTAGAATTTTGATGAATGAATATATAAAGCGTACATAAAATGATAAAATGAATAAGGTGAATTTATATTATTTTACACATCAATAATTAATATTATAAAAAATTAAGATACATATGGATAAGTTTTTTCTTAATTGAAAACTGCCCAAATTGAGAAAGAAAAAAGTTCATTTTTATATTTAATTGAATAAAAATCTTGAGATTATGGGAAACACATTTAATTGACGAGAAATACAAATTCATTTAATTGAGGACATAATTTACAAAAAAAGATTATCTAAATTTTTTATTGATGCATTTTACAAAAATTCAAGATGAAATCATCAAATAATGTTGGAGTAAAGAGCGAAGATTAGAGACTGGACAATAAAATCAGTAGGACAGTAAATATTGATTGAAATTGAGAAGCTGAAAAAAACACAATTAAAATAATTATATCTTCAATTATATAAAAAAACAAATGCAGTGACATGAAAAACTAAATGAATATTCCAAGAATAAAGATCAAAGTAGTAAACCTGGAGTACAAGAAAGGGGTTAGTAGCTCATTATTATAGTCATGATTGTCAATAGTTTGCATCACTTCATCTACATATAAAAACTTTATATTTAGTACTGCAATATTAAAATTAAATAAATATTGAGCACATGCTAATTATTAATAAACAACTAAATACAGCTTCATCATCGAATATTTTATCAAAATATTTTTCAGTTGAATTACTATGACTAGTAACTTCAGCATCAATACCAATTGTTGTATTAATATACAAATTTAAAAAACAATGTAAGGTAAGATAGTACAGAAAATAGATAAAATTGATATATCATGAAAAAAAAGTTTATCCTCAATATCTTCATCATCTAACCAAATTCGAGCAAGCGTAAGGGTTTACACAGAATAAGGGTGAAGTCGAACATGATGAAGACTAATAACATGACCATCAATGCTAAAAGCAAACTACGAAGCAACAATAAATGAAGAAATTAGTAATAGGTCTAGTGCAATTACTTACATGATCGCAAAATTATTTCCACGATTCTTCCACTATGATAATACATCAAACTGCACACTTTCACTTTTAGCCATGCAATCTTCCGTCCAATATTTATCCAATTCTATCATATTGTACGAAGTTCTAGCTCTTTTTTCTTTCATAAATTTTGTAAATAAAAGCAATAGATTGCTTTTACAAGATGAGTCTAAACCTAAACCTAAAGTCGGTGCTGAACAACTTGAACTACTGTGATCTCGATCTTGAAGTTTGTCTAATCTGAGTTGAGAATCATTAAACAAATCATATTATAATTGTTTAATAATATCAACATGCTCTTAACCCCCTCCGTCTTATATCTCGAGTCCAATACAAATATGACTGCAATAGTATGTCCAACCATATACTAATAAGAATTTAACTTCTCCATCATCTACTCTGTCATAACTCAGATCACCTTATTAGAATCAAATATCTAATCAAATAAAGCTTTCTTGATCTCACACATATTACTAAAGCAATTGTGAAGAGTTTGGATACTTTATTCCTAAGAACATTTCAGTAGTAGTATAAAATAATTCCAACTTCACACAACGTTATCTAGTCAACTTTCATTGGTCTTTTGTAGGTAAGTAAGTCTACTAAGAATCTCTTTGTCTCAGTATGGTAAATACCTCAATATATTGGATCGCTGACTCCAACATCTTAAAGTTTGAGTTCTATCTAGTTGGATAATCTAAAACTAACTTCTTCATCTTTAGAATACATAGTTATCGTGCAATTTCTTCAAAGTTCTAAATTCTTTTATGTGTTGCACTCTAATATACTACACTATCTCAAATCAAATCCACTACTTCCTTTATCATCTCTAACCTATCATTCACAATCAAATTCAAAATATGCACAAAACAATGCATATGAAACAACCTTTCACTAACCAACAAGCTCCTAAATTGTAACTTATTCTTAACCTTTTCAATCATAACATCATTCGTGCTATAATTATTGACTGTTATAGTAGATATTTTGGTATTGATATTCTAATCTATCAAACAGTCGACCTACACGGTTGTCAACCTTTCACTTTTATGTGATGTGGGCACATAAATGAACCTACCATTCACAAATATGACCTAATATCAATCATCACGTAATTAAAAAATAAATGATAACAATATTAAAGAACATAATTTACCTCATAAGTCTACCACGTAGAATCCAGTCATTGTCAATATAATGTGTCATCACTACTATATAACCCTTCTTTTGGTTATGGACTATCCACATATCTGTTATGATGACAACCTGTCTTTCAATACTGACAATGTTCTTAAAATTTCTATCTTCTTATACTCGTATATCTTTACAATGTCCTTCTTCAATGTATTCCAAGCTGGGATTTTGAAGGTCAGTTATAGTGAGGTAAGCAACATCTTAATTCTTTTGCTTTCAACTATAGATAGTATAGATTCATCACCAATTACCATAGAAACTATAAAAAATCTTGATCTATTATTGTCATAAGCTATAACAGTCATTTCATCATTTCCTCTCACAAAGTTAAGGGTAAAAAAATGTTTGACCTCCCGATACGATCTTCTTTCCGTTACACAAATCCATGTCTCTTTAAATGAGACGTTTCACCTTTAAAACTCCCAACCAACGTCTTGCAGCAATATTTACATTCGACATTCTCTACATGTCCATTGATCTATTCTTGTTGAAGCGATTATAAGCATCACTTTTCAGTGGACGTGGATTTCTATTTTCATTTGGTATGAGATTAAAAGTTTCCAATTATATACTCTCCGATACCAGATTAGAATTGTCCATTAAAGGAATATTCTCATCCATCTGAAACAATCAACATATATAACTATAAGTTATTTATGGACCTTTATATGTATACATATGCTTTAATGGGCATTTAACATAAAGTAAGATAATTAAAGTGTAATTAATCATAATTATATGTAGGAGTATATTGCTCTATATATATGATGATGATGATGATAAATTTCGAAATTAAAAGGATTGGAATTTAGAAAGCTACATACTTAACTTTATTGACTTTAGAAATTATAACTATAGTTGAATGAACTTTTTGCTATGTATTGTTTTTTTTCTAAAGTAACTTTTTGCTATGTATTGTTTCTGCTTGTGTTAATTAAATTATAAAACTTCAAACTGACTTATGTAGTCAAATACACGAGTTTGCGAAAACACAAATGGACAGCCACAAACCAGAAATTTATACTCTTACAATAATCCAAAACCATAATATTGAATCAATTCATCCATTGATATTTTCGTAAACAGCCACAAACTAGAAATTTGTAATTTCACAAGTCACGACAATCCAAATGCAAAATGTTGAATCAAGACAACAATATTGAGGACTTGCCTGTTACCTTGGTGGGTAGTGAATAAGTCATAGGAGAAAACAAAGGAGAAAAGAGTGATTGTGTGGGAGGCAACTAACAAGAGTTGCAGGCTTGTAGGACTGTAGCATGGTTATGGGTCGGCGAGGCGATGGAGATCAATGGAGAGAGGCTGGGCAGTGAGTCGGCGAAGACTCAGACAAAGGAGATTCGGAGAATAATGAAGATGAAACCAACAAAGAAGGAATTTGGAAGCAAGGAAGGATCGAAGGACATGATAGTCATAAAGAGAGGGAGGGAAAAAATTTGCAAGTTAACTTCATTTTACTATGAGATAAAACTTAAGAAATAAGATTAAAATAACGTCATCTTGCTCTTAACGCAAAACTACGTCATTTTAGCCTTGTCAGATTACAAAACATATCCAAAAAAAAATAATGTCGATTTGCTTATGTACTAACATAACGTCGTTTAAGTTTTAGCAAATTTTGGGTCTTAAATCACTGATTTTCTTAGTTTTTGAGTCCATGGTCTACTCAACTCCGGCATAGTGTATTAACTTTGAGTCAAACTGAGACTTTAATTGGATCAAAATCGAACCAAAATGTCAATCCTATAAAGGACGTGTCATTTTGGGCGAAGTGCCTCTCTAAGTTGAGAATCCCAAGATTACCTTTGGTCTTGGTGAAAAATTTATTAATGAAATGAAATAAAATTTAATACTATTTTATTATTTAAGAGGAAGAATTATAATTAAATGAGATGAGATAAGAGAATTATATATTATATCTCATTTTATCAATAAAAATAAAAATTTTCAAATTTAGAAAGTTTAAGATGAAATATAAAATAATAAATAATTTTTCATTATATTACGTCATAAAATTTTTTAAATAATATTTTATTATATTATATCATACATTATTTTATTTTTCTGAACCACAATTTTTTAATATTAAATTGATTTTATTCTATTGCGTTGTCTGTGTGGTGTGTGTGCTTCTCTTTTTGACATTTTGACAACAGACGGTAACAATATCCGATTCAAATCCTCTGTACCCAAAAAATGTGTGCCCTCTGTTCCCTGCAAATCTCAGCCATTCTCTCTTATTTATTAAATGGCTGAGATTTGCAGGGAACAGGGGCACACGTTTTTTTGGATACAGAGGATTTGAATCCAACAATATCTGTATACTCTCTCTCTCTCTCTCTCTCCCTCCCTCCACCTTTTCAGGTACGCCAATTTCCATTTCCAACCTTAATTTTATCATATTGCGTCCGTACGTCTTTTCGCTTAAGAACCCTAAGCTCATTTTCTTTGACATAGTCTTATTCAAGGTCTTTTCTTTTTCTTTCTTCGTAATTGTATTTGTCTCGTATATCTCTTTCTCTCTCTCTTCTTTAGGAGGAAGTTCATGTGCAATTGTGAGGAGGTAGAGGAAGCACGAGATCAGGTTCGTGACAGCCCATTGTTGCTGTATTCCACCTGATTTTAACATCGCAAATGGTTAGTACTTTTTGTGTTTTTGAGGGTGTTATTTGACTATACTGGGAATATCGCGAGCTGGGTTTCGATCGAAATCCAATTTCATCAGATCGAAACCCAATTTCATCACCTCCTCGTTTCGGGGTTTTCGATTATGTCAAGGTTTTAGTTGCTCCGAAACTCTTCCACTTCATTATCTCATGAATTTATCTAACGGACTTGATCAGATCCATTACGCCGCATATATGGTGACCGATTGCTAAAGTTTATGAAGTTTCCATTGAAAACACTGAATTCCCGAGCTTTTGCTTGTCGTATAGTCTTTAACATTGTTGGGATATAACTGTAAGGCAAATAAATCTTGGTGCTCTTGCTTAAAATGGCAAATCAACCGCATTCTTCCCATGGTTTTTCTGTTACTATGACTCCACCAAACCATCACACACCAACACCCCAACCCGAGAAAAACCCTGTTCCTCCTTCTCCGCCAATGTTACCTGGAGCCCCCAGATTTCCTCCTCCCTCCTTCCAACATGATCAGATGCCTTCTCCATCTCTCAGACCCCCAATCTTAATGTCACCTGCTGGTGAGACGAAAAGTGGAAGCTCAAATCCTCATTTAAGCACTCCCCCTGGGCCTCCTATCTTTACTTCACCAGTCCGGCCTGCAGCTGTTCCATTTCGAACATCTCCAGCAACTCCTCAGCCAGTTGCTTTCTCAGCAGGTGCGCCATTGCCCACATCCTCACCTCCCCATTTTTCAAATGGGTCAGTGGACCTTCATCATCAAGTTCCCCAACTCATAGAGGAATCATTGCCTACTGAGGGATCGCCATGTGTTCTATTTTCAGCTCGTAAGGTAAACCTTCCGTTTCAATCAAAAGAAACGATATTCTCTTTGAGTATCGATTTTCATCACTGTTTGTTTATTGTAGTGTGATCGTTATTGATACCTCAGTAGAAACTTGATAATGGGAAAGAGCTTAGTGTTTATAAAAGAAAAAAAAATGTTATATGGTCCTATCACGGTCTGGTTGATGAAACTTCTTAGAAACTGTTCTTCATTTTGGTATTCTTTGCTAATGAAAGTTCTAAATGTTGAAATGTTACGTGAAGATAAATTTATTTGTGTTTATTTTAGTGATTACATATGCATAGATTGATAAAAACTTCTGTTCTATGATGCAGGTATTGAAGCAAAGAAAATTGTTGAATGTCCCCAGTTTGGGGTTTGGGGCACTTTTTTCCCCTGGGAGAGAGATTTCTTCAGGTGCCCAAATAATGCAGCGTGAACCTCATCGCTGCCACAACTGTGGAGCTTATGCAAATCTCTATTGCAAGATACTGCTTGGTTCAGGGCAGTGGCAGTGTGTAATTTGTCGGATGCTGAATGGAAGTGAAGGTGAATACATAGCTCCGAGCAATGAAGATCTTCGTCATTTTCCAGAATTGTCATCACCCATGGTTGACTATATTCAAACTGGAAACATGAGACCTGGCTTTATTCCTGTCTCTGATTCCAGAATATCTGCACCCATTTTTCTTGTTATAGATGATTGTTTAGATGAGTCACACCTGCAGCATCTACAGAGCTCCTTGCATGCATTTGCTGATGCACTGTCCCCAACAACAAGAATTGGGATCATACTATATGGTCGTACGGTGTCGGTGTATGATTTTTCGGAGGAATCAATGGCATATGCAGATGTGCTTCCAGGTGACAAATCACCTACCCAGGAGTCCCTGAAAGCACTGATATATGGAACTGGCGTTTACCTGTCACCTATGCATGCATCAAAGGAAGTAGCTCACAGAATATTCTCATCGTTAAGGCCATACAAATTGAGCATACCAGAAGCTTCAAGAGAAAGATGCTTGGGCTCTGCTGTTGAGGTAGCTCTGGCCATAATCCAAGGACCAATAGCAGAAATGACACGAGGAGTGATCAAAAGGGCTGGAGGTAATAGCAGGATAATAGTGTGTGCCGGTGGACCTAATACATATGGCCCTGGATCTGTTCCTCATTCCCGTACTCACCCAAATTACCCTCATCTAGAAAAGATGGCCTTGAAATGGATGGAACATCTAGGTCATGAAGCTTATCGACAAAATACGGTGATTGACGTTCTCTGTGCTGGAACATGCCCTGTTCGTGTTCCAATTTTGCAGCCACTAGTAAAAGCTTCAGGGGGTGTTTTGGTTCTTCATGATGACTTTGGAGAAGCATTTGGGGTAAACTTGCAAAGGGCATCTTCTAGAGCTTGTGGTTCCCATGGCTTATTGGAAATTCGTTGTTCTGATGATATCCTTATTACTCAAGTTGTAGGTCCTGGTGAAGAAGCACATATAGACTCACAGGAAAATTTTAAAAATGACACCTCTCTTTCTATACAAATGCTAAGTGTTGAAGAAACACAGAGCTTTGGACTCTCCATGGAAATCAAAGCAGACATCAAGAGTGATTTTGTGTTTTTCCAATTTGTGACTCAATATTCGAATGTTTATCAAGCTGACATTTCAAGGGTAATTACTGTTAGGTTGCCTACCGTTGACAGTGTTTCGGCATATCTTGATAGTGTTCAAAATGAAGTTGCTGCAATTCTTATTGCCAAGAGAACTCTTCTACGAGCAAAAAACCCTTCAGATGCAATTGATATGCGAGCAACAATAGATGAAAGAATTAGAGACATTGCTCTCAAGTTCGGGTCTGCAGTACCCAAGTCAAAACTTCATCGGTTCCCTAAAGAACTCTCGTTGTTACCCGAGCTTCTTTTTCATCTCAGAAGAGGTCCACTTTTGGGAAGCATTGTTGGCCATGAAGATGAGCGATCCGTGCTGCGGAATTTGTTTTTGAATGTATCTTTTGAACTTTCACTTCGAATGGTAGCACCTCGTTGTCTAATGCATCGGGAAGGGGGAACATTTGAGGAACTACCTGCATATGACCTTGCTATGCAGTCTGATACAGCTGTTGTCCTTGACCATGGTACTGATGTCTTCATTTGGTTGGTATGTAACTTCACTTTCTTTTTAGTGCTTTATCTTTTTCTTTTTGTTGGTCCTGGTAACTAGGTCCTGGGAACCTTTATTTTAGCTGGTCAAGCATTTGATATTTTCGAATTATCACAATCCTGTCCAACTCTTCTGCGCAACTTCATGTAAAACATTTAGTTTATGGTTAATACTTACAGGGTGCTGAGCTAAGTGCTGATGAAGGAAGAAGTGCTGCTGCTTCAGCAGCCTGCAGAACTTTAGCTGAAGAGCTCACTGAATTACGGTTTCCAGCTCCTCGTATCCTTGCATTCAAGGTCCCTTTCTCTTGATTATTATCTTCACCAACTTTTATGTATTCGCCATTAACTTGTTTTCTTTTTCATGTACAAATAAAACTTTTCTCTCATCGAAAACAGGAAGGAAGCTCTCAAGCTCGATACTTTGTTTCTCGGTTGATACCTGCACACAAGGATCCTCCATATGAGCAGGTGAGGGTGCCTGATGAAGAAAGTCCACTTCACATAGGTGCCAATAGATATTCTGTGCAATTGTTTGATTGTGCTTTTGAGTGCAGGAGGCAAGATTCCCACAGCTTCGATCACTGACAACAGAACAAAGGACGAAGCTGAAGAGCAGTTTTCTTCATTTTGATGATCCTAGTTTCTGTGATTGGATGCGAAGTTTGAAAGTGGTTCCACCAGAACCAAGTTAAGAACTGTAAATGCATTGGAAATTTGAAGGGTAGTGTAGCTCTCCAGAAAGGGGCAGTCTGCCGTTTCTATCCGTTGTTTTCCAGAGTGTAAGGGGATGTTTCAATTACATGGTGATGCCTGCCAAATGAGGTATCATCTCTTCGAACATTTTTTTTTTTGATACAGAAAGGAAAGATTACATTTGACTCAGTTGAATTTTGGGAATCGAATAAAAAAGTAGGCTTTTCAAGAGCAATGAAAATGTCACTCGCCTTCCTATTCAATCGGGGTCTTAGATGTTCTCAATTCCTACACAAATTTAAACAATTGACACTGGGCCATGCCCCTTTTGTTTTGAGCAGTTTTCAGTTCGGTATGGGGGCCAAGATAAGAACGGCCATGACATTATTTTGCAGGCTTGAGCTGTAGACTACCGAATCTCAGTGTTATATTACAATATCTTATGCAATGTCTGAGGTTTTCCACAATCAAATGTAGGGGCTTATTTACAACGCACAAACGCCTCTTCCTCAAATCGTGTTTCATCCCCGCGAAGAATTCTTATCAACTTTATTCACATCATTCCCTCCAGTCTACAAGAACATTTTTCATTAGAATCTGAAGAACAATAGTACAAAATGTAAGATAAAATAGAGGCTGCAAGGCAATTCAACGCCAACTTTAATGGTAAGAGCTATTGCAGTTTCGACTTTTAAGCTAGCCTAGTTTCTAAGATCCTCAGATTTAATCTTTCAGAAAGGTTAATGGCACTAAAAGCATGTTGCAATTCAAGAACATACATTACTGAAACACGTTAAACAAAGCCTGTTTATCCAAAGGTGAAGCTAAAACCAGTCGGATGGGAGAAATGTCATGCTATTGTTTACACTTGAATTGGCTTGTGCAATCGAGACAGACGTTATCATTCAGAGAATTGGACAACACCCACTAAGCAAAGGCTGATGAAAAACAACATCACCCACGAGGAACAAAGCTGGACCTCAAGGTATCAATCGGGTTGCTCTTATAAGCTCTTTTCTTGTTTCGAATGATTGCTTTAAGAGAAACAGCAATGGATTTAACACCACGGAATTAAAAGATTGTTCGGATCTAAGGAAAAAAGAAGATGATGGATTCGAATTAACTAAATTAAATCTGATATGCAGGGTTTCAAATTTATATACTAAACCTCACGAAGAACTTGTCTCGAGCAACCTATATAACGGGTAAAGAACAAACCAACAAAGTTGTTTAGGATCAAAATCACACCTTAATTTGATTCAGTTGATAAGTGATGTTTAATTCCTAAGTTGAAAAGAACAAGAGGTTTTTTTCTCTTTCAAGATGGCTGGCGGCACACGAAATAATATGATCAAAAGTTATTTCAAAACCTTAAAATATAAGTATTTATACTTAGGCTTAATGTTAAAGACTTGGGCTTAAAATACATGGAAGCCCAAAATATAAATAACTTAAAACAAGTCCAAATTAGAATAATAAAAAAACACTCCTAGGCTTAGTCCAACGCGCTCCCAAGTCTGATCATAGACACGCATCTCCTCTTGGGCTTAATTGATAATGCGCAACTCAATACAATGGTCTTTAATTCCCAAGTAAGTCTAATCCAAAGATTTGAGATAAATGAATCAATTTGGGCTGTGATTCAAATAGCTCTCCTCCAATAGGCCTGGTGCACTCCATCATCTCCACAAATTGGCCCACATGAGCATAGAGAGCCTCTTTGAGTCTCTCGGTCCTAACTCTGGACATTGGTCCAACTGGAATGACAAGCTTCTCGACGTCACGCACGCCATCTCAATGGTGATCCTTACTCCTGCTTACATCAGTCCCTCCCTCCTCAAGAAGATTCGTCCTCGAATCTGAA
>JANZXP010000009.1:21208231-21223069 GCA_027576715.1 Erythroxylum flavicans
TGGGCATTTGCTGGCTCCAAGTTTTCTTCTTTCATTATAGTACTTGCATTTTCTCGAGAAAATCGAAGCTTTTGTCCATTGTTGCCTTGTTGGGTGTAATATATTCCCTGGACAGGTGCTTTGGTTTTAGGACAATAGAAGTTAATGGAATTGTCGTTTTGTAGGATATTTTGTGTTCACAAAAATAAATAAACCTTATAGGCTTTTTACGTATGAGGATTATAAATTATCCCAAAAATGAGATGTAAGTGCAGTTTAATTACCAAAAAATATAAAGTAGGACAAATATTCTTATATTAGGAGCATGATTTTTGAACTGCTCTTTGCATGATTTATTGGTGAAAAGATTAAATGAATTACCTAACTAGATGGTGTTATCTTTAAGGTTGGATTTTGGTTGGTAATTAGGAAAGCATAGTCTAAAGAAGTTAGCTTCCCTATTATCTTGGAAGTGCATTCCAATATTGAAATTTAAGTTGGAGACATAGAGGCCATATAGAGCTCCATTTGTCACACCGAAATTAGGTAAAATTATTAAGCCATATTCTCATTTTAATAAGACTTTGTAGACTACTTCTCAGCTTTAAGAGTTAATACATATTCCAAGAAGTATCTTTTCGTGGTTTGATGGTCCAGAAATGTTTATCCTCCAAGTAATGATCGTTGATCCATTTGACCTACAAAGACATGTATGTAGTCCAACAATGGTCAGTTCAGAGTAAAACTATCAACCTTTTCAACCGAATAAGATATGCGAACATACAACAGTGAATATTATTCACAAGAAAAGGAAAGGAAATGAAATCATGAACCTAAGTCAACTTGTATGGTAAAGCTAAAAACTAGGACAGGAATCCCTGAGGTGGAGCAAACATATAATGGTCTTTACTTGGTTTAGACTTTTTGGACCCATTAAGTTGCAATTCATGCATGACTTAGCTTGCTAAACACTAGAATATATCATTCTTCAACTTTTACCTCATGGCATCGGTTTTTTGATTATCTTTGTATTTGTGTTTTGATTTTTTGATTTTTTTTGTATGTGTTTTTGTTTTGTGTAATATTTATTTTAGAATTTTTCTTCTTTTATTAATTTTGATTAAAATTTTTCAGGTTGAGGGTGACATTACTCGGTTTATGCATATGTTCTCATTAAAGCTGAGGTACTTCAACTAATCCCTGTTTGTTTTTGTTATATCATTTACTTGTTCCTTGGATATAATAACAATAATAAGTTGTTTTGTTTGCTGGTTTTTTTCTTGCTGTTTTTCCTAATGAAATTTTTAGTTGTTTATTCTTGACTTGTTGGTTGTGGCTTGTTTATGATCATTATATTTTTTTTTAATCTTTGCAGACATTTTTTATTTTCACAAATGGATAACAAGGGTCATGATGCTATGTTTAAGTGTCTGACTTTGTTTGACCTTTGGAATGGGGAATTGGATTTTATGAAAATGGTCATGTTGCTATGCTTGTATGTATACACACAAAAAACTGTGTAGGAGTGAAAATGCTAAAGGTAGTAAGGCATTGACAGTACCAACTAGGCAAACTAATATAGGTAGGATTTTGAATGAGAGTAATAAGAATAGCCAGTTGGATTTAAGGATGGACTTAAATGCATTTACATTGTTATGTGAAATGCTTCAAGTCTATGGTGCGTTGAGGAATAATGGCCATGTGCCTATTGAAGAAAAAGTTTTAATCTTCCTAAGAATATTAGCACAATTTGGAGCTAAAGTAGGTGGAGAGCTTGGGAATTTGGGCTTCTCCACTGAAGAAGTTGTTAGGACTGCAAGGATCTTCTCAAAGAATGCCCATGCTGGGAATCTTTTCTGGGATTTAACTGCAGACCATAAACAGGCTTATGTGAGGAGCCTGTTAGATGATGAAATCTAACTTTATGCTTTATTTCTTAATTAGTAGGTTATGGTACACTATTATATGGTAATGTAAGATGGTAACAATGCTTCTAGCTTAACTATTTTTACTTCTGCCATTACTTGTAGTGGACCGTAATTTTTGGATTGTGACCTGTCACTTTCGGACTCATCGTTTTTGTAGAACTACTGGTTTCATAGTAGCTTAGCAGGAAAGCTAGGATTTGCATTGTCTTCAAACAGGCTATGTGATGTTAAATGATGATATGATGAACCATTGACTTTGTTTGTACACTTGTGTATGAACCATAAATGGTTAGTTTATTAACTTTTTAATATTTCTCATTTATGTACGTGTATGAATAATGAGGATATGATTCATTTTCAGGTACTTAACTATGGGTAGATACAACTTCTATGTTGTATTTGTTGGACGTCAAGTTAGTATTTTTACAAATTGGGATGTTATTAAATTAGCAACTGAGGGGTTTTCTAATGCTAGATTCAGGGGGTATCGGACTTTAGATGAAGCACAGAGTGCTTATGTCATGGATCCAAATAGGCGGACTCGTCTAAATGAAGAAATTGTTCCTATCGCCAATGAGCCCTCGTCAATACTGAATCAATTTTCACTTCCAACAAATGAACAACTAAATGAAGTTGTAACTTTGAAGAAATGGCATAGAGTCAAGGATTTTTACTCATTGCCATTGGAGTCATTTTGGGTATTATTATTAAGGACATTCTTAATAAAATATAAAGCTTCAATATATCTTTAACCTATTATGTAATTAATCATATGAATGCTTAGATGTTTTATTAAATTATTATGTACTAGAATTTCTAATTTGTACAGTTTTTTGTTATTCAATAACTCATTTCATTTCATTTTTACGTTTCTTATTTCATTAAATAATTTGGTTCCTCATTTTATTTCATCGTAATTAAAAAATTACAAATACAATTAAAATAAATATTGATACAATTATAAAAATATTTCACGTAATTCATTTTATTATTAACTTGTACGAATTTTTGGGTATTCAATAGCTCATTTCATTAAATTTTTATGTTCCTCATTTTTTTAATTCCTTATTTATAGATATAATTAAAAAATACTAATAAAAATTATTCGTTTTAAAATAATCAATAAATTACATATTTCCAATCATATTATACTACAGGGGTACTTTGGTCATTGACACTGTTTTTTCTGTTCTGTCAGTTACAACCAAATATATTTCTGTCCTCGAGATGCAAATAGTTTTATCTGTTCTGTCCATTACAACCAAACACCTCACTGACTCCAATTTTTATTCTGTTCTATCTCAAAATATTTGTTTCGTTCTGTCTCAGCCTATAGATCACAGTAACCATACGCAACGATAAGGTCCAAAAAACCCAACCTAACTTAGGATAAAAGCTCGGATTTAGTATGGGTCAAGCGAGTCAGTTGAGTTCTTATGAGATGGATGAGTTATCATCAGGTCAAATAAGAACCAAACCTTTTTGTCATGTCTGGAGTTTGCTCCAAGGATTAGCTCAAACAAGCAGGGTAAGTGGTAACATAATTGCTTAACGTGCTACAAACACATTCAACAGTCCAAAGGCCACGCATAGCTTACGCACCCCAAGGCTTGATCCTCATTGGTCCTATAGTTTCTGTAGCCTATATAAATGCTTGGATGATGGATTAACCATCTTCTCCCTTTTTGTTCTATTTTTTCACTCCACGATAATAAGTGGTCCCCATTAATGGCATGTTTTGCTTGGAGGGTTTATCATTGGAATAGTAACGGAACAATAGAGCAGCGTGAAAGATGAAGATGATGAGTTGATGGAAATCTTAAAATACTGGAAAGGGTGTTCAGTACATGCTCCAGCAAATGTGACAAGCAATAAGGCCAAAGATTTTAAAATAAAAGGGATTGATTAAGAGATTAGCTTGATAGACCCGAGAATCACGCACCAGATGGAGACAAGCACAGCACATACGCAGGAAGAGATACTTTTGTTATTGCTGAACTAATCAGACAATAACCCAAATTGCAACCCGTGAACCTGTTGTTAAAGAAAATGTTTGATACTGTTCACATTCCATACGTGTAAAGAGAGGATTGCGAGGTACGTTGTGGTCTTCTAGCCATGGTGGTCAGCTTTAAGCGTCAATAGTAATACTGTTCCTTCTTGGCCAATGTCTAAGGCGTATTGCTGCTGTTTATAGGTTGTTCAGCACAATGGTATTGCTTCACGAGTTGTGGACAAAGATGCTGCTCGGTTCTTTTCGGGTCAGGGGTTTTGGTCGAGGAGCTGCTATAAGGTGCAGACTGATACCCCTAAAAACAGCTCACTAGTTCGTGCAGGTTATCTTTTCATATTCACGAATCTATCAATAAACATTTAAGTCCGTCATAATAAATTTTTAATCATAGACTAATTTTAAATTTTTAATAGTAAAATACTAATATCGAAACAACCACAACAACATATTACTCTGCGTACAACGTGTCGGAGGAGACAGATCACAGATCTGCTCAACATCACAGACTGAGAAAGATCGTATCTTGATAAACATCTCCTCAAGTGTCAGGATTCGTACATATAAATTACTAAATCACAGGTTTTACTCTGGACCCTTTAAAGTTCTCAAGAAGTTTGTCATCCCTAACAAATTACTAGATGAAACATACGCGCTTGGACAATAATTTCTTTTCGACAACATCTACGTAAGTGGATTTCTACGCCAAGACAGTACTTGTGTGTTCAACACAAGTGTTCTCCGGATGAATTGATTTGGCGGATGGATACATGTATTTGTTCGGTTAGTTGGAATGTGCATTATTGAATGGTAGGTACTGGGTGGGAGTCACCTTCAGGCTCTTCAGGACTACAGATGGTGATGTCTCCACTACAATTTCGCCATTAATACCATCAATAAGGTAGCGACAAATTGAGATGGCTGGTCCATTCTTGGTCTAGGAAATTTAAAAAACACATTTATCTTGCTTACATAACATTTCGTACGTTTCAGATAAGCCATTTAATAACGTAAGAGGCCTGCCTCCAGAAAGTTGGCAAATCAATATGGTCATATATTTCTTTGTTTTTAGCTTGAATGGCAGTGTAGAAGAAGCAATTCCTGATCAACTAAGCTCTGAATAATGATGGGTGTGAATCATTATACAAGTACTAATTCAGATTTATAGCATTTGTTTTTGTTAAGGACCTGCTGAATCAAGCTTAGAAAAGAGATAATGTAAGTGGTAATTTATTGATAGTTCATTTTATATTGACATTGAATGCCTAAATATATAGGCAATGAAATATCTATTAAGTGCATCTTAAAATTTGTTATTATATAAACCAAATAATTACTATTTTTAGATTTAAATTATTAATTAATTTTAAATATAATTTGTGAATTATTGTATATATTTAATAATTTGTGCACACAAGTTGGGGCAAGCAAATACAAAGATGCAGATTGAAGCTAAGCGGTCGAAAACAGAGCTTAAGCACACAGATCACTGAACATGGGACACGGATATGTATATATTTTCCTTTTACAACGTTAGCAGCTTTGTGTATGTTTGGTTGAATGGGGCATTGGATTCCTGACCTTAACTCTTTGCAAATGCTTCTCTTGGACGGCCTAGGACTTTTGTCCCCTTCTTTGTGGACAAATTTTCTTAGTTGGTTAGAATAAGTAGCTGTAGTTCTCACGGATTTGCTGCCCTTCGCTGCCCTTACCAAGTCGTGAGATCCTTGAAGATATAGGACCATCAATGGAAGGTTGTTTTGGTAACTACAGGGAAACAATGATTGCCTTTTGTTCCTCTTTTTCACATTGTCCCTGTTATTGTCCGGTTTGGGACCCTTCAAACCTGGTATTAACTAGCTGTTCTTGTCTGGTGTCCGGTTCCTATTGCAATCTTAAGGCATAATCCACCTCTTCTCGCGGTATATATTGAAGTCCTGTTTATTATGTTCAAAAGAAACATATATTGTTTATTTTATTCATTTTTATATATTTAAAATTTTTATAATATTAAAAAATTTAATATATTTTCTAAAATAATTCAAAGAATAAAAATATTTTTAAATAAATGGAAAAGAATGGCACTACATGAATTTACAAACCTAGCACCAAGGAATATAGCATTGGTCAAGACCTTCAAGTTTCGAGGTCAAAGGGTATTATTGTCCATATAAAGATTAATATCTCATTTTAACCGTTTTCAGTCTCAGGCAACGAATATCGGGATTAGAGCTTGTTTGCTTAACCGTTACTTGTTACTATCGGTAGTGACCGAGAAAATTATTGCAAATTCATAAATTCTGAAAATATAAATTTCTCTGTTACGAAGAAAACAGCAAAAGTAGTTTTTTACCCTTTGGATTTTGTTTAGTTTTGTCTGTAATAATGCTAAACTGGTTTTCTTTCTCTAATGATTTTCTAACATACGAAATTAGTTATGATTGTGATTGAGACTTGATAAGAAGGGAGGTCTCATTCCATGCAAAGCTTAATCAACAAATATCTCTACACATTCACATTCACATTCACATTCAATCTTTCACTGTTTCTTTCTCTTGCTTTATAGGAAAGATCCAATCTTTTCAGCTGTCAGTGGTTACTCTCAACAGAGAATCAAACACATTAAGTCACCGAGGGCACACCATCCTTGAGCTAAGCAGTACATACACGCCCATCGAGTGTTTTTCGCTGCTTACTTTTCTGGGTCTTTCACGTTTTTTTGTTTCCTTGAAGAAGGGTAAGTGTATGTGTCTGTGTCTGTGTCTGTGAGCTGTGATTACTAAGAGAAAGAGAGAGAGAGAGAGAGAGAGAGAGAGAGGGGTTGCAATGGAGTAGCTGGTGAAGAAACAAGAGGGACCTACTGCTTGATTGTTGGCGAGCAGCGACGGTCATTGTGAATGATTCTTCCTTTTTCTTGTTCCTTTTTTATGCTTTGGTGGTGTTCGTGAATCACACTAACATAACACTCGCTTGATGATAAGGGATAGATCTTGATCATCAAGATCTCTTCCCCAATATTTATCAAGCTCCATTTTATTTTTGTGGGAATTTGTTGGTGGATGTTGTTGTTCTTCTGAAGGTGTTGAAAAAATTAGGCTGCTTTCTTTAGGCGTTTGCTAGGGGAGCAGAAGATCTTGGTCATATGAGGAGATCTTTCACTGTGAGTTGCCTAATTTCTCTCTTTTGGTTATCTTCTCGTGAATTAGCCTAATTCTGCTATGACATTGCTATACAAGAACGTTAATGAAATGAATTTTGTTGGGATCCGATTAAACTCCTGAACGCAATTTGCTTTTTCTATGATTTCTCTGTTATCAAGTGGGAAAAGGAACTGAGTTTCTAAGTATGTGGTAGCTTTTTGGTAAAATGTAGCTGGGTAGTGAGCTTGCTATTCATCAATGAGTAATAAAACGACATATCTCTGAGCTACATAATCTACATCTTCACATCTTTTGAGTTATTTTTATCAACATGATTCAGTTTCACTTTTCATTCGACTAATGAGTTTCGGCCTTTGGTTTGCTTGCGTTGCCTATTTGAGGTTGTTTAACTATAAAGTTTGTAACAATTATTAAATGCATGTATGATTAATAATTACCTTCCATCATGAACACTTGCAAGACCAATAAAAAAGAAGACAAGATGGTTCGTATATGGATCATTGATCCGTATAAGGTACATCACATACAGGTTTCTTGACTGATTTTTTTTTTTCAGATACTGGATGTGCTTCTGGTAGTTGTATTGTTCACTGATGGTCCATGGGCTATCAGGGCCAGCTCACATTGCAAACAGACCAACCAAGCAGACTTTCGGCCTCACAGTGTCAGTATTACTGAATTCGGAGCGGTAGGGGACGGTGTCACTCTTAACACAAAAGCATTTCAGAATGCCATTTTCTACCTCAACTCCTTTGCTGATAAAGGTGGGGCCAAGCTTTTTGTTCCTGCTGGCCGGTGGTTGACAGGAAGCTTTGATCTCATCAGTCATCTGACTTTGTGGTTAGATAGGGACGCAGTGATTCTTGGATCAACTGTAAGTACTCAATTCCATGCCTGAGTGTACATGCAAATAAGATATCTAATTTGAGTTTAGTACCATATATTTGATATATGGATGGTAATAATATTCAACTCAACATGCCATTTCAGAACGCTGTTGATTGGCCAGTTGTTGATCCTCTCCCATCATATGGCCGAGGGAGGGAGTTACCTGGTGGGAGGCATCGGAGCCTTATTTTTGGTCAAAATTTGACAGATGTTATTATAACAGGTTAGTGATATTGATGAAGTGTTATTTTAGATATGTATTTCATTTGTTTCATAAGGATTGATTTTTTCATGCAGGTGATAATGGAACTATAGATGGTCAAGGTAGTATCTGGTGGAGCTGGTTCCGAAATAAAACTCTGAACTATACCCGGCCCCATCTAGTTGAGTTCATTAATTCAACTGGCATAGTCATCTCAAACCTGACTTTCTTAGATTCACCATTTTGGACCATCCACCCCGTGTATTGCAGGTTTGTCCCCCATCAGGAATCCACTACTCTTTAGCTTTTTCTTGAATTTTCTGCTTGACCTTTTAACTTGGGGGAGAGCTTTGAGACAGTTTTTCTGGATGAACAGCAATGTAATAGTTCAGAATGTAACAATCCTTGCCCCTTTTCATTCTCCAAATACAGATGGGATTGATCCAGGTGAGATTTCATCTGCCACTCAAGATCTGTTCCTATTGCTAGTTTTATAAGATCAATATCACTAGACAGAGGTCTAATTTTCTAGGAAGAGAAAATTGCTTTTGCTATGTATTCAAATACAAGAGATAGGTCTTTGCCGAGTTACATTTAAGTATTCTCCTTCAATATTCGATTCTTCATGTTCAAAGCAAGACCTGTAACTTCTTTTGTCCAACGATGAAATGCCCCTGCTCTAAACACTCTTGAAGCCTCCTTACCGAATTTATTTATAATGTTTTCAGATTCTTCTGATGATGTTTGCATTGAAGACTGTCATATTAGCACTGGTGATGATCTAATTGCAATCAAAAGTGGGTGGGATGAATACGGCATTACTTATGGTCGTCCTAGCAAAAACATCATTATTCGCCGGCTGAGTGGACAGACTCCAAGTGCAGGGATTGCAATTGGGAGTGAGATGTCTGGAGGTGTATCTGAAGTGCATGCAGAAGATCTGGAATTCTACAACTCAAACAATGGTATAAGGATAAAAACATCTCCAGGGAGGGGTGGTTATGTGAAGAACGTCCATATATCAAACATGAAATTATCAAATGTAAATGTCTCTATAAGATTTACCGGTCAGTATGGGGAGCACCCTGATGCGCATTATGATGAACACGCTCTGCCTATAATAGAACGGGTGACTATGGAAAATATCATTGGAGAAAACATAACGTATGCAGGCCTTCTAGAGGGTATAGAAGGAGACACTTTCCACGACATTTGCTTGTTAAACATTACTCTCAACGTAAACTCAACATGTTCTTGGAATTGCTCGAATGTGCAAGGTTATTCTGACTTAGTTTCACCAGAAACTTGTGGGCCTCTCAGGGAGAAAATTTTTCCTGAACATTGCTCCAATTGTTATGGTCTTTCAAGTCACTTGAAGAATTCAGGTAATCAAAACAGAGGTGCCTGGTTGCTTTCTTGGTAAATTATAAAATCCATATCTTTTGCTTGGTGGTCAACTTACCTTCATTAGTGATTTTTCCATATAATTCAATATTTGACTCTTGCCATTTCTCAACATGAGCTACTCATTGCCTTGCAGAGGAATGAATGATCGACTGACATGTAAAGTTGAGTGGGATTTTTGCGGATCTGTGATTGTTGACTTGTGAGATAGGGTTGAAATTTTTTATTTTTCCTGTAACTTGTGTGCAGAACGAATAATGGAGTGAATTTTCAGAAAGTGCAAATACAGTTAACATTTTAAAAGTTCTCTCCACATCTTTCTCCCTCACTTGCTTTTGTCTCTCTCCTTTTCCTTTTATCATCATTTTCTGCATGATCAAAGTGGAAAATGAATTATCCTTACCGAAAACGTAGTCTTGGAGGTCGTGGAATGGAGGAAAAAATGGGTAGTAGCCAGAACTACCAACATTGAAACATTGAATGGAAAAGACAGGCTGGTCTCTTTGGAGATTGTCTTTTCAAAAGTTCCAACATTGAAATTATTTTTTTTGGGACGTCTAACTGAAAAAAACTAAATTTTAGAAGGGAAAAGGCAGATCAAAGCGTAATCATGATGATGATAGCGCTGTTTGTAACATTTATTAGCAACAATCTTCAAGTTTCCATGATAACCTGTGCAGCCATGTAGTGATTATAGCTGAACTTTGCTGTCTGATATATCATAAAGCCATAACTAAAGGTTTCGGTTGATGGTTTCTTTTGCCGAGTAATATACTATTCAACATTTTCCATGGAAGAAATTCACTGTGCTAGATGAACTGATTGAATCTGCAACTTTTTTTGGTTCATATACATGCGTTTGATATGGAGTTCCAACCTCATTTCAGACAAACTTGCGTTGGTATTCCGCGATCAGTCGATTAAAAATTTCTCAAAGGCTGAGAATTCAGCTCTTTATCTAGGAGATGCTTCACATACATTCTTCTTTATGACAGAACACAAAACCTGTCGTGAAATGTAGATTTCGAGTTCCTTGGAAACCTCTGTCAACTTCAAGTCAAAACTGTTTCTATATTTATTCTTCGGAGATGGTACTGCACCAGAAATCATAGGTTCAGAACCTGAAAATCGTCTTCTGGGACTTGAAAACCTTCCTGGTGACCCTGGAACCTTTCCTTTAGTAATAAGAGGTGCTGAACCTGATTCCAAATTATTCATATCTCTGTCTTGGTTCATTAATGGACCACATTTTGTCTCCAGTGGTAGCGGCTTTAAGGAATCTTGTTCCTCCGCTGTTCTCTGCTTCATCAGCGTTTCTCTGGCCTTCTCGGCTGCAAGTAGAGCTTTATCTCTGCTCAGCTTTATCAATTTGCAGGGGTTGATGCTTACATGGAATCCTTGTTTCTTTGTTACAAAGGTAGGCTCTGGGTCCTTATCGATCTTTACAGACAGTTTTACCGGCCTCTGAAATCGAATGAACGATCTTAATGAGTCTGATGTGTTCTTGAACCGCAATACTAAAATAGGTTTGTTCTGCATACCTGGTTTCCTCTATGCCCACAAATATACCGTGAAACAAGGCTTCGCCTTTCTGGTGATTCAAAATCGGAGTCTGAAGAAAAATCTGAATCTTCAAATTGGTCTATTTCCATTGATTGGTTCTCCTCTTTCATGGCCAAGATATAATCATACGTTCTCATCCCCTACAGTAACTAGAATCAGTATACTAACTAGACTAAGTGAAGAAACAACGGCCAAATCCAATGACATTTCTGGTGTCTATATGATCATATCGTGAAATAGAATGAAAATGATGAAAATTCTCCTCTCACATGTAATCATAAGTTCTCTTCCCCTGCAGCAAATGGAATCAATAGACTAACCGCAGTAAGTGAAGAAAAAGATGGACAAGACACAAGAACATATTGTTTAATGAAGATAGTGAAAATCCTCATCCTACTATTCATGGGACAACAAAATTCAGTCCAAGAAATTGGTTCAACAATGCTTCCAGATTCTTTGCCAGTGAAAGAGGTAATCCTTGACAAAATTAAGCACCAACCCAACAACAACTGTATTATGGTTGTGATTGCCTCCTCTATAGAAAGGAACAGCAGAAATGACCAGGGATGTTTGGTTAGTGCTTAATGTTTCTTTATAAATTCTCTTTAGCTCAACAGACAAAACATCATAATATCATTCCTGACGTCAAATAGCCACTATGACAATTACCTTGCGCATGAGAACCACGTGGAAGAAGAAAAGTTGCCCCATGGCTGCTGAACTATAGGCTATCATTAAAACCAACAGAACCTGAAAATTTTTGTTAATTTGAATGAGCTAATTGACTAAAGCTTGGCTTTAGACATACTTGATAGAAGTCCTGATAAAGAAATGCAAGTATATTTACCGATATAGTGGCAAGAACACCTCTTGGGAAATCGATGGATAGTTTCTTCTTTAGCTCTGCCTCTACGGCATTTTTATCTGCGAAGCACCTGATAAATACTGCAATTGCAATCGCTCCTTCCATGATTAACTGTAGAATCCAGCAACTACTTCCATGGTTAACTGTTTTTTATCGTTAATCGTCTCTAACAAGTCAAAGCAGCATAACTACTAACCATCAACAAGATGAACGCCATTAACAGAAAGAATGTAGTGTAGTTTCTTTTGCCAACACAGTTGTTTAACCACTACGCACAAGCAAAGAACTTGATGTAAACTTCACCTCCAAATTCATCAAAAGAACAATTAATAAACGAAAAAGAAAGCTTCAATATCTTACCCTGCAATGGTGGTCAAACCCTTCAACGCACCTGTTACAGGTCCTGCAGTGCTTGCTGTGCTTCTTCACCTGAGACACGCATTCAATCATCAGCATATTTCAGGTTCTTGTATCATAACCCGAGAAAATATTAACAATTATGGTTCATGTGTCAAGTGTTCTTTTAATACTAGGTCTTAACACCCATAATTCTAGATCACAAGGCCTACTTATATTTTGAATTAATGACCTCTAACCTCAAAATCACATAGAGAGCAATAAGATATCTCATCATCTTTTGAGTAAGGTTCAACAATGTCATCCTTCAGCAACAAGGGAAAAGGTAGAAGGGGTTCCATTTGAGAAGTGACTTTCAGTGGATCCAGATACTTTCTTCTTATAAAAGTCCTTAAAATTTTTCTCTCTAACCTTCTGAGAAACCTCGCCACAATTTGAGACAGTAAAAACCCATAATTCAGACTTGAAACTCCATTAGGTTTTGCTTTTCTTTTCTTCTTAAAACTGGATCTATCAGTGGGGTCTGCAGCAGTGCACCTTATAAACAGGAACATGACCAAAAGTGCCTGCAAAGGATAGCAAAATGAAGTTTGAGGAAAACTCGTTTCAATTCATTTCATGATGAAACAGAGAGTAAGGTGGCTGCTTCTCACTCATTACCACAACTGAAAAGATTGTTGTGACTGTGACTTCTGCAATCCTATTTCCAAGAAAAAGTCCAAGGAATGTATAGAAGGCCACAACCAGGAAACTGTAAGTTGTCATGCCCACCATCTGCGAACCAAAGACGAACTCTGGATGTATCAAATAGTATTCCACGAAAGTTCCATCTTTCGGTACAAGGGATGAATAATATTTCATAATACATCTCTAATTTCTTCGATGAAAGCCGACAACTTATACCAAATTAGTTCTACACTTGACTTGGAGGTGCTTAGGCTACGTATACAAGAACCTATATAAGACTCAAAAAACAACAAATAAACATGCTTTACAATGTAAACTAGAAGCATTTTAACAAATAAAGACCTTAATATCAGATATCCAAGTAACCCAAGTTCAAGATATCATCTTAGTCATCAGTTGAAGTTCCGCTGAATCGCGAAATCTGGGAAAGTCCGATAGCACTCAAGGTTAAAGTTCAAGATAATGAATAGAAAAAGGACGCACCTGTAATGGATGGAGGGGTCGTTGCCAACCATGGCGTCTCATGTTCATGGACATTTTCTTTCACTCTGACCTAAGGTTCAGCTGCTTGGAGTGGATCCAAATCTAAACAACGAGACTGGTTCTGGCCAAGTGGAATCCTATTCTAGCAATCCATGTTAGTTTTGGTATCAATTTGCCTCGAGCCCTGCGGGAACAATAGTAGGTCTCCAACGGTCAACTAGCAGTGGGACGTTATCGTTTTGAAATTTGAACGTCGGTTCAGATGTAAACCCATTGGGCGGCTAAGATTTTGACATGTACAAAAAGCTTTTGGGATCCACCTTACACAAATCAGGATTCGGGGATGATCCGGTCAACAAGAATACGGATCAAATTTTCGGGTCAATGCTGAGGCCCTCGAGATTATCATCCCAGATCATGAAACCGACTATATAGTAGTCCCCGCAGTAAGCTGCAAATTAAGGCTGCCATTTGTTCCTTTTTTTAAAAAATTGCAATTCAATATAGTTATATTTTGTCATTGATAATAATTATATATTAAGTAAAACTTAAAGATGAGTTATTTTTAATTAAATTTTATTTGAAATTTACACATTTGAAGATATTTTAAATTAATTAAATTTATTAATAATTAATAATTAAATTTATAATTAGTTACAAAATAAATTTAAATTATTAAGTAAAATTAAATTATTCATGATTCATATTACTAATTAATTTTAGTTAATCAAATACATAATATTAAATTAAATTATTCATACTTCTTATTAATATGTATTAGATAATTTACTAATATATATTTAGTTAATAGTAAATTAGATTATAAAAAAACAAAATCAGTTTTTATAATTTTCATAATTTTTGAAAACAGAAAGAAATCAAAACTAAAAACAAAAACCAAAACCAAAAAACTCAAACAAAAATATTTTTTAAACAGAAAAGTAAAAATAAAAATAAAACAAAACATGCTCTAAATTTTTCTTTTCATTAAAAATATACTAAAGTTTATTAATTAATTCTTTAAATCCAACATAGTTTGCATATGGTTTAACTTGAAAAGGTGCCTACTAAAATAAGGTCTAACTATTGAAAAATCCAAACCTAGATCGCTTCGTGAGATATGCTGAAATCTTCTAGCTATCAAATAAAGCCAGCAGTTCTTGTTATGACTCATACTCCTATTCGGCGCATGATAGTAGCGTCATAGATTTTCCTCTTCAGATGCTCTTACATGGATGTTAATTGTTTTAATGATCATATTACTATCATCCATATCCTGAAGCAACTACCAACAATGGAGCTTGAAAAGT
>JANZXP010000009.1:21227353-21241427 GCA_027576715.1 Erythroxylum flavicans
CTCTTGTCCCTTCTATCATTAACATTTATAACTTACAAATATTTTTCATTCACATAATACACAAATAAACCAAATACCTAACTTAAACTATCATCCAATACCTCAACCGAATATCACTAATTATCAGGAGAGAGAACAAAATACCTCAACCGAAGTCACGAAGACACGAGACACGAACAAGAGAGGCGACAACAATAGTCGGAGACACGAATAGGACAGACGGTGGACGGAGAGAAGCAAAAAGTGACGGTGTGGGTGGGAGAGAAGAACTGGAGAAGACAATGCAACGGGTAGGAGGGGAAGTCGGGTGTGTTTAATATGAATGAAAACGACGTCGTTTGGTATTAAACCAAACGTTGTCATTTTCATTTACTTTTAATCGCTGATGGAGAAGTAGACGATGACGTCTATGTTTTGAATTTAACTACGGAATTTACTGACAGAATGTGTTGTCGGTAAACTCAAAATTCTTGCTTTGTTTATCGACGACCAATTTGTACCGTCGGTAAAGTCCGTAGCAAATTTTGTCGGTTGATTTCCCACCATAATTACCGACAGACCTAACCGACGGATGAATTTCTGTCTGTAAACTTAAAAAATTTTGTGTTATTTACCGACAGTCACCTTATACCGTCGCTAACGTCCGTCGCCAATTTTCCCAGGATAATTTCCCTCCATATTTATCGACGGACTTTACTACTGCCGCTAAATGATTTTTTTTCAGTCAACTTTACTGACAGACAATTATTTTCCGTCAGTAATATGCAACAATTTCTTGTCCGTCTGTAAATATCTAAATATCCGTCGCTAATGCTTATTTTTCTTGTAGTGCGTGATTAGTAAGAGATAAATTTTTATGGATATTTAAAATAAATTAATTAAATTTGACTGGAATTTGAATCGACAATGCAGGGAGTAAAACCTTGGAGTGGTTTCATATGATCAAGCAATAGGCTTTGAAGGCTTCCAAAACCAGCACTACTGAAGCGGCAGGAGGAACTCAACTCAAGTTGACTCCAAGCCATTCCATGGCATGCATCGATAACTCTAGAGTGACTGTTTTCGTCATTATCTTCTACTGTCCTACATATTCACTTTGTTTCCTGGTTCTTCGTGCTCGAGGTGCATTCAATTTGGATGGCTCTTGATCGCCTATATATGTTTCTGTCAAGAGTTATCACTTAACAGTAAATTTTCCTTTTTTTTATTTAGCTTTATTTATGTACAAGGATCGCAGTATACGGTCTTTCAAGCAAAATACATAGCATTCTCCTCCTCTTGTAGACACATAGCATTCTCCTCCTCTCGTAGACCCACTGATTCTTACAACACCCGTTTGTTCTTTCCTAAACTCACCATACACACTAGTAACCACGACAATTGTCTTCAGCTATCAACAGTATTAAAATTCCATATAACAAATAAAACCTGTATACATCCCCCTCTATTTATGTTTCTTCTTAAAAGCATGCCAAAATTAATCATTTCCTGACTTGCATCCTTCAGAAACCAACCGGCGCAATGGCTGAATCTACTGATTCCTCACATTCAAAGCTTGAATCAGCTAGGAGCTCTCGTTCGTTAAAGTGTTTTGGATAACCCTTCATGCATGGTTCGCTCTCATGCATGTGCGAAGCTCACAAAAGTAATTTTAGGAAAAACGTCAAAAGAAAAGGTGAATTCTAAAGAAGAAACTTGCCAGCTTAATAACTTACTAGAGGCGACAGCCACACAGCATCTGTGGTCACCCTAGTTTGTGGAGAAAGTGGTGCAAGATTGAGGAAGTTGTGGAGAACCAACAGATGCGGATACTCCATTGTTGTTGGCCCCATCGCTGCTTCTAGGTGCACCAATAATCGAAGATATAGCTGCTGCTAAAGCTTCGTTAAATTTTGGGTCAGAAGCAATCGCTGCAGTGACAGTCTCCATGATAGAAGCATGCCTTTGTCCTAATGGAACTGTTGAGATTGCCTGTGGCTTTGGAGAGACATACATGGGATGGCCCAGAAATTGAGAACATCCGTGTAAAGGAAGAGGGAATGTGGCCGGTGATTGTGGGACTCGAAGGAAGGGCATTGAATTCGGGCTGTGAGTTAAGTCGAGTGTTATGGTGGGGAATGGTGCCGACGCCGATAGAGTGGCCATCGTTGACGCATAGGGCAAAGAATTAGAGAAGAAGTTGCTGTGTGGTGATAGAGATTCTTTGCTTGTAGTTGAACCTGAGAGAAGCATTGCTGCTGCAGCTGAGGTAGTGTTGGCCATTGCTGTGGCTGACGGTGGAAGAGGGTGGTTGTGTTTGCCTTCATAAGTTGTAATGAGAATGCTTTTGTCCTCTGCGCATCTTTGGACCTAAAACATAAAGGAAATGAAAAGATTTAGTTTTGGTCTGATCTTCACTTTTGAAGGGAATGACAATTTTTTTCTTATGCTTTGCGTTGACTTCTACGGTAAGGTGGAAGTCTCCAAAAGTTACCTGTTTACGGACTGGGCATCCAACAGCCATGGTGCAGCGATAGTAGGCACGAGGACAAGGGTTACCCTTTGCCATCTTTTGTCCGTACTTCCTCCATTGACATCCATCACTGATCTGAACAATAAAAGTTAACATTAAATTTCAGCAAATCCAAACATTTCCCATTTTCTATTCTGTAGATTCGTATGTAATTTATCAGTTGATAAATGCTTACCAGAGGAGCCTCTGATCGTGCACGTACGGACACTCTTGCCTTTCTGAGAGGAATCTCAGGGACTTGTTCCCCGGACTTCCCTTGGTCTAATTTAGGGCTTTTAGGGGAACCCGAGCTTTGAGAAGTTTGATCGAGACAGTCCTCAATGGAAGGTTGCTTTCCAGGAATTTGGGACATGACATCTGCTGTATGTGTTGGAGAAGCGGACACTTCTTGTGTCTTCTCGTCCGATATGGAAGGATCACTCACATCTAATGCGGCAGATGGCCGTGGGTCCATAAGCTGTTGAGCTGACATTGTGAAACTTGAAATTCCACGCTGATCACCTCTCTGTATCAACCATTGAAGCCATTCAAAACAAATGGAAGTTAGTACAATAATATCTTTTAGCTTTCCTTTATGGCTTATATTGATAGAACTCAAAAAGAGAATCCCATTCTCATGTCGAACTTCAGATAAAGTGCTCAAAGCTCAGGTTAACTCAATCGTTTCAAGGGTTGACAAAGAACTGGCGTAAGAGTATTGCTCGCATTCCGAAGGATGATTGCGAGGATAGCTCTCAAATGAGATAGTTCGAGGTAAATCTTTAGACGCGTCACTCTTGATGTGTTGTGCCCATGAAACAACCGACAAAAGAGGTGTCTTGACCAAAGTCATGTCTGAATTAAGATTTAATGAAAGATATTGTCCAGTAGACGTTACTTATTTAAGATAGAAAATTTGGAACTTTCTCTTCTTCCAGTTGTTTTAGAGACAAAATTGGAAAAAAGTTGTGTTTAGATATTGAAAAACGTGATAGCGGATCAAGAAAGCATGTTTACTAGTTCTAGTGAAGCACGCTACCCTATTCTTTATAGATGAAAGAAGATAATATGGATTTCTTCGGTTATGTCTCTGTTCAAGAAACTTCAAATAGTAAATAAGCGATTCATCCAACAAATGAAAAATAAATTGGGAACTAATCTAGTTGTGAATTGACTGATATCTGAACCAAATTTACCAGCTTTTCCCGATTCCCATGTGCTTGTTTTTGCATTGCCATGAGTAACTGAGCTTGAAGGTCCTTATAACTCTTTGTAACTTGATCCAACATGTTTTTCAGCCTTTTATTCTCATTGTGCACTCTGTCCAACTCAGTTTGCAGCATACTTAGCTGCCAAAAGACGATCAAAACTCCAATCTTGAAAATCCAACTTACAATAACAAAAGGAATAAAGAAATAACCACTCATAGCTGAATGCAGAAGCCTATAAATGCTTTGACCTGGGAAAATGAGTTAGATAATACATATGAGAGAGATCACTTACCTCAGTCTTGGGTTTATCATAATTTGCTGTTTTCGAAATCCCAGAGCTTGGGGTGTAAATATTAAGTCCAGTCTGCTAGGAAACAACAAAGTCAACCCGAAGCATAAACACAGGTTTGTTATCCGACATCAAGAGAAACAAAACCAGAAAGGGTCTACATAACCGATGAAACCTTACGTTTACAACGTCAACAACTGGAGTACTTGATGATCCATTCTTGGTCTCCTGAGTACGAGCCAACCTATCTGTCCTCTCACTTGATGAAAAGAAATCAACTTCTTTGAGAATAGGCTTTCTTAGATCGACGGTGTTGTCCTTTACTTGATCGGACTCACCTGAGTTACGCCGGAGAAAGTCACCGGAGTGCAAGAATTCCAATTCGCGGCCTTGTTTCTCCATGACAGAAACAGAAGTCAGAGAGAAAGAGAGGGTATATAGCGTAGTGGTTGTATAGGCTTTTCAACGAAAGAGTGTATCTTTGTATTTGGTGGTAGAAAAGACTTGCTTAAGCAGGAGGGGTCCGAAAAGAGTTATAATAATCCTCAGAGAGGGAGGACCAGCCGCTTTGTTCGGGGGATATATGACGTCATGTTTCGTGTAGAGTGACACGTTTCAGAGCATTTCATATATTTATATAAACCCTATATAAATATTCGTATGGGATTTAATAGAAATTGATAGAAAATAGTTATCTTAAATAAAAGATCCGAAATCCACGTTTTGAGATCCCAAGAGAAAGGAGACTACGATAGGGTTCCGTTAAAGATGACGGATTTAGATTAACTACACGTGGGCAGGAGGGCGTCGTCTGGAGGTCAACCGTGTTGACGGCATTGCTTTATCCGACGGTAGTTAAAATAAGGTGTGGGTCCCACGTAGAAGAGAGATACCTAACCTCACTGACCACTATAAGCTAGAAATACGTCATTTGATTTGACTGATATATCCACGTCAGCAACCGTTCCTCTGCCACCTCTGACTCAGCCCATTCAATGTTCGACTCGGCTCCAATCTCTAGAAGTGAACCAATTGATGTTGTTCTTAAGAGAAGGTCTTCAGACACACTTCAGATTGTCAATTTTAGTACGATTGGTTGCTAAGAATTAATTAAATTTTAAATTACAATTAATTTAAAATTTATCTTAATAAGTTTGGTTGATTTAAATTTTTATAAAAATATTATTCTGTTAATAATTACAATAAAATTGAGTTAAATAATATATTTTTCTAATTTAATAATTCTATATCTCGTTTCCTTAGGGCATCCTATTGCAGTTTCACGCGTTATTGGGAAAAAAAAAACATATCTGCACAAGCTAATAAAAGCAGTCAAAATCTTCTTTCTAACATTTACGTCAACTTAAACAAAGATCATATTCATGCGGGAAAATTGGACCTTTGATAAAAATCCTGTTCCTGTTTCTATTAGATAACTTGTGGGGAACGAACTCTTCATTTCTGAACAGATAACCCTTTACTGATTGGTATCCAACAATATGTAACTTCAAGACATTCATGTTTTTTGGCTTATCTGCCAAATTGGTCAGAATTCAAATAACCATCCATTACCAAAATAAAATCACCCCGGCTTAGCTTGCAACCCTCTGCCTTATTTCAGCTTTAGAAAGATTGGAGCTTAACTAGTCAAATAGAGTTGTGTTAGTGTCAAAGCAATCACTAAGTATAATTAAGGAAGTTAGCAACCTACCTTTTGTTGTCTCTATTTTCTACTTAACTAATTAATCACCACGTCAAATTTGACTAAAAAGATAGTGAAACATGGGAAAGCTTTTATCAAATCTCAAACTTAATTTCTATGTTTGAAAAATTAGATGATTCAATTGGTAGGTAGTGATTTATAGTAACATATTCAACTTGCATTTTTATTGATTTTCAAAATAAATATTCATCTTTTGAACTAATTTAGAAAAATTAATCAAGATTAATTAATAGCAATTTTTAACTAATTGGAAATATAATTAATTTTATATATGAAAATGAAATTTCTAAACATAAGAAAGATAGAGAAAATGACACCTGAATTTTAAATTTAATTTAGAGCTTTTAATTGAAGTTACATTTTCCTTATTTTATCAATTATTAAGTTAAAATTTTCAATTTTTTACAAAATCACTTAGATATTTTTTTAATTTTTTATACATATATAAAATCATTAAAATCTAGGTACATCGATATTTATTTCACACAAAAAAAATTAACTTAATTAAAATAATTTATCTTTTAAGTTTTCAAAACATTAAAAGACCACCCTTTCGCCTAGAAATGACGGGACAAGACCGTCAGCTTCATACATTAATTGTCCGTAGTATTATATTCCGAGAAATTTCAGTTTAACGGGTCAAGATGTGGAAAAAGATGAGTCAATCCTGGAAGATGCCCACTTTGATACTGACTGCCCACAGCTGGAACGTCTCTCGCGTGGCTTGATATGTAAGAATATTGAGAATGATCATCTAGCTCCGTCTACACTAAAAAACACAAAGTCGGTATCTTTATTTTCCATGTGAAGGATTTCTACAAGTCAATGATACTTGATTTAATATTACATGATGTAGCTCCATTTTCTATTCCTTTTGTCCATAGATTTGAAGAAAGAAGGCAGAGAAAAAGATCGTTTCATTCCAAATTAATTGAAGTGTTCACACTATTTTTCTCAATTATATGTAACAAAATGTCATTCTTTGTATCGTAAAGGGTCACATCTTGAGGTTCTTCACCCTTCTCGATTCCCATTATATAAGGAAGAGTAGTTTCACGGATATATCTTAATGTTTTAGAAGTTATATCTAACAAATTAGCATTTACAAATTGTTAGATATATATTGTATATATCTATTTATTTTATTTTATCATATTTTTATCAATTAGACTTATTAGATTTTTTATTATCTTGGATTCAAAAAAATTAATTGGATACTGTTCTATATAGTATAGAATTTTATTTTGCATAAAAGTGGATTTTGTGAAGAATTGTGGGTCTTACGTGAAAGTAGTAGCTAAAGGGTATGGATGAAACTTTGGTTGTGAAGTAAGTTATTTTGCAACAAAGTAGTGACTGAAGGGTATTACCGTAAGTTTTATTGTGAATTAAGTGATTTTTTGTAAACATACCATGGTTTGGTTTTAGAGTGAAAAGCCTACGGTTGATTTTTTAGTAGTGGTATGCGTGATTTTTGTTGACTTTTGTTTTGATATTGAATCGTTGGAGTAACATATGGTTGGAAGGCTCACTTCTTATGCGTGTGCGTGTGTATGATTTCAACATTGGTAGATTCATGTTCCTACACTAATTATTTTGAAAGCCACTTGCGCTGAACCTTCATCCATTGGAGTAGTTTTCGATTGGGAGGATTTGACACTCCGTGTATGTTCTATTGAGTGTCAATTATTAACTGAGCAGCGGTGGTGTGATTCCGGAATTGGCGTAGATTATTTCAGCTAGTGGACAATTATTCAGATATATTTCGGAAAGCTAAACATAGGGAAGGTTCTTTTATCTCAAGTGTATTGTTGTTTTTTTCTTGGTTGATTAATCAATTGAGTTATTTTTATTAATTGTCTTTCATTAAGAGTAGTAGAGAAAAATCCTCTAACGAAATTAACACGAGTCGGTTATATTATTGGATGTGAAAATTTTTCACGGGAAGTGAGGTTGAGAGATCGTAGCAAGAGATGAGTGGTGTTGGCTCAGTAAAGCCTTGGGTAAATCTATTGTACTTCAGTGAAATAATTAATCTGAGCGACGGCCCCGCAGACATAGACAAGAAATACTGAACTGTTTTAGTTCTTTTAATTTTTCTAATTTTATTGTTTGCTAGAAATGAACCAGAAAATTTGTGAAACTACCACCCTCGACGATTTTTCACGAACTATACATCTTTTAATTTATGCATGTAATTAAGATAGTTATTTCAAATGTTGATCAGAGCTATGTATGCTCCAATAGAGACAATGAAACAAATTTAACAATGAATTTTTTATAATAATTAGTTAAACAATGCCTCCACTAAATTTTACATCGAAAAATTTCCTATATCATCAACCCTTCGGTAATTACAGCGTGAGAAATGAGATGAGTGAAAAATGGGTCGATGTTCATTATGCAGCAGTTGTGATTCGTACGACTATTCCTATGAAAACGGTTGATGTAATAGTAGTTAATATGTAGCATCCTAGAAAATATGCTGTCCATTTTCTCCTCCACTCTTTTGTTTTCTAGTGCTAACGACGGGATTAGTAAGTTGCTATTGGAATTGGAACCCATAAATAAAACTTGTAAGAAGTCAATAAATAGGTCCTACATGCAAGCGGCTATGCACTACGTGATGATCACTTCATACTTGGCTTTTATAAAATACAATCAAATTCAAAGTAAAACCGATTAATTGTGACGTTGAAGTTGCGGTATATTTGCGTCAGTATTATTTACAATTGCGTATCATAATCTATAACTTAAAATTTGATTTAGATGCTTTTTTTATTTTAAATTACTTGAAAGTGTCACGCTGTCCATTTAATTTTTAATAAATAATAACCCAAGAGAAGAAACCAAACATTTTCCGTTCATTACAGGAGTTGATAAAAGCTGCTAGACGCGTAATGCATCGTTGATGGTATAAAGGGAAGATCACATGCAACGACAGATAAAAGGGATAAAAATGGAGTCGCAACTAAAAGAAATCGGCGCCCTTTTAAGCTTGGAATTCAAAGTCATAGCTCTGTAATGCTAAAAGTTATCCCACATCTACAAGTCACCCAACAACTGGGGGCAACCACCTTCGTCTAGACGTACACTCAGTCCTCCCAACTTTAACCGAAGTCCAATCCTGCTGCTACTCCCATTGACGCCGATCCCTAAAACCCTAGTTGCCAACCCTAAAAGTTTTCACAGCTCACATTGACCAATTACACGAAAACCTTGGCTGAGCCGGCCTCAAAACCTTAGTCAACCTACGTTTGCATGACGTCGATTTTCTTTGAACTTTGGCCCAAAATGCACGTTCATTGTTATATATAGTTTAAACCTCTCTGTTTGTTTTTTTAAATTCTTGTAACTTACAATTAAAATTGAATCCCAAGTTTCTAGGTAACGTGAATTGACCTGAACACTGAGATATAGAAGGTTGTAATAATGAAAGAGACGGGAAGTAAAAGAAGGAAGTTAGGTTTGGCATATGGATGGTTCCTTGTTAAACTCATCCATGGCGATGGAAACTGACAATAAGGAGAAGGAGGTGCTTTTCCTTTTCGTTCCAGTTTAGCTTTGTTGTCGCTTTCGATGGTCTAATATATACAGAAATATAATTTCAATCCCCTCAACGTCGTGGGGCCAAAGTTTAGAAGAGTGTGTGTTTTGATCAAATCTTGGGCCACCCCCTTCTTGCCTCCTATTTAGAACTTTGAAAAAGGATCGACCTAGCTAGCTCCTGAAGGAGAAGGAGAGATAGTGATGTGGAGAAGATATGAATTGGTGTTCTCATTTTTAAGTCGGTAGACTTTGTGGTCACTGAATTGAATTGTACCCTAATAAATATTCTAATCAAAATTTTAAGGAAGGCGTTGACTATTGCAGTAAGGTTTTAATTGATTATTAATATAACCAATTTAAAAGTTAAAATTTTAATCTCATTATCCAACTTTTATAATTATTTAATTAAGTATTTAAATTTAAAAATTTGGAATTTATTGTCCCCCATAGATGTAGATTGTAAACACACATTTCTTGTTTATATTGAATTACACAACTTTAAGTTGTGAGTTTAAGTTATGAAAATTATAATATTTACCTAGTTTCTGTACTTAAAAACAAAAGACATCATTTTATCCCAAAAAAACGGAAAATTAAAAGTGAGTAATTAGTGTTCAATATATTCAAACTTCTTAATAAGTTACCGGTAGTTAGACTTCTCCTTCCTTTTAACTCATTGATTTTGACTAGTTCAACGTACAATAAATGGCCTTGCCCACTTCATTGATTCTCCACTTGATCAACTTATCGTTGTTGCAGGACGTCCATCCAATAGTTGATAATTGAAAGTGTATTTATTGCATTCAATTGACCAGAGACATTACCAAATTCCTAAAACTTGTAGCGAATTTCTAATTTGCAATTAAGAGTAATTGATTTTGAAAAGAAAACAAAGAGTAAATAAACATTTTTGTTTCTAGAAAGGAGCTATACTAAATTAACTGAGTGACTTTTACTCTGGGTATGGAATTGCATGGAATTCAACGAGAAGGTAGCTTAAGTACGAGGGTTTGGTGCTGGAAAAGGAAATGGACGGTAACATTAAGCGACTGAACAGATCACACAGGTGGGTTAGGTTTTTGGAGGTAGAAAAGCAGTTGAAGAATGGGACAAGATCGAAAAGTATGGCATTTAAAGTCCCACGGTACTCTTCTAGTCAGATCCAAATAGTGAGAGCGAGAGGGCGATCAGTTGTGTGCAATGATGGGATGGGTTGCAACAGACCTTTGATCAAATTGACAGTGCTCTACCACCGAGCACCGAACTCCAGGATAAGGTAAGGGGTTGATCTTTGATCCCTCTATTTGATTGAGGGGTTAGTAATAGAACGAAATGAAATGTAATATATTTCTATCATTTAGTTGAGGGTTTCATAATGGAATGGAATAGAATGAGATGGAAGCGGAGGGTTTCATATTACATTTCATTCTATCTTAAACAGTGAAAATAAGAAATCTCTGATTCAGGAAACTTAGGATGGAACGTAAACTAAGAAATACATACTACCTAATATACCCTTAATAATTTTTCTTAATACCAAATATTTCTTCTAATCCTAATCTTACATTTTTCATTTTTGCCTCTCTCTTTGTCTCTGACTCTCGTTTCCGGTGACTCTCATTCAAGTGTTGCTGTCATTGGCCACCACACACTAAGCACTACCCTGCCAACGTCTCTTCCTCACAACTCACAGCACACCTTTATCGTCTCTTCTTTTGTGTCTCACTCTCTAGACAGTTTGCTCGTCTACTCAATAAAAATTTGTGGTTGAATTTCACATTCTGAATTTCAAGTTTTATTAAATAAAGCTAAAGAAGAGTTCGGTTCTAACCATTAATTGAGATACATGCTAACATGTTTATTAACAATGATATACTCTATTAATATAATAGTATTTGATCCTAATATATAATTGAAATTTCAATATTTAACTTTCCTTTAAATTTCAACTTTCAATAAAAAGTGTGGATGGCCCCCTCATGTGATGTTAATGATTTTTGGAGAGTAGAATTTTAAAAAATTTTAAACTTTTAAATGAGTAAGATAAGATCTCATCTAAGATGAACTAAGTTGTATTGAGCCCTACAAGTAATTAGATTATAATGAATGGATATTTATCTAAAAGTATATAATAAAATATTGAAAAAAGATATAATTATTGTGGTATTTTTGTATTATTTGATATTTTCTTTAAAAAAGTGAATATTCATTGGCATATCATATTTTTATCCGCCATATAATGACTTGTCTTCCTTTTAGCACTTCTAGTTATTATGGATATGACAATTGTTTTGTTGAAGAATGAATTTGAATAATTAATGACAACTGAAAGTATTTTTAGCTTCTCATTTGAATTAAAGAAGTTGAAGTCGTTGGATGATAATAAACCAAGAGAATTTTATACTAATTTTACAACTACTTTTTCTCGTGATAGGGTGTCAGATGTAGATTTAGATGATCTTTTTTTTAATTAAAAGTGTTACAAATGAATTTGCTGAATAAGCTAATATCATTTGTTGAAATTCTTAAATTTATTAAAATTGCAGATTTTTATCCAAATGTTTAAATTGCTTATCAAATTATATTGACTATACCTATGACTATAGTATCAGTCAAGAGACGTTTTTCAAAGTTAAAATTATTAAAAATCTGCTTGAGGTCATCAATGTCACAAAAAAGATTGAATGATCTAGCTTATTAAAGTTGCAGATTTTTATTCAAATGTTTAAATTGCTTATCAAATTATATTGAATGTATCTGTGACTATAGTATCAGTTTAGAGAAGTTTTCAAAGTTAAAATTATTGAAAACCTACTTGAGGTCATCAATGTCACAAAAAAGATTGAATGATCTAGCTATTTTATGTATCGAGAAGGATATGTTGGACAATATTTGTTATGATACTATTATTAAAGATTTTAGATCTAAAAATGTTCAGAGAAATTATTTTTCATGATCATCTGTGCGCTTATTAGTGCAATTATCTTGGTGTTTTACAATATGATATTGTTGCTTGGTTGCTGCTACTGCTATTTTGTTATTGTTGTTACTAGTTTTTGTGATTTTATTGTTGTTGACATTTATAACATGTTGTCAGCTGTTGTTTTGATCATTTAGTATTTTATTAAGGACGTGGACTTATGAATTGAGCCACTTATGTATGGATATTAAATTTTAATAATAAAAATATGCTTTTAAAGTTTACATATTTATATATTGATGATTAATTAGAGTCCTTTTTTTTTTTTTACTTTATCCCTAGCCTATCAAATGTTAGGAACGACCTTGAATTGGTTCTACTATGATAAGTTATATTCTTGTTCATAGTGATCACTGTCCGATTATCACAGAACATTTGAGTTGTGCCTTCTTGATCATAGCCAAAATCAACTAACAACCTTTTTAACTAAACTACTTGACAGGTTGATGTCAATGCAACAATATATTCTGCTTCCAACAATAACAAAGTTACCATCTCTTGTTTCTTTGAACTCCATGAAACAACATTCGAACCAATTGATAAAATAAAACTAAAAAGTACTTTTTCTATATATCATCCAAAAAACCTACCAATCATTGTCAGTGAAATTATAAAATTTAAAATATGACTTTTTGAATTCCAAATTCTAAAATTGATAGTTGCAGCAACATAACAAAGAATTCTCTTTTTTGCCTTGAGATGCTTCATATATGGGCTATGTATGAATCTTGAAACTATACTGATAGAGAATGCAATACTTAACCTTATGTGAGACAAGTAGAATAAACCTCCAACCATATTCCTAAAGTACTTCACACTAGTCAAACTAGTAACATAATTGATTATTAATGACTCATTCACATTTATAACAGTTAAGACTGTCTTATAGTTCAACATAATAAACCTCTTCAACAAATCAGTATCATATTTATGTTGGAAAATAAAATTTCTATTAACACATTGGTTCATTTGAAGCCCAAGAAAATAATGTAGTAAATCCAAATCTGACATCTCAAAATTTGTCAGCATGGAAGATATAAATTCAACAACAATAGACTCATAAGACCCTATATATATCAAGTCATCAACGTAAAGGCATACTACCATAGTTTTACCATGCTTTTGCACATAAAAAATTGATTTATTTTTGCTCTTTTCATATCCATTTTCTAGAAAATATGAATCAATCTTATTGTATCAAGATTGTGAGGCCTATTTGAGACCATTTAGAGCTTCTTTAACTTGTAAACTTTGTTGTTATTACAACTAGTAAAACCTTCAGGCTGAGAAACATACACCAATTTATTTAACTCATCGTTAAAGAAGCATATTTAACATCAAACTGGTATACTTTCCAATGGTGAAAATGTTTCATCAAATTCAAACCTTACTGTTGTGAGTACCCCTTAGAAACTAAATAAGTTTTACGATTTTGAACAGTATCATTAATATAATACTTTATGTGACATACATACATAAGCCTAATAATATTTATTCCTTTCCGAAGATTAACTAACTCCCAAGTTTGATTTTTGTGTATAACAAGCATGTCCTGATTGATGGCCTCCTGCCATACCTGACTATCTACAACATTCTCATAAGAAAGTGACTCAAAAGCATATAAGGCAAAACTGCATAAGACATATATATCATGTAACACCCCACTTTCGCTGGACCCGAACCCGATATCGATAATGCTATCCGAATCCGTGCTCCGCGAGGGTGGCGTGTCACATCACTTAACACTTGACCCACGGTATATATATATATTTTTTAAAACCATAACATAAAGAACAGAAAATCAGTAATCAAAACGTTCACTTTGTTTTAT
>JANZXP010000009.1:21258224-21274183 GCA_027576715.1 Erythroxylum flavicans
CTTTTTATATCCGAAACATGGTTTCATAAAGTATGCAAATTTTGAAGAAAACATTTTTGGTATGGCCTTTTAAGCCAAACGACATATAATATGCTTGTAAGAGCTAGCTTAAAAACAATCTAGTCTCCATCCTTGTTCTTTTGGTTCTGGCAACACCATTCAAAGAGATCCTTCCATTTCCTATGCATTAATTGGTTAAAAATTCTCATTATAATGCTACAAACATTGAAGGAAACATTGTACTAAAAAAATATGTTTACAGATTCATCAACATCTTTGTATAAAATGCATGTTCTAAAAAACACCTTAAATTTCTTAACTCTGTTTATGATATTCAATTTCCCCTTAACAGCTAGCTACATAGCTAAGGATGCTTTTAGATAGGATTGCTTGAACTAAGCCAACTAAAACTAAGGCAGGGGATTGCAACTTAAACATAATACAAGAATGGTTTGTAAATTCCTTAGAAGAGTCATATCTTCATTGAATGTAATATGAATGAACCAAATTAAGTTGATAATTTATATTAAAGTAGCGTACCATCTAAAATTAAGTTCCTTACACAAGTGAGGGAATTTACCTTAATTGACTAAGAGCTAACTAGTTATACTAGAATGAGGTTAAAGCTCCATCTAGAAACTTATATATAATCCTCGTCTATACTTTTGCTTTAAGCTCACGTAAGTGGAGTATGGACCATGAACAGTTAGACTTTGGCTAAATACTCTAGAATATATATCATTTTGTATAGTAAGTATGAATCCATCTTATTTGTAATGAATTTTTATACTTCATTACTATTTAGATCCTTTTTTTTGAAAATTGAAAAAAATTTATATTATAAAGGATAAAAGGTAAGACTCTTTAACAATTGTCCCAATCTCATAAGTTAGACTCGTATAGAAAGCCATAAAAAAACCATTACAATAACACTTTCATTACACCACGTGTTCCTTTTGCATACCTTAGGATGAAAAAGTAACAGCAAGGTACTGAAGATCCACTCACATCAACTCAACTCTATCCACAGTGAAGGATAAGAGGAGTAACAAATGCAATTCGCCAATAAAGTTTCATGTCACCCTCACAAGAGTATAATATAAGTACTTCTGACTTCCTAATTGTATTCTTGATTTGAAGGAGATGTTTATAAATTGGGAAATTATAAGTCTGTAATATCATTATTTTCTCCATGTATTTTTCAAGATTTTTTGACATTTTTTAGCAAAGTTCTAGATCATGAATTGTTCCTAAATTTTGATTTTGGTTTCATCAAGAACCTCATTTTAACTTCTTTCTTTTCCTCTAAATCTCCCTAAGTTCCTTTCCTTCCAAATCACATAAACTATTTCTCCCCGTGCAATTGTTAACATAGCTTTTACCATCCTAGATAACTTTTTGCATTTCTGAATCCATTGAACTATATCTAGTAGTTGGCTTGGTATTCATATGATATGGTATCTTTTGATCTAAAACTAAATGATCTTAGAGAAATTACATTCAAAGAATATATGTTTTCTATTCTCTCCCATATTTGAGCAAAGGATACAAGTATTTTGAGCATGGAGATATGATAGTCTATCTATTGTGTTCAATCTATCCAAAATTACTAGCCATAGAATTTCCCTTCCTCTAGTCTAAGATATTTGTTCTAAATGTTATCCCATGTAACATGTAGTCCCCTCTCTTGTATTTTATTCAAGCTAATTTTGTTGGTGATTGTTTTGAAGAGTGATTCCATCAAAATAATAATATCCATCCTCCAAATTAGGATTAGGTGAGTTCTAGGTTATAGATGCATCATATCCTCATGGAGTATGGTCTAGTTCCCCTTTTTAATGAGAGAGTTCACCTTAGCTTGAAAGGGAAGATCTTGGGGAGCTCTGATAGTAGATTGTTGTAGAATAAGGGGAATAGAACCCTAATTGTCACACCAAACTGAAGCTAAGTTCCCCTTTCCAATTCTACATTAGATCCCTTTTGTAAATTGTACATTGTAATCTTTATAAAATGTAGACTCAAACCTACTTCTTTGACATACAAAGTCAATATCGTTTTACCTTTTCTAAGATTAATCCTAGTCCACTAATAGTCCAAATGAATTTCCTTAATAATTTTTATATAGTTTTGATGATGGATTTTGGAAACCATATATATGCAAACCAATATACATGTAAACTATTAAGAATGGGGATAACTTACGAGAGACATGCTTCTTCTACACTACCTTCCTATTTTACCATTCTCCTCTTCATCCTAATTGATGGGTGTGAATTCATTAAAGGAGAGCCTTTTGAGGAATAGGAAGACCAACTTAAAGGATTGGAGGTCTGGAAAACTTCATTCTTGTAATACATTCCAAAGAGGTCGCTTATCCTTTAGCACTAGTATTAATGGAGAGCTCCCTATTATATTTATTGATTCCCAAAACTAGAGAGGGTGTTGACGGAGTTTAAGGCTATCATAAGGGAGCTTAAATAGTCTGGATCTACCTTGGAGAATAAGATCAAGTCATATGCAAAGATAAGTTTGAAATCTTTAAGGATTTATGCTTTAAATGATATTTGAATTTCCCATCCAGGCTAATTCCAATCTTTATTAATCTTATCAACATTTCTATGCATAAGTTGAAAAGGTAATAAGAAGGAGGGTCCCCTTATCTTCATCCCTTAGGTCCTTGGAAGAGTATTGTAGGCTCAACATTAATCAATAATCTAAAGAAAATTACTATGATACATTGGCTGATCCAATCAACATAACTAAAGGGCCAACTAAAAGCACTCATATTATTCATAATAAATCTCCAATCTAATGAAACATAAGCCTTTTGAAATCAACTTTGATATTACAAGTCTTTCTAGATGCTCCTCTATTGTAGTTTTTGTAGTTCTTATACCAACCACAAATTATCTCTAATCACTTTACTTTTAATAAAAGCTCCCTGTGAAGGATTAGCATTTTGGCTAATTAAGTTTTCATCTTGTTAGCTAACATACAAGCATTGATTTTATAGATTACACTGTAGCTATATAGCTCTACATTCACCTATAGAGCTAGGACACCAGCCTTGGGAATCAGGCATATATAGATCTTGTTCACCTCAGTTAACAATCTCCCATTGCTAAAAATTTTGAGGACACTTTCTACTACAGTGGTCTTCATGTTATTCCAATATTTTTTGAAAAATAGGTATTTATTCTATCAAGTGAAGGAGTGATGGAGATCAAGCATCCCAAGTGGCTTCAAACAAGGTAAAAGGAATAGAATATGTTGGAGAGCTTGGACAGTAAAGTGAAACACTTAAACAAGCTCAACAAAGTGTTGCTAAGGTAAAAGATATATTGGAGAATCTTGAAGGGCCAATGACACTGTTGTAGGTTAAACATGCTAAAGAGGCTATCAATAATCTGATGGTGGATCTATATGCAAAGGAAAAAGATAAAAATAGTTGGACACAAGTCAACTAATTTCATTATAATGATTCAAGGCTTGGAGCAACATATTGGACTTGTTGAAGAAGGCTAACTATACTAAGCAACTAGAAATAACTTGTTTGTTATAATTAGGCTATTTTGAGCATTTTTTGGCCACATGATGTCATCTTTTTGGGCCGAATTAGATTGATTTTGACATCTTAATTAAGTTATTTAGGACTCAACTAAGTGGGTTCTAGCCTTGTACAAGCTCACTTCATTGTTTGGTTTGTTTTGGGCCTAAAAAGACCATTTTAAGCTTGTTGGTTAGGAGTTTGTTATTTGGGACAAAATTAACATCCTATCCTTGTGGGATTCGACATAGGGCATTATTTCAATGTATAAACACTTTTAAAATCATTGGTAAGGAGATTTTATTGACTTCTAAATTCAACAAAGACATTGATTGTTCTTTGCATTTCTATAGAGAAATCCTTTTAGTCATTCTTTAAAGACTTGATTTTCACTCAAGCAATGGCTTTTGAATATCTAAACCAATTTTTTATCACCCCAATCACTTTTTAGTTGTGGGTGTGGGGGAATACTTTCTTGAGTCGTTAATTAAATCTTGATTCATATAGAATGATCCTTGAATCCTAAAAGTAAGATTACTTCATTCAATCTGAGGTAAAGAACATATAAGTTTTGGGCACTAAATTCTTTTTCTATTGTCAAGGTTCATCTTAACTTGTATCTTTAACTTCTTTTCAAATCATGTTCATTGTGTTCTTTAAGTTCTTGAGTCTTCTTAATTCCTTTCTTGTAATCTTTAATCTATTTTCTTTAAGTCTTGATCATTTTTTTTCCATTTTTTTAGACTATTCATTTGGTTCAGTGTTTTTTGTCCTTTTCTTTAAATTTTTATTGGATAGAATCAATCTTAATCATCTTGATCTTGGTTGATCCCAGTCCGTGTATATTCAAAGAATAGAGTTTGTCTTCATCTTTTGATTTCTTGTTGAGCCTTTGAATTTGGCCAAGTAATCCAATTGAATCTTGCAATTCTCACTTTTAATCTTGTTCCTTGGTTCTGTTTTCTTGACTTTCTTATTTAAAGAATAGAAAAGGAAAAAGACAATAAAAAGTCAAAACAAAAAAGAAAAAAGGATAAAAGAAAATCAAATTCAGTTGGTCTATGTTCTTGATTTGTTATCCGTGTGTTATGCATTCCTAAAGCTACAACATTAGAAAAGTCAAACTTTGGTGGTTAGGGAGTTATAACTAGCTCCAAATATGTCCAATATAATCCAAATCTTTGTTTATCCTACTTGTATATGTGAATTACTAATTCTTATTTTCAATTTTAGTCCAAACCTGATAGTAAGCTTAGAGCTCAAGATTGCAATCCCTAGTTTCTAAAGATAAGGATCTAAGGCTTAATCGAGGTTCTTGTTATGTTTTCTAAAAAATCCAATTCTTTACATTCAAACACATTGCAAGAGCTTGGAAAATCCTAATCCTGGATTAATTCTATTATGATTTTTCAGGGTAAATCCATGGATTCCTAGTGTCTCCAAAAATTCAGCTTGTAATTATCATATTCTTTGGCTTCTTAGTTCTTTTCCTCACATCAAATTACTTTTTGGGAGGGGCAATTCAAGAGGAGCAAATTTAAACTTGTTCTTTTCGATAGAAAAGTTTATTCTACAAAGAAATCCTAGAGTAAGGATCTATGTAGGTGAGTTGTGAGTGATTTAGAGAGCAAACACGTGAAGGAGAGATCGTTTTCCTATTAACTTTTTCTTGCAGGTTCGAAGGTAGAGATATGGAAAGCAATCCTTTAATGATGAAATCAACACAATTGGTTTTTGAAAGGATGTTTAGGTAGATGGAAACATAAGGGAGAAGATGGTTGAGATGCCATTAAGGTTAAAACTCTCAATCCAACCCAAGTGATAGGACACCCAAACCTGGGAACACACACATAACGAGTTTGATAATGATGATGATTAGTTTAGCACCTTTAAAGATGTGGGTAAATTTAGAGGGGGTAGAGGTGGTGACAATAAAGGAATAATCGGTAGGAATGGTGGGGGTATAATTGGATATAGGAATGAGAAGGGCCTAACGATAGATTAGACAATAAAATAGGTAGCATCAAGATGAAAATTCCTGCCTTTGTTAGCAAGATGGACTCAAATATGTATCTAGAGTGTGAACAAAAAGTTAGTGTTTGAGAGCTATAACTTTCCTAAAGAGAAGAAATTTAAATTGTAGCTAGGAGCAGAAACCAGTAGCCACCAATCAATACTTAAGAGGAGATGGAAGTTATGATGCACAAGAGGTTTGGGTCAAGTTCTTATTATAAGGAACTCTACCAAAGACTACAGAATCTTTACCTAAGGAAGAAAAAATATGGAGGAATATTACAAAGAGATGGAGGTAGTAATGGCATGAGAAAACATGGAGGAAAATTTATATTGTCTTAAAACTGAAATTTCCAATGTTATGGAGTTGCAGGATGCAATGTATATGGTAATGAAGTTTGAGAAACAACTTAAAAAGAAATTCACTAACTGTTTGTTTTTAATGTAGGAAATACCTCTTAGAGTAAATCATAGGGTAAAAGGGAAGATAAAGTTCCAAATAACAAATCTAAAACACCAAAGCACAAAGCAACTCAAGAGGAGAAAAATAAGGTTGATTCCTCTTCAAATTCAAGGAGTCAAGTTATCAAATGCTGCCTTTGGTGCATGGAAAGAGTACATATTGCATCTCAATGTCCAAAAATGTTTTTGATGACAATTTGGAATGGAGAATTCATTCCTAAAGTTAAGACAAAGACTATGCTAACATGCCTCAATTCGATGACATTAAGCAAAGTAATAATGAGGTCAAAATTGAACAACTAATAGAGGGAAGATCATTGGTGACAAAAAGGGCCTTAATAATTCTTATTAGAGAAGATGAAGATGTTGCAAGACAAAAAGGGAGAATCTATTACGAGCATTAACAATTAAATTTGTAGCTTGATCGTTGAGGGAGGAAGTTGCACGAATGTTGCAAGTGTTAAATTGGTTTAGAAACTGGGGCTAACACCACCCTATATTTTGTTATTGCTCAATAAATTAGGTAAGGTGAAGGTGTCTAGGAAAGTGTTAGTGGCGTTCCAAATTACGAGGTTCAAGGATGAAGTTTTGTGTGATGTAGTGAGTATGCAAGTTGGACATATTTTGTTAGGGAATCTATGACAGTTTGATAGGCGAGTAATCCATGATGGTTGCAAGGATCATTACTCATCCAACATAGATGGATTGAATTACACTCTTTCCCCTATTTCACTAAAGCAAGTTTATTAAGACCAATTGAAAATCTATAAAAGTAAGAAAGGTTGAGAGAAAAGAGTGTCAAGAAACAAATGCAAACAAATGAGTAAGCTTCAAACACTATAAGAAACACTTATATTTGAGATAAACATAAGGGGAAAAAATTAAGCATGGTTATGAGAGTGGGGGATGTGAGAACTGACTTTCTGCTTATGCCCCAAATGCTATGTTTCCTTTACAAAGAAGCATATTTATTATGTGATTGTCTTATTAACCATGATTTATTGACATTTCTATTTTAAATAGTTATAATGATTTATTCAAGAATATATGCCAAGTGGCTTACCACCTAAGCAAAGAATAGAACATCAAATCAATTCCAGGAGCATAACAATATAAAACAAACCTAGAAGTGACCAAAGAAATTCAAAGACAAGTGTAGGAGTTGCTAAAAAAAGGTTGCGCACATGAAAGCCTTAGTTCACGCTTAGTTCCAATGTATGTGCATGGACTACTGTGACATCAGCAAAATCACTTTAAAGTATTGTCACTCTACCCTTAGATTCTATGCTTGATAAGTTGCATGGTGCATGTTTGTTTTCCAAGATTAATTTGAAATATTGTTACTATCAAATCAGAATTAGAGAAGGAGATGAGTGAAAAACAACATTTAAGATTAAATAGGGACAATATGAACGGTTAGTAATGCCTTTTGGTTTAACTAGTGCAACCATGACCTTTTATAAGGCCTATGAACCAAGTTTTGCATGAATTTCTTAGTAAGTTAGTGGTTGTTCGTTTTGATGAGATTCTTGTCGATGGTAAGTCATTTGATGACCATAATGTACTTAAGTAAGAGAAATTGTATGCAAACTTTAAAATTTGTTCTTTTTGCACTAGTTAGGTTGTGTTTGTACGTTATGCGATGAGTGCAAATGACATAGAGGTTGAAGAGGAAAAGGTAAGGGAAATAAGGAATTGTCAATCCTTAGGTCAGTTAGTGATTTTAGGAGCTTCTACGGGTTGATTAGTTTCTATAGAAAATTTTTGAAGGATCTTAGCTCCATTATCTCACTATTAACTAAGATAATTAAAAAAGAGTGTAGGATTTAAGTGGGGGGATAAGCAAGAGAAATTATTTAACTTGTTCAAAGAGAAACTCATTACAACACTTATCCTAGCTTTACCTAACTTTTCCAATACTTTTGAGATAGAATGTGATGTGAGGGCTTTGAAATAGGAGCTATCTTGATGCAAGATAGGAAACCAATTGCATAATTTAGTGAGAAACTTAGTGGGATAACCTTAAACTACCCAACTTATAGCAAGGAGATGTATGCATTGGCTAGGACTTTAGATATTAGCACTATTTAGGCCTAAAGAGTTTGTGATCCAAATTGTCCATGAATAATTGAAGTACATTATGGGACAAAAAAACTTAGCAAAAAGAATGCCACGTGGGTGGAATTTATAGATACATTTCCTTATATGTTTAATTATAAATCAGGAAAGGAAAACATTGTGGCAAATGCATTATCTAGGAGATATGCCTTAGTAAGTAAGCAATTTGAATGCTAGTAAGCACTTAGAGAGATAAGTTGTGTATATCCCTAAGTTCATTGAGAGACATGTTAGTGAAAAAATCACATAGGGGGGGTTTGATGGGACACATTGGTGCTAAAAAGACTCTTGATGTCTTGAATGAATACTTCTTTTGGCCATACATTAAGAGTGATGTAGAAAGAGTGTGTGAGAGATGTGTAGAGTATAGGAAAGCTAATTAGAGAGTACAATCCCATGGATTGCATAGACTGTCACCTATAACTAGTGAACAATGGATATATGATGGAGATCAACTTGCATCAACACTTACTAATCCATTACAAGGAATTGCAGGTCCTATAATAAGAGTAAGAACTAAGCACATGAAGGAGGCTTTGCAAGGGTTAATCATGGAAATTCTCGACAATGTGGATATTGTTGAAGATTTTAAGGCATTACCAAGATTAATTACTTATCTTCAAGCCAAGATGATGGATAAGGCCTAATGCATAAAAAAGAATGTTTAGAGCCTAATATGTAAGGATGACCCACATGCTTGGTTTTTAATGAAGACCAATCTGCTTATTTAACTTTTAAAAGGTTAAAGATGTGTGATTAGATGGTGATTTTTTGTTCTTGACTTTCTTTCAATAATTATTATTATTTGTCAAGTTATTTTTGGAAGAATGTCTAATTTAAGGCTTATTTGTATCCATTAGTCAAGGGAATCTTTCTTGGTCAAGTCTTTCCTATTTAATTGTGCTTAGGAATAGTCAAGAACGCATTTGCTTATAGGTTTTTCATCATTTGGTGCCTTTTTAAAAAGGCAATCTAGTGTATTACGAAGATCATCATTCTTCAATAAAATTTGAGTGTTTTCTCTATTGTCAGAGTTTTCTCTTGGTTCTTTTAGTTAAGAACTAAATATGGTCTCTTCAAGTTAACTTGTATTGTTCAACTTATAACTTTGGTTCAAATCAACAAGTTTGGTTGGAGTCAGATTCTTTTCTTAATTCAAGAAGGATGGAGTCAAATTCTTTTCTTAATTCAAAAAGGGTTTTTGGTTTCTTTTCTTTGTTTTAGGGCTTAGGTGATCCTTCACTAATGTTCATATTATTTGGTATCAAAGCCAAACTCCTAGAATCAAGTTACATCTATCCTAGTGCTCATTTTCTTATACTTGCTTTTGTTTTCTTATTATTGTTTCTTTAATTTTTTAATTTGTTGTTCCTTGTGCTCTTCTTTCCCTTTAGCCAAAATTTACATCATAGTTGTTCTATTCATCTATTTTCCTTTATTTTGGGTGGTATTATTTATTAAAAAAATGTTTATCTTCAATTGTTGCACAAAGTTGCACAAGTATGTCAAAATCAAAAGTTGCAAGATTACGCTTATGTTCAATTGTTGCACACATTTTTAGTGTTAATCCTTCCATTTGGTTTAAAGTTTCTATTATCGTTCTTAGATTATTTCATTTTATATTCTTTCCTTCTATAATAATTTTCTTCCATGATTGAATTGCCTTATTTATGCTTTATTTCCTTTTAAATTCTTTCCTTCTATAATCAATTTCTGCCTTAATTCCTCTTTCTATATTCGTTCTTTATTTCCTCTTATCTCTTTCCTTCTACAATCATTTTCTACTTTAATTTTACTTTCCTTATTCTTGCTTAAGTCTCTTTCCTTTTATGGACCTCTAACATTACCTACTTTGTTGAGTTTTACTTTTTCTATATTCTTGCTCGAATTTCCTATCTGTTATTTTCTATCTTACCTTTCTTGTTGACTTAGAACTCAAGCTAACCAAGTTTGAATTGTTGTATGTTTTCTTGTTGAGATCATTGATCAGGTTTTTAGCTAAAGGGCTTGTAAACGAAAGTTGAGTTGTAAAAGTCAAGTGTAGAGAGTCCAGCATTGATAAAATCTAAGATTGAGTGAAAAATCGAGTGAACAAAAGATGGAGTGCAAACACGTAAGGGAGCGAGTAAGGACAACCAGATCTGTTTACTACTAATTCTTTCTTTATGGGTTCAATCATGAGTTGTAATGGAGAAAATGTTTGCATTAATCTCAATGTGTTCATGAAATCCATCCCAGATCAATTCAAGACTCTTAATAAGTGATTGGACAATTTTGGGATATCAAATAGATCGATCCAGTATAGAAATCAACTTTAGAAATAGCCTCTCTACTAGTTAAGGATCAGGTTATGTATTTCTGGACCCCTCTAGACCCTGTGTCTCAACAAGACTTCTACTAGGAATTTGTTGTTGTTGTATAAAAATCAGCCACTAAATGTTTAGGAAGAGGAGGAAACTGATTATGAAGAAGTTCATTTAATGAGGGTAAAAGAGGCTATCCAAAGGAGAGATAATAATTTGAGTAGTATTAAGGTAAAGATTCCTTCTTTTCAGGGCAAGAATGATCTTAAGTTGTGCTTAGAGTCGGAAAGAAAAGTAAAAAATATGTTTGATTGTCATAACTACTATAAGGAGAGAAGGTCAAATTACTAATTCTAGTAGCATTTTGTGGGATCAAATGGTACTTAGTATGCATAGGAATGGAGAGAGACCTATTCGATCATAGGAAGAGACAAAGGTAGTAATGCGAAATTAGTTCATATCTAGTAGTTAGGACTGAGATTTGTGTTAGAAGTTTCAAAGTTTGACTGAAGGTTCCAAGAGTGTATACGAATACTATAAGGAGATGGAGTTACCCATGATTAGGACTAATATTAAAGAGGACCGATTGGCTAGATTCATCAATGGTTTGAATAGGGAGATTGTAGATGTTGTGAATTTGCATCATCATGTAGAGATGGAGGATTTGTTGTATAAGGTCATTAAGGAGGAGAGGAAATTAAAGTCTGGGGGAACCTCCAAATCTAGTTTGATTTCTAACTCTTCATATAGGTCAAAATGGAAACATAACAAGACTGCCTCAAAACCAAAAGATGATGCAAAAGCCAAAGATTTTGTTTCTTCTTCCAAAGTTAAAACCAAAACTAATCCCTCCTTTGAATCATGTGATTTTAAGTGCTTAGGTGTCAATGGATTAGGCATGTTGCCTCTTAATGTCCAAATAAAAGTACTATGATTATTTTGGACAATGGTGAGCTATCGAATGTTAGCTCAAGTGATGATAAAATGCCACCATTGGAGGATTGTAGTGACACAAATGTTGAAGGACCTGTGACTAGATAATTGCTAATAGGCGAACTCTTACTATTCAGCCTAAGGATAAAAGCAATGATGCCCAATATGAACATATCTTTCATACTCAGGGCCATATGAATAGCAAGGTATATAACATGATCATTAATAGTAAGAGTTGCACTAATGTTGCTAACACTTCATCAGTTGATAAACTAGAGTTGGAAACTATAAAGAATCTAAAACCATGCAAGATGCAATGGTTGAATGAGTGTGAGGAAGTTAAGGTGACAAAACAAGTTCTAGCAGCATTTTCCATTGGTATTTAAAATGGTGAGGTTTTATGTGATATAGCACCAATGCATGGTAGTCATCTTTTTTTTTTTGGTGTCTACAGTAGTTTGATAGAAAAGTTCAAATATAAAACAATTACTCCTTTTTCATGAATAAATATGATCTTAACACCTCTTAAACCATGGTAAGCATATAAGGATTAGATTATGATAGTCAAAGAATACAAATTGAGGAAAATCAAGTGAATGTTTAAGAAAAGAGTGAGAGTGATAAAAAGAGTGATAGTGTGAAAAAGAGTGAAAAGAGGGTAGTAATGAGCTATAAGAGAAGAAAATCAAAATGTGAGACTTAAATAGAGAGAAAAATATGAGGTTTAGTGCCTATGCTAGTAGCAACAAGGTCAAAAGTGATAAGTTAGTGAGGCGTAGCTACTTGCACTTATATACAAGGACATTTAGCTTTTATCTAATTACCTTGGTCCATTTGTTGACTAGAGTTGTTGCATTTTTATTATAGGATTTATTCCCTGAGGAGTTGTCACAAGGATTACCACCTTTAAGAGGCATTAAGAATCAAATTGATTTCATCTCACGTTCAGCAATTCCTAATACACTGGCTTATAGAGCTAATCTTAAGGAGACTAAGAAGATTCAAAAGTAATTGGATGCATGCTAGTAGCAGCAAGGTTAAAAGTGATATGTTAGCGAGGCGTTGTTACTTGCACTTATATACAAGGACATTTAGCTTTTATCTAATTACCTTGGTCCATTTGTTGACTAGAGTTATTGCATTTTTGTTATAGGATTTATTCCCTGAGGAGTTGTCACAAGGATTACCACCTTTAAGAGGCAATAAGAATCAAATTAATTTCATCTCACATTTAACAATTCCTAATACACTGACTTATAGAGCTAATCTTGAGGAGACTAAGAAGATTCAAAAGTAATTGGATAAGTAAATGGAAAAAAGGGTTCGTGAGGGAGAGTCTCACCCATTATTCTTACTTGTTTTCAAAGATTGATATTAAAAAGTGGGTATTATCAATTTGCATAAAATAGGGAGACGAATGGAAAATTAATTTTAAAACAAAATATAGTTATATGAGTGTTTAAGTATCACCTTTTGGTTTAACTAATGCACTAAGTACTTTCATGGTATTCATAAACCATATTTTGTGATCTTTTATCAGAAAATTTTTTGTTGTCTATGTTGATGACATTTTAGTTTATAGCAAGAATTTTTGGATGACCTTGTCAAATATTTTCATTTTGTACTTTGTCATTTAAGGGAATATAAGTTGTATGCTAATTTAAAGAAGTGCAAAATTTTATGTAGAATCTGTTGTGTTTCTTGGTTTTGTTGTGAGTGCACATGGAATTAGGCTAGATTAGGAAAAGATCAAGGCAATTAAGGAGTGATCTACACTTAAGAATGCAAATAAGGTACAAAGTTTTCATGGTTTAGCATGGCAGGAGTCTTGTAAAGGATTTTAATTCTATAGTAACTCCTCTAAATAAACTTATTGAAAATAATGTTGTGTAAATGGACTAATGTACAAGAAAACACCTTTAATACTTTAAAAGATAAGTTGATCAATGCACTTTGCTTTCTTTACACAACTTTGAAAATTTTTTTTGAGATTGAATGTGATGCATTAGGAATTGGTATCGGAGTTGTTTTGATGTAGGATTCCAAACTAATTGCTTACTTTAATGAGAAGCTTAGTGGAGTAGCCTAGAAATACCCAATTTATGATCAGGAATTATATGCATTGGTGAGGACTCTATAAATATGGCAATACTATTTATGGCCAAAAGAGTTCATTATTCATCCAAATCATGAGAGCTTAAAGTTTTTGTGGTCCCAAGATAAGCTACAAAAAAGACATGCTAAATGATTAGAGTTTATTGAAACATTTCCTTCTACAATAAAAAACAAGCAAGGAAAGGAAAAAATGTTATGATTGATGCATTGTCTAGGAGGTATGAACTATTGACTTCTTTACAAACTAAATTGCCTAGTTTTGAGTTCGTTTAAAATTTGTACAATAGTGATGCTGATTTTGGACAAGTATGGGTTGCATGTTTTAAGTGTGCATGTGGTGATTTTTATAATCATGATGGATTTTTGTTTAAGAAAGATAAACTTTGTGTGCCTAAATGTTTCATGTGTGAATTTCTTGTTAGGGAGACCCATAGAGGCGGTTGTGGGTTAATGGGTCATTTTGGTATTAAAAAGAAGTTAGATATATTACATGAACATTTTTATTTGTCCAACAAGAAATATGATGTGCAATTTTCATGTGATAAAATTATAACATGTAAACAAGCTAAGTAAAAAATAATGCCTTGTTGTTGGTATACTCCTTTGCCCATGCATAATCAACCGTGGATTGACATATCTATAGATTTTTTATTAGGTTTACCTAGATCTTATAGTGGTAAGGACAACATATTTGTTATTGTTGATATGTTTAATAAGATGGCACATTTTATTACATTTTCTACATCCAATAATGTCAGGCATATTGCTGATTTGGTCCTTAAGGAGATAGTGCATTTTCATGGTTTGCCTAGAACAATTGTGAGTGACAAAGATGTTAAGTTCTTTACTCATTTTTGGTACATTTTATGGAGTAAATTGGGCATTAAACTATTATTTTCTACCATTACACATCCTCAAATGGATGGACAAACTAAGGTAGTTAATAAGACCCTTTTTACATTGCTATGTACCATCATTCAAAAGAACTTGATTCAAAGGGAAAAGAGTTTTACCACATGTTGAGTTTGTGTTTAATAAGGTTGTGCATTCGATTACATCTTAATAACCTTTTAAAATTGTGTTTGGGTTTAATCCTTTAACTCCTTTAGATGTTTTACTTTTACCTACTAATGAATGTGATACAGAAAGCCCAAGAAATCTGAGCTCTTGAAACCCCCCAATTTTATTGGTTCATTACCCTAACTTTCTATCCCAAGAACATGCTAGATCAAACCCCAATTTCGTGAATTGAGACCCAATCCCAAAGAAATCAAAAACTAATTCACGTTGCAAGTACTTAGTTGTTGTTGCAAATCGATTTCTTGAAGTAACCAAGAAGGCAATCACACCTCTTTTGAAGAAATCAAAATTCTGGAAATTCTATTAATCAAAGACATAAAAGTGGTCTTACATCCCTCATCTTATGCTTTTTATATTGTAGAAAATAAGATGACCTAAGCTTCTAAAGCCAATCAATGGGCTTAATACAATCAGCCCATAAAACAAGTTCAAAACTTAAACTAAATAAAAGCAAACAATGGGCTTAATACAATCAACCCATAAAACAAGTTCACATTAAACTAAATAAAAGCAACGAAATTACAAGCCCAAATGATACAATCACCTTTTATAAGAGATATTGAGCTTGTCTTCAAAAATTGGCTAAGTACTAGCCTCTTCACTCCTCCCTTAGCAAAATTACGAGCTTTGGCATGCCTTGGTCTTCCTCCATGGATGTCGTGGCCTCATCATGAATTTTAGATGTGATTAAGCCTTGAACAAATCCTTGCATAGCTTGCTTAAGCTTTGAAGTTGGCTGCGTTATAATTGGTCCACTAGATATAGAAAGCTTGTCTTGTTGAGTAGTGTTGTGGTGTTGAATCTCCTTGCCATCCTCACCAAGGCTGGTTATATCAATATGTCCAAATTGTATAAAAATATCATAAGGCAAGTCAAGTATCAATTTTCAAAATTAACGAAGAAAATTAAAGTTAATTTAATAATTAATGCAAATGACTATATGCCTATACAAATTAGATAACAAAAACAATCAAACTTATAATGAATTATCTCAATCAATATTCTTTTAATGTTAAAAATTTTCCCATAATTGTTCCATTTAAAACTAATTACAACAAAATTAATAAGTATGGCAAATTAGTTTCCTCCCTTAGACTTCGAGTTTTATGTTTTCCTTTATGTACACGACATATAAGAATAGTGAAAAACTAAAAATAAGTGAAAAGAAGGAAATTATGATAACTAGTACCCTCATGAAATTAAAATGGTTTGTCATTGCATTATGAGAAGTATGAATTAGAGGATGGTATCATGGTCCAATTATTGCAAGAACATCAAAACATCCTTAAGTCCATATCTTTAAATTGATTAAACTTGAAACATATGCAATAAAAATCAACATCATATTAAAACATGCCAAAACTAGTGCTAAAGACACTTAAAGTAAT
>JANZXP010000009.1:21277631-21288266 GCA_027576715.1 Erythroxylum flavicans
GATTGAGAGAAAAGAAAATGAATGCTCAAGAAAAGAGTGAGAGTGATAAAAAGTGTGAAAGTGTGAAAAAAAGTGAAAAGAGCAAAATAGTCAACAATGAGAGAAGAAAGTTAGATTGTGATACTTAAAATAAAGAATTAGATTGTGATACTTAAAATAAAGAAGGCTAATGCCTATGCTAGTAGTGGTGAGGTCAAGAGTGTTTTGTTAGAAAGGCAACAACTACTTATACTTATGTACAAGGATGTTCACCTTTTAACTAACAAGCTTAGTCTTTCTTTTCCTAGTGTTGTTGCATCTTTATTATAAGAATTTGCTGATTTATTCCATGAGGAGTTACCGCAAGGATTACAACCTTTAAGAGCAATTAATCATCAAATCGATTCATCCCAAGTTCAACAATCCCTAATAGAACATCTTATAGAGCTAACCCAAAAGAGACTCAACTTATTTGAAAGCAAGTGGATGAGTTTATGGACAAAAGGTTCATGAAGGAGAGTCTTAGCCTATGTTTGGTTCCTGTAATTCTAGTACTAAAGAGAGATGTAGCATGGCATATGTGTGCGGTTTGTCCAGCCATCATCAACGGTAAAATATAGACATCCTATACCAAGATTAGATGATAAGCTTAATGAGTTACATGATTAATGCTTGTTGTTAAAGATCAATTTAAAAAGTGGGTATTATCAAATTCATATAAAAGTGGAAGACAAATGGGAAACTGTTTTTTAAAAATAAAATATGGTTTATATGAGTTTGGTATTGCCTTTTGATTTAACTAATACACCAAATACTTTCATGAGATTAATCAACCATGTTTTGTGACCTTCTATCGGACAATTTATTGTTGTCTACTTTGATGATATTTTAATGTATAACAAGACTTTGGATGACCATATCAAACATTCGCATTCTGTGCTTTGTGCTTTGTGCTTTGTGCTTTGTGCTTTGTGCTTTAAAGGAATATAAGTTTTATGCTAATTTGAAGAAGATCACATTTTGTATAGAATTTGTTATATTTCTTAGTTTTACTATGAGTGCAAATGGAATTAGTGTAAATGAGGAAAAGATAAAGGCAATTAAGGAGTAGTCTATACCTAATAATGCGAATGAGATGCAAAGTTTTCATGGTTTCGCAAGTTTTTATAAGAGGTTTGTAAAGGATTTTAGTTTTATAACATCTGCTCTAAATGAACTTGTTAAAAAGAATGTTATGTTTAGGTAGACTGATGTGCATGAAAAAATTCTTTAATATTTTGAAAGATAAGTTGATCAATGCACCTTTGCTTTCTTCAACTAACTTTGATAGAGTTATTGAGAATGAATGACACATTGGGAGTTGAAATATGAGCTATTTTGACATAGGATTCCATATTAATTGCTTACTTTATTGAGAAGCTTAGTAGAGTAGCCTTAAATTACCTAACTTATGTTAAGGAATTATATGCATTGATGAGGACTTTACAAACATAACAACACTACTTATAGCCAAAGGAGTTCATTATTCATTTAGATCATGTGAGCTAGTTTAAATTTCAATAATTGATGCAAAACCTCTATGAATGATCTTTTTTCTTAACTAACAAGATAAGCAAAGGGGTTAGAGTTGGGGCAAATAAAACCTGAAGCTAAAAGTGCATTGACCTAATTTTCAATCTTTATTTTTTAGGCGTAAGGATAATATTAAAGTCTGATATTCAGAGGAGATGAGTTATGTAATAGTGGAATGACATGGGTGCGGGATTAGATAAGTGGTAGTATAGAGACTTACACGAAAACATCTTGATAACTTGATAAAATTGATTGAATGGCCATAGAGGAATCTGAGTTACTTGGGAGTGCCGCCACCTTAGAGTAGGATTGGAGAGATATCACTGCGTTAGTTGTTAGAGGAATGCCTTACAACTTGTATGTTTTACCATCCAGATAAAAAATATGAACATCTCCTTCCAACTAGTTTGAGTGAGACCAATCATTTGATACCCAAAACACCATCTGCGCCTTTAATTGAAAAGGGAAAATAATCTTGGGGGATTTTTATTCCTCTTATGGGGTGTTTGGTTTACTTGCTGGAATAGATAAGGAATGAAATGATTATTCTTAGGAATAGAATAGATGAGAAATGAAATGAAATTGGTATTATTTAGTTTATTTTATTGCTAAAGAATTTCTATGCTAATGTTTGGTTTGAAAATATAAAATTGGAATGACAAAGAAATAACTAACAAAAGACCAAAATATCCATTGTAGTCCTCACTAACTATATTATTATTATTATTATTATTATTATTATTATTATTATTATTATTATTATTATTATTCAAGTTCCACTCTATAGGTCAAAGAAAAAGGACCATAGCCTCATGGATGAGAAACTAAAACTAGTAACTACTTCTCAACTCCAGTGTTTCAAATATCCACTTTCTCAATTGGAAAACAAAAACTTGTTACGACCACTTTCTCCTTCCTAGAGGCTTTCCATTTAAACCAACTCATAAGCTACCTTAGAATTGAGCATTTCAAAGGAACAAAATCAAGTTCTGAAAAAAGAAAAGAAGAAAAGAAATTTCATATAGACAAAGGAGAGGTTCGAAGTGAAGAGCAAAACTTAGAAAAAAGAAGAAGCATTAATTTTCTCAGGCAAGTATATAGACAGTAATTTTTTTTTAACTTTTTACATGTCTTTGGAAGATAATCTCTGCTTGGAAGTTATAGAGGAATATAGAAAAGAGTAAATATTTTAAGGATACTTCAATGGACTAATTTCAGTAGAAAGCAATGTGGATGCAGTTGAAAGTGGCAGATCCAAACACCACAGTAGAACAACTGTTGGATACAATTTGGAACAATTAAACAAGGTATTGTGTTCTGAATCTGTCCAAAATGTGTGGAAGTTAACAACATATGAGCTAGCGTTCTTAACTATGATGAACTCCACATTCAAACAAATTCATAGAAGTACTAAATTTTCATTTATCTATACTGATAATTGTTTACTCGTTACTTTCCTCATGTGATTATTCTGCCAAGTCATACAAGCTCTCCCCTTTCATATATAGGATAGATTCTCAAGAGACTAACCTCTCCAAACCAAATCCATTGGAAAATAATAGGTAAGCTCAACAATATGCTAAGAATGTAAAATTAAGTTTGTTTATATGAAGTAGTGGACAATGGTAGGCAATAAAGTGTCACAAGTTTATTATGGTGTGAAGATGGTTTTAATAATGTTTTTACAATACCCAATTCATACTCAAAGATTAGTTTTATGGCCCAAAACTATGCATACTAAATGAGCAAGGAACCAACAAATCTTAAGCTGTAAAAAAGAAAAGAAATTTTAGGTTTAGAGTGAAGAGAAAAACACAAAAAAGGAAGCAGAAGAAGAAGCATTAAACTGTCGATGAGATTTAAGAACACAAACAATACAAAAATGGTGAAACTAGAAGAGACCACAAAGTTAAAAGAAATCGATTCACCTCATGCACCAAACAAGGAAACAATAGATCTTAAAGTGCAAAAAAGTTGAACAGAAGTGGTGACGATTGAAGAGAGGGACAAAACTTGTTGGGAAAGAACATTTTTAACTTACCCAAAAGAGAGGGACAGACGATCGAAGGCTAGGCTAGAGAAGAGAATCGCTTGAAGGTTGGGAGATGGACGAGTCTCTTTTGCGGTATAGAAGGATAATTTTGTCCTCAAGTCATAACATCTATTCCCAACGTGTTCGAAATAGATAAAGATAGGGGGAGGGATTGCTTTAGGTATTCTGCAAACTAAAGGAATAACTAAACATTAGGATTATCTATTCTGTATCTTTTTTTTAACCAGTCAAAGGAATAAGTTATTACCAGGAATAAACAAGGAATGGAATAGTCATTCCCCTAAACCAAACAGCTTGTTAGTTGTACAAAAATATTACTACAAATCATATTACATCAGATTATGTCCATATTCCCTATCTCCACTCTAAAGATTGTTACTACTTCTACTGCTAAACCCAACTCCTTATAAGTGGTGTTTTAATGAAATTGCCAGTGGAACCATTGTTATTCAAAAGGTTTGCCTTGAGTTTTATAGTTGTGCTTAAAGCCTTACCCAGTATAGCATAACAACATCTCAACCAAGTCCTGTGAAATTTCTTCTCCACCGAAAACTGCCATACTATTGTTAGTGTCTCCTTCTTCTGCATCCTGTTCATCCTCACCTGTGATTTTGAGTAGTAATAAAGTGGGTTACTTTTTTTTGTTACAATGATACTTGTCAGGTCTAAATTGTCTTTCAACATCCCAAGTTTTGGTCAATGTCGATGGTGCAATAATATGTTCGTCTATATATAGGTTGTGTTAGGATGGAGAGAGAGTTTATCGAATATCTCAGGAGCTTGAAAATGAAGGCGAAGGCATGTTGGACTTATTTGAGGTAGGGATGGGCACTTTTGGACCTTTTTTTTTTTGCTTCGAATTCAAAGGCCAAACTTATGACCTTGTAAAAACATCTTGGCTTATAGATTCTCACATCTGAGTTCAATTCTTCTTCCAGGCCCTTAAGGAAAACTCCTAACAGATTTAATCCAATCATGAACACGAGCATCACATCTGAAAAATTCTTGCCCATATTCCTGAAAAGATCTAGTTTGTTTAATGGCACGGAAATACTTATCTGAATTTTGGAACTTTGCTGGTCCATAATGTTCTTGCAACATTGTTACTAACTCTTCTCAGTAGGGATTACATTTTCTCCATTAATCCATGTGAATAAATCAAGTGCATCACCTTCCAAATATATGGAAGCGATTTCAACCTTAAGATCATCCGAAATTTCATAGTAGCAAAAATATTTTCCTACTATAATCAAAATCCATCCACAAGGGTCACCTCCTTCGAATTTGGCCATTTTCACACAAGGTCGTAAAATTCTAGTATCCCCCTAAGTTTTCCATACCATCATCTGCTTCCTCTACCTATTGAAGTCTACTTCTTTCTTGCGAATTGAGGCAATTTTTCTTGGCTTTGCCCTTGTTGGATCCCTTGGCCTATTTTCTGCATGATGAGCACCATTGGCTTGGGCTTTGAATGCGGCTACATTAGTTGCCAAAGTGTTAAAAGCTTCAAAGTTGAGATGCAATAAAATAATAATTGCTGTGTCATAGCTTTGGGGTTTAGATTGGTTGGGAAAATTGTAGGGGAATTTGTTGGATCATTCTATGCAGAAAAGGCTCGAGTGGACATCATGTTAAATCAAAAACTTGCTCTAATACCAAAATGATAAGTAAAAAAAAAAACAAGGAGAAAAGAGTTTGAAACTCAAGCACATGAATATCTAACACTGAAATTTCAAATAAATGTTTTCATGTAAAGTAAACTAATTCTAAATATAATTGATATCTTTCAAATATATCCTACCGTTGCAATTTACACTACCGTAGAAAAGAGAAAGTGCTAAAAATAGGGAATCGTGGAACAAATCATGGGTGAGTGGCTGTTTAGTTTTCTCTAGACCTTCCACTTTAGCTGACTTAGTCATACACTAAGGCATCTGCAATAGCTAACCCCCCCTCTATCCCATGTTTCTTCTTCCTTCAATAACATGTGCAAAGAGGGCGTTGCATTTTGTCATAGCTAGATCAAGTTACTCTATGGCAATTAAAAAGGAAGACTGATAATTAAAAATCCAAATTCTAATTATCACCTTCGCTAGCCTAAGGTTGAAAATTTTTACTTTTAATATGTTAAGTGGGCAATATCAAATTATTCATGTTACGGTTGTTCACAGGGTTAGGATTTCAAAACAGGTTGCTCGTAAGGTTAGCATTTCAAAACAGTCGAAGTCAATGATTTGAAATATTTTAAATTAAATTCAAGAATATCGATTCAAATCAAAACTAGTTTGTTTTATTCAATAACTAAAAATTTTTATTATGAAGATAATATTATTTTATTTAAAATTAAGTCAAACTTCAAACCGCCCAAACAAGATCGGCCCAAGTTTGGCCCGTTGCCAACTCATTTGCTCTCAGGTTTTCAAGTCTTAAATTTGCTTTCATTCAATTTTTACCTTATTAGCATTGTCAAAGATTCGACAAATATTGCACGTGCCCTTAAACGGCTGAAGGACGCTGGCAGATCTTATTGCCTCACAGGAGATGATATCTGCTACGATGGTGTTGCCTCCTCCCGCAGCCACAGAAACAAATCTTATTAAGAATTGGGGAATTCAATAAGCAAAAATAAGTGGCATTAGATAACTAAAAAACTCTGACTAGCGACACTCCAAGCAACTAACTGTCTGCAAAACCTTTTCCAGGAGGATCACTCAGCATCCACTATTTATAAGCATAGTGGGAGAGGAAATTGGTCACATCAGATGCAAGCTCATAAGCTCCTTCTACACATCGTCCTAAAGCTACACCAGATACATAGTTGCCTCCCAGAAACAACCCTTCCAAGGCCGTGTTCTTGAGGGCCATTTTTACTGTATCCAGGATGTCCAAATGACCAACTAAGAACTGGGGAATAGCTTGTGGCCAGACTCTCACACCAAGGACAAATGGATCCTTCGCATTTGGTTTTATGAGCATCCTCCTCAAATCCCGGTCAACTGCTTCTACAAGTTCACTCTCTGTCTGAAAAGGGGAGTTAATAAAAGGGAATTAGAAAAGAAGTTGAAGCAACAGAAAGCATGGAAAAGGTCAATTGATTTGAGAGACGACTCCACCCAAGAGTTGTAGCTTACAAAATTATGCTAGTCTCTGGTCATGATCCGAAGGAGACAGACTACTTGAACAATAATGAGAAGACAAAACTTGTCCCCTTAGGATTTTGCTCATGAGACACTGATCAATGGCCCCTCATAACTGAACACATGACGTATCTTTTAGATGACCCCGTGGATATCCTGCCCACTACATTTAAATATACCCTTTGCTTGATAAAGCATTACCCATGTGTGGCCAAAGTGAAACATAATGCTATGGGCGACATCATAAGAACTAAATTAAATATCCAAAGGAGGAACACAGCTGAAAATACACGACAAGGCCGGAATTAACAGCGCCAACATATTCACCATCAAAATGGCTTCCTCTTGTATTGTTCTTGGACATTCTGGGTTTGTAAAACGAAACAATCTTTGTATATTGCTTACCTTAGATAAAATTCCCGGGTTGGTAGCACCCCCAATGTAGTTCAAGAGCAAAACCTTTCCAGCAGGTGCACGATTAGGAAAAAGTGAGCTGCTATATATTGTACCTGCAGAAATCCTGATCAATTGAGAAATTGGACATGAATCACTAGTAACACTTCAGTAAGAATCTTTTATAGTTTAAGACGAGTTAAAAGGAATGTATGAGTTAGTGAGATGTCCAACAGTCACCTAAAGTTTCAATCCCTTGGCTGCGTGGATGCAGCTGGCCAAACCCCTTAAGCTCACCATCTATTAAGCATTCTTGTCGAATTGCTCCTTTTGGGTATGATACAGAGACTGCTGCAACTGGTGGGTAATAAAATTTCGATAGCGCATCAGCAGCCCCAGCCTGTTAAGAAGATAATCCATGGAAGACATAAATACATTCTGAGATGTTATATGCAACAGTTTCTCAACGAAACTTTGACAAAGCAAAACTATAGGTCAACTGGCATACTAATTCTCAGGAAACCAAAAAAAAAAACAAAGAAGCTACCATACCCTTGATCTAAACAATTAATTCATGAGAAAAACAATAAAAATAAAGTCAGTCAAGTTTTTATAGGTGGTCACTTCTTAGACAGACATTTGGGACAAATAATAATAACTAGAAATGCAATTATAATGTTTATTTTATACAGGAGGTCATCGAGAGCTGATAAATTAGTTGCATGAACTACAGTAACCTGGATTCACCAACTCAACATGACAAGTTCATCACAGATCAAAACTAAAAAGAAAAGGATATTTGCTGTCGTCTATTAAAGAACATTCCGCACGTGACGAGCACCACATATAGAAGTATAAAACACTGAAAAAGAACATACAGAAAGAGGATGCAATAGACTGCTAGCAATATGGGATGGAACAGTCAGAACAACAGTTTTGCTTTGCAGAGAAACCAGTCCTTTTGGTGTTTCGTAGGTCAAATTGTAACCACCATTATCCAACTTAACGATGCTGGAAAGTTTCCAAGATAACTTAACATTGCCACCCAACCTGCAGATATCGACTCAATCAACAAGGACCCCAAAAACAAAAATGAATCACAATGGGGCAATTCTCTAATAGCATTTTAGCAACTAAAATCCATGTAGAACATCTTTCTCGTGAAGCAACATGTGGAGCTTACCGAGCTGCAATAGCATCAGGCAGCATAGTAAGTCCCTTTCTGAAAGATCCTACTGTCTGGCCCTTGGGTTTTGGCAAACGTCTACAACATTGCTAAGTATAAGAAACTGAAAGAAGAAGTAAATAATGACATAAGAAAGGAGAGAAGTATTATTACGGATCTCTCGGTGCCTTGGGAGCATTCTTTCTCTCCTGGATGGTTTTGATAGTTCCACCAACAATGCTACCACCATTTTGCTCCAGATTCCAAACTTTCCCAAAAGCTGCTTTCATGCTCAGTTTTGAAGGATCACCAGCATAAACGCCTATGTATCAGAAGAATGTTCAGATAAACCTAACAACCAACAAATGTAACCATGTGGTCCATGCAAGTTGTAAAAACATCGTTGGGCAGATCAGGTAATTAATAACCTGAACAAAATGGCTCAATCAAACGCTCAAAGACCTCATCACCAAGGTTACGTCGAACAAACTCTTCAACTGATTCCTCATGTCCCTGTAACCTTGGTCAAAGTTTTAATATCAAGATAAGACCAATTCATTAGAGCACCACCATTTTAAATGCAACAAACAAACAATGTCATGCATTTGTAGTGTTATTCAAAACTCAAGAGAACTCACTGGTGGTGAAGGTCTCAGTCCGAGAGCACCAAATCCAGCTCTTAGCTTCCCGCCAATGCTCATCAAGTCAAAGACGGGCAAATCGGTAGGCTTAGATGGTACTGCCCTCAATTTCCCGTCCCAAAACACAAAACGCGGCGCATTGGGATCCCCCAAAACTAAATCATCCTTCAATCCACTATCCACCTGCAATACAATAGCACCAAATATCAATCTATTAAATTCTACAGAATTGTGTGGAGTAAAGTTAATCTCAACCACTTACCACCATAGTGAGCATGGGATCGGACGGCTGGAAGCTGTTGGGACCCTCCTCCCAGAGATACCCGTCTCGTTCAACGGTCGTGATGTTGCCACCGACGCGGTCTCTGGCTTCCGTGACAATTACATTGCGAGCTAAGTCTCTGTGCTTTGTCGCTAGAGCCTGGGCGATACAGAGGCCACTGATGCCGCCGCCGACAACAACACAGTCCAATTGTCCGCCGTCGGATTGGGACGGTGACACTGTCTTCGGTGAAGAAGACTCAGTGACTGAGCATCGGAGCGTTAACCGCCGGCGAATGGTGGTGGAAATGGAGAATGAGGGAGTGAGGGACGGCGTTGACCGTAGAACAGAGAAATCAGTGAGAGAGGACATGGTGGTCTGGCCGCTGTGGTGTTGTATGCCAATGTTATCTTTTGGTGAGGAAGTTTTCTTTGTGTTACAGACGTAATTTGGCCTACAAAAGCGGGGGCAATATTGCCTATTCGTAAAAGTAGAAGCTGCTTGATATTACGGTGCGTGCTGCGCACGCCAAACAAGTTCGGTGTTCCGTAAAGCCAGAATCAGCGAATTGCATTTCCCGCCAAAATTGAACACCACTTTAAACTGGTAAACAAGACATTACCAGCAAGCTCGTGGAGATCTTTAATGCTATTTTCTCGATTATTGCTTCTCCATATAAGTTGCTCTGTTTGCTCTTTGGCTTATTATAGCTTTTTAGCATCATTCATGAGATAGCGGTTGAAACCGGACGGAATGCGTTGGATGTACGTAAGCTTTGAACACAGATCCCATTTTCACCGGAAGTGTTTCCGGATAGTATATTATGCATTTGTGTATCAGTGAAGTGTTTTCTAATCTAATGAAACAAGTCCCGACTATGCTTAATTTGGCTGATTCAGCTGTATATGACACGATATGACTGTTTGCCATGTTTACTGCTAGAACCTCAAAATTTTGCGTTTGTTCTCAATAATTAGGTTTTAAGTGACTAGCGTCATTAAAGGAAATACATTTTCAAGTTGACAGAACTAAAAACTATTAATCAGTGGGTGAAATGTGAATTTTTATTCCAAGGACCTACTATAAACTGTTGGGAAATTGGGTAAAGATCTGATCTTGACCGTAGCGGAATAATCACGAAACTTTTTCGTAACTTTTGATTTCCCGAAAACCAAGATATATTTAATTATATAAAATGATCAATACAAATCATAATAAAGCGGAAACTTAATTCGTACCTTATTCTGAAATTTGATCTTCATCTTGTCGTATTCCTCAAACTGTTCTCGAAACTGATCCGTCTCAACCACCGTAGCCGCATAAGTGTCCGACCTCTAACGGTATCCACAGAACAGATTGAGAGAACTCTGTAACTCTTACAGAGAGGGTTAAGCATGAAGTACTAGCTCCATAGAGCTTAAACCTATTTATAA
>JANZXP010000009.1:21288366-21302459 GCA_027576715.1 Erythroxylum flavicans
GACTTTATCATATATATCTAAACATGTACAAGATAAATAATGCCTTTAAATAATTTGTCACTAAACTACAACCAAAGTGATTGACTGTAAGGCATAAACCAATAATAACTTGGTAAAATGTGGAGAAGAATGGGGAACTTTTTTCAACGATTGTCGACCATCCAGTCAAAAATTAAAAAAAAAGAAATTTGATTGGAATCATGATCTATTCATACACATCAAGTAGATATGAAGCTAGATAGGGAGATGGGGTCCTACAAGTGATGACAGAAATCGAAATCTCGTTGAGTGAGAAACAAGGGGAAAGATGTTATTGATGCCTAAAAAGGGAGAGAGATTGAACATTGAAACATCTCCAAGTGCAATATATTGATTCTCAAATCCAAAAGTTATATGTATATATTTGAAACAAATCACTTCCGCTTGTTTGAGATAGAAGATACTTTTGAGTGTAGCTCGCAATGATGTTGATGACGTCTTAGGCAGAGGCTGCGAACTGACAGCAAGCTAAATAGGAAAGCACTCACATTGGTAGTGGCTTGGACCTCAGGATGATGAACCCGATCAGGATTAGGCCTGGTCGTCTTTTTTAATTTTAAAAGTGTATATGTAAAAATTTGAAATGAATACATTCAAACTAAAATTATTATAAAAGAAAATAAACTAAAAAGATTATATATTAAAATGTAACATTCATTTAGCAGATACAATTACTTAATGAAAATGAATTTTTTCTTAAATGCATATATTCAATGTTCATAAAAATTTGAAATGAATAAGTTTAAACTAAATTTATTACGAAAAAATGAACTAAAAGATTATATATGAGAAATGTATTTTTTATTTAATTAATACAATTGATTAATGAAAATAAGTTTTTTTAAATTATATTAAATGTACATAAAATTTTGAAGTCAATAAGTTCAAAACTAAATTTAATTTTAAAAAGAGTGAACCAAAATGTTATATATAAGAAATAAGTACATTCATAACAAATAAAATAGCAATACTATGAAAATTTTATCATCAAAACAAAAGAGTATCATCGTACTAATATTATCTAAAATTTTTAATGATACAATTTGCAATAAGTCAAAATAAAATTATCAATTAATAGTGGAGAGTGGAGACCAGAGAATAGATATTGAAGTTGAGTAGAGTAAACAAGCAAAGACAACAGTTTAGAACTTGACAAAAAACACATAAGTAAATAATCATATCTTCAATTATAAAAAAAATAAAGCAATCATATGAAAAATAAGTAATTCCAAAAACAAAGATTAAAGATAACAAACTTACAGTAGAGGTAAGGAGATAACTAATCGTTATAATTAGGATCGTCAATAGTTTGACTGCTTCATCTGCATGTAGAAACATTATTATGTAAATTATACCTAATAATGTAATATGCATTAAATGAATATTAAACACATAATAATAAATAATTAAATATACCTTCATCATCGAATATGTTTTTGAAATTTTTTCCAGTTGAATAACTAGTCCCCTCTATATCAGTACATATATTAATATAAAAAAGACAATATAAGATAAGATAATGTCGTAGAAAATAGACAAAATTGATATATTATAAAGAATAGAGTTTATCCTTAATATCTTTATCATCAAACCAACTTTGGGCACTCATAAGAGCTTCTATAGTACTGAGATGAAGTTGAGTATGATGGGACTAATAAACCAACTGCTAGTACCAAAAGCAGACTCTAAAGTGACAGTAGAAGCTAAAATTGCTAAGAGGTATTGTGCAATTATTTGCATAATAGATAAATCATTTCTATAGTTCTTACACCGTAGAAATGTTTTAAACTCCATACCTTCAACTTCAGTCACACAATCTGCCATCAAATATTTGTCCCGCTCCATCATATCGTAAGAATTCCAGACCCTTTTTTCTTTCATGAATTTTACAAATGACGGTTTCACACTGTTCTTAGAATACGCTAAAACTAAATGTAAAGTCAAAGCTAAACAACTTGAACTATTATGATCCTGATTTTTGTCTAATCTTAGTTGATAATCATTAAAAAAAATTATACCAAAATTGTTTAGTAGCATTAAAATGCTCTTGAGCTCAATTACCATATAATATATCAAAATAAAAATAAACCCTTCCAGCTTATGTCTTAAGTCTAATATAGAAATGACTGTCATAATATGTTTGACCATAAACTAGTAAGAATTGAGCTTTATCTACTCTACTATAACTCGTATAATCTTATTAAAATCAAATATCTAATCAAATAAAGCTTTCTTAATATTGCACGTATTGTTAAAGCAACTCGAGAAGTTGGATATTTTGTTTTTGAGAACAATTTAGTACGTAGTAGCATAAAATATTTTCAACTTCACACAAAGTTCTTTAGCCAACTCTCATTGCTCTTTTGTATGCAGACAAATATACTAAGAATCTCTTTGTCCCAGTCTGGTAAGCACCTTAATATATATGATTGTTAACTCTAGTATCTTGAAGGTTAAGTTCTATATAATAGGACAATCTAATACCCACTTCCTTTTCTATGGAATGCATAGTTATCATGCAGTTTCTTTAAAATTTTCAACTCTTTTAGGTATTGTACTTTAATATATTACACTATCCTGGATCAACTCTGTAGCCTCCTTTATCAGCTCTAACTCGTCCTTCATAATCAAATTCAGAATATGCATAAAACAACGCATATGAAACAAAATCTTACCAACCAACAAGCTCTTAAATTGTAACTTATTCCTTACCTTTTCAATCTTCACATTATTTGTGTTACAATTGTCAGGTGTTATGGTAGACATCTTGGTGTTGATATTTCAATCCATTAAACACTCGACCAATATAGTTTTCATCTTTTTACTTGTATGTGGTGTTAACATGTAAGTTTGAAATGACTAAAATTTAGATCAGTGTGGGTCATAGAAGCAACTCAAAATTCAGTCTGAACCCCCTCCCAAAATGACATTATTTTAATTAAAAATTTTAAAATGGCATTATTTTAATCTATAAATTTAAGAAAGTCAAAACTAAAACAATTGTCTTTTATAAACGAACCGAATAAATCTAGATGGATTTGGGGTTGAGCTCAGATCCACCCCTAGCTCAACCCATTGTCATCCAATTAAGATGTCCTAAACCTCTGAATTGGCCTAGTTTTGTTTTGTTAAATCATTTACATCTTTTTAGTTCTTCATATTCATCCAATAACTATAAAACTTCTATCTTCTAGTTACTAAGCAGGATTAGTGAATAATATGAGCCTTTAATTTCCTCTTGTTTAATAGTGAGACAACTTTTCACAATGTAATAGTTCAAATCATTAACATATAACCCCAAGCACATAACGTGGTAATATTGTTTCTTCATTTCGATAAAGGTTCTATATGATGTATTTGGCAAGATTACACTGGGTTTGGATCTCTTGCTAGAATAATTTGGAAGACTTAAAATAAAAAAGAGTGGTATTTATTAGCAACATAATAAAAATAGTTAATCAATATAGATTGAGTCGAAATCTGATTCTCTTGAATGTTTAACGAGTTTAGTTACAACTTACAACAAGATTAGAGGTGACTTATTCCACTTGCATGTCTGCATTGAGAGAAAGAGTTGTCTAATGTTAACATATTTACTGCATTTGGAGCAAAGCCAAGCTATTTTTCTCGATAGATTTTTGATTGTTATTTAAGTATTGATATGACGAGAGATTTCTAGATAGTGATGGTTCCAACCTACTTTAAATAGTGGTTACAACACTTAATTTTAGCAACTTGTGTCTTTTAAATCATGCTCAAGTTTTTCCCTCATTTTGTATCATCTGATTTAGTATTATTATGTCTTGTTTATAAACTTTTATCGTTATAGGACACAATAACAAAGTAATAGAGACTGACTAGAGTTGTTATTCGATAAAAATAATGACATAAATATATGACAGCAAAAAGGTTTGACATTAAATAAAGGAAGAATTTGAAGGTCTATATGTTTTATTTATTGTATTGATTCTAAAGAGCTAAAACATAAACCAAAAAGATAATATGCTGATTTCCTAATTTTAAGTTTAACCATCTCTTAATATTAAGTTATGAAAAATCTTTAAAAAGTATATTTTAGCTAGCAAAATACATAAATCTTGAGATGAAGCATATTGCAAATATTATATTTGATTTAATAGTTGTAATATAAATTAAGCAATCAATCAGACTCTTGTATTAGCTTTAACCAATTTTTCTACTCCATCATCTTTTCTAAATTTTTCCTTTTGATTTATTATTATGTACGTGAGCTTCTATATGAAATTCTTTGAGTATTTCTTTTACATACTTCTTTTAGCTTATGAGGACTTCATCATGGTCTTGCTTTACTTCCATACTTTGAAAGTAAGATATCAAATCAAGGTTTGGCATCTCAAATACTTTGGATATTTTAATTTTAAACTCTTTTACTAATTTCTTATTGCTTTTAATAACAAGAAAATCATTAACATAAGCATAAACTACAATTAAATTAGCATATGTCCCTTTTACACATAACATAATTTCATTTGGACTTTTAACAAATCTCAAATTTTTAAGATGTTCTTTAATTCTACTTTACTAGGTCGTAAGAGCCTATATAAGATCATATAAGGCCTTCTCCAATAAGTAGACCTTCTCCTCTTATCTTTTGACTTGGATCCTTCAAATTGTATTATATAAATCTCCTCTTGAAGATAATTATTTAAAAAGGCAGATTTTATATCTAACTAGTAAGTTTTCCATCCTTTTTATGCTATTAAAGTAAGGTACATTCTGATCGTATATAAGCTTACTATCGAAACAAATGTTTATAAGAAATCCATTCCAAACGTTGGACTATCCAATTTCATAATTAATTTGAATTTGTATTTATTTATAGAACTATTTACAATGATTTTGAAAATATAAACCAATTTGACTCCAGTGATCTTTTTGTGTTGAGGTTTGTATAACATCTAACATTTATCATTATTTTCAATCATTCTAAACTCCTCTTTCATTGGTTCAATTTATTTGTCTTTCTTCTCTACCTCTTTAAGTTCTACATGCTTAAAAATAACAATATTACTTCTTTTATAGAAATCAAATAAGGATTTTCTACTTCTAATTGAGACAACATCTATATATCATCAAAGTATTGCGAAATTTGTGACAATTACTTCTTTATAAACTCCTCCCATTTTCATTGTCTATCCTCCATGAAGTTGACATCTCTACTTACAAGAATTTTTCTATGTGGATGAAAAATTTTGTAAGCCTTAGAATAATTGATATATCCAACAAAAACTCTTGGTTTAGCTTATCAATTTTGTTTCTTTTTTACCTATGGAGCATACGAAAAATAGAGACAACAAAGCTTCTTTGATTTTGAAAATTTGGTTTATACCTAAACCATGCTTCAAATGGAGTTCTTCTTTTGAAAACTCTAGTTAGCAGCTTATTTAGCAAAATAATACAGTGATTACAACCTCTATCCATAGTTTCTTTGACAATTTCTTCTTATGTAGCATGCACCTTGTCATCCCTATAATAATTTGATTTTGATTCACTTACACCATTTTTTTATGAAGTGTAAGGTGCAATAAGTGATGTTAGTTTTTCTTAGTACTCAATATTAGTTTTTCCACAATATATGTCAAAAATGTCATTTGTATATTCTTTATCAATATCTGACCTTATCTTTTGCATCGTGTAACTGCTTTAATTCTCTACATATGCTTTACAACAACAACAACAACAACAACAACAACATTCTAGTAGAAGTTCCACTGATACATAGGATGTGGGAAGGTCCCAAAGTATATAGCCTTACTCCTAATTGGTAGAGAGATTGTTTTCAATAGATGCACATGAAAATGTAATAAAATACAAATCAAAGAAAAAATAATATCAGATATATATTAAATAGTAAAGTCATAAAAATAAAAATAAAAATAGACATAAAGATAATAATAACAATAAAATAAATAAAATAATAAATAACTATATAAAAATAAATATATAAAAATAAGTAATAAAATAAATACATAACAAGGTAAAGATTAAAAATAAAAGATAAAATAAGTAAATAAATAGACAAACATGAAAAAAGACAAATAAATAAATAAAATAAACAAGTCATTACAAGAAAATGCTTAGGCAAAATAACGAAACGCTTAGGCTAAATAATTAAGAGAAATGTATTATATATTAAATGTTTCACACTAAAAACAAGTTATAAGACACAAAAAAGAGTTTAAAAACCTTATAAGAAAGAGAAAAACCTCTCTGTGTGAGATCATTTACCCTATTCTAGTACAACAATGTTTTCTATTAAAGGTCACGTCCTCAGTAAGTTCTAACAAAGTCATATCATTCTTGATCATCACCTTTTTGTTCCTCTTAAGCCTTCTTTTTTTTTTCCTCTTATAATCTATAAATGCAATCTTATTGCATCTTCTCACTGGAACGTCAAAATGTTTCCTCTTAATATCTGCGAACCACCTAAGCTTTTTCTCTCTTAGTTTTTTATCAATATTAGCCACCTTTAATTTGTCTCTTACCATTGCATTCTTAACCTTATCTTTTTTTAGCTAGGTTGCATATCTAATAGAGCATCCTCATCTTTGTCATTATTAACTTATGACTATGTATCTGTTTGATAGGCCAACACTCTCTCTCGTAAAACATGGTCGGTCTAATTGCTAAATCACTATAAGAAAAATTAGTTTTGGCGATGAAAAATACCAACAAAAAATACTAATTTTTTATCGACAAATAAATTTGAGGATGGAAAGGGTCGTAGAAGAAACAACCCACTAAATTTTTGAACAGAATCACAATTTTTGTAGGTAAATTTATCAACAGAATTACAATTTTTGTCGCTATAATTACCGAAAGAATTAAAATTTTCATCGGTAAATTTTGTAACTAATTGTAAATCCATCAGGTTGGTAACTTTGGTGACGAACATTTTAATTCAATATGTAAATTTAGCGACCAATTACTTATCCGTCGCTAAATTTACCTACGGAATATTGTAATTTTGTTAGGAAATTTATCTATGGTAATTTTAGCTACCATTTCTCACTTCCCACTCGAATTTTCTGTTGATAATATATTAATTTTTCTACATTTAATTTTTTAAATAATATAATCTTGATTGATAATTTAATGTAAAAATGATCGTAATTGGTAATATAATATAAAAATTATAATGTACAATAATAAGTATCTTGAAAATAATTGTAAATTAAGAATTCATAAAAAAAACTTAAGAGCAGGAAAACATTAAATACATTCACTTAAGTACTGAAATATTATAAATCTAAGCTATGCAATTGGTAAAGGTGGATGATTTGACTGCTGCAATGAGGTGTTGCCCCTTCCCTTTAACTCATTCATCTTATTACGAAGCTGGACTATGTACCCCATCGATTGTCACAACTGAGGTACCAGCATCTCCACTATGCTCTCAAGCTGAACGACTTTCTCATTGAATGTGCACTGCCTACTAGATCCAGTTGTATTGGATGTGGAAGATTGCGAATAGCATGTGTTTGAAAATGAACTTAGCTGAAAATCCTTCCACGGCACCCTACCACCAACTGTATCAAGATATGTCTGATTATCATCAACAATTTCATAGTTCTGAGATTGTTGTTCAATGTTTTCTTGTATTTGGTCCTATCATTATAATTGTTTATATTAATAAGTGATAATCTTTAACTAATATTATTTATCAAATTAATATGAAAGTATAAATTTTGTATACATTAAGTTGTCTACATCGGGTGTTGATGAAAGTCTCACCATTATACTTCTTATTGAGGGTGTGCAAAAAGAGCTGACGTAGTGTAAGCTTCTTGCCCATAGACTTTTCCTGCATCAGAATAAATTGTTATAAGTGAACTACAATTTACAAAAATTTCGATAGAGTTTTCTCTATTTTTATGATATTTACTCTTTGTTAAACAAAAAAATTTTCTCAACAAGACAACCATTCATAGCAACTGACATTTATAAAATTACCATTCTCCATAATACACATATATTTTCATTTTAAATTTCATATATTAAATTACAATGAAATCAAATTTCATACGTCAAAATACAAAAATCAGAATATAAGTGTAAAGTTTAGATACTTACAAGTTTCTCCGCATGCTTTTGGTGAGTCATAGATCCTCTAGTGTGTACTGGTAGACTCTCTTCCTCTAGTCCTCCCCACCTATTTGTAGAATTGTGCTCTAATATGGAGATTGACTCAATTGTTGCCCAGTACTGCTACCAATGACTTCATATTTCTTCAGATATATAAGGAGGTCATACACCATTCTTGTGTATCAAACCAAGAAAGTCTTTATAACATACACGAGCTCGCCTCTCCCACACATAGTAAATGATAGCATTAAAATTTTAATCCCAAGATGTTTTGCCCCCATTAGGAAGATAAAACACATTATAATCACAATCATAGTAAGAGCAAGCCAATTTCCCTACTATGCTCCATCCAGACAACATAGCATATGTAGGGAAATCACTAATAGTCTCAGATTTGTTTAAGAGACGCATCATATGTCTCCACACCAAATTCCCAAAGATGATGCAATTCAGATACCAATGGTTGTAAGAATACATAAATTTTATGCTTTGAATTCGTAGACCTAGATGAAATCACTGTCAAAAACATATATGCTTCATTCATACACATCAATGGAGGTAAATTATAAGGAGTAATTATGATTGCCATGATGAATATTGTTGGCCGGAATGACCAAAAGGTTGGAATCCATTTCTCAACAATCTCAACCTAACATTTCAACTTTCTGCTACAAACTTAAAATGGGTATTATTAAAATGCTTCCATATGAGTGCATCTGATAGAGGGCTCATATTTCATCTTCCTGTTCATGTTCATTATGCCATCTCATGTGAGATGTAATAACATCAGAGGCATATAGTCTTTGAAGTCTCAGAGTTAGCGGGAAATAATACATCTGCTTCCAAGGTACTAATTTATGCTTCATAGTATGCTTTCTAGATTTAAACCTAGATTGACCACAAAATTTGTATTCCTGTAATTTCACATTATCTCCCCTAAACAATATACATCCCAAATTGCAACAATCAATTTTCTCAACTAGCAAACCAAGACCTCTAATAAGTTTCTTCATATTGTAAAACCATTATATGATCAGGAGGCAATGATTCATTATAACTGCAAGAATTTTATTCAAACTTCAATCAGAAATATGCCTTTCAGACTTTATATTCAATATTCGAGCAATTGAAGAGAATTCAGTCATGGTCTCATAATTTGACCATAATTCTTGGTCAGCAGATTTTAGTAAGTTAAAAAACATTTTTGCATTTTGGTTTGATTCTTCTTCAAGATTTTCTATATTTGCCTGAAAGGTATAACCGACTGCATTATAAATCATTTGGGTGTAAGGATTTTTATTTGCACCCACATTATTTGTTATAAATCCAATCCCTCATTCAAACCAATCTATATTTATTAACAAGTTTATTTCATTACCCCTTGGGTACTTTAAATTAATGGCTCTCCATGTCGTGTCTACTCAGAATAATTTAGAACAAACCTTTTTCTTAAGAAATGGAGATTCACTTCATCAATAGAAAGAAAACGAATATTTTTTCACTTTTTACATGGATATATGATTTTTGGACCATCCATATATGTAGGTTAAGAACATACATAGTCAATAAAAGCTTTAACTTCCTCAACAAACTCAAGATTAATGAAAACATCGATGTTAATTGTCTATACATCTAAGATCTATCATCATTACTCATTTCTGAACTGTTATTTAAAAAATTTATTTCATAGTTAAATATAATAATTGTTATGGTATTATCCATATTAATCTTACATAATCGATTGCATTATCAATCAGTTGGGTGTAAGGATTTTTAGTTGCACCCATATTATTTTTTATAAATCCAGTCCCTCCTTCAAACCAATCTACATTTATTGACGAGTATATTTCATTACCCCTAGAGGTGCTAAAAATTAATGGCTCCCCATATCGTGTCCATTCAAAATAATTTAGAACAAACATTTTTCTTAACAAATGGAGATTCACTTCATCAATAGAAAGAAAACGAATATGTTTTCACTTTTTACATGGACAGATGATTTTTAGACCATCCATATATGCAGTTTAAGAACATACATAATCAATAAAAGCTTTAACTCCCTCAACAAACTCAAGATTAATGAAAACATCAGTGTTAATTGTCTATATATCTAAGATCTATCATCATTACTCATTTCTGAGCTGTTATTTAAAAAATTTATTTCATAATTAAATATAATAATCGTTATGGTATTATCCATATTAATCTTACATAACATTTAATCTTGAGATTACAAATTAACAATAACACTAGAAGAAAGCATTGTATTATATCATATGTATAAATTTCTGTAATGTCAGATGACAGGGAAATATTTTAGGTTGCATGTGATGTCAACTAATTTCAAGTATCTATTGTTCATATCAACTAACTAATGACAATATTTGGAGAGGACTTAATAGAATTATACTGTTTATTCATCTAAGCAGTTTTCTAAGCATTACATGATTGAGATTTTTACTTGTAGATAAATAAATCATGCTTTAGAAACATTAAAGGAAAATCCATTTCAATGATTAACATGGATAAACACACACATTAAGAAAATAAATTTGAAAAAAAAGACAACAAAATGATTACCTTTATACTACAGAAATGAAGAAATGAACACCTGGTAGTCAAATAAACCAACAAAATACAAATGAAGTAACATAACTAGCCAAAACAAAAAATGCCCAAGAGAGAAGTTGTAACAGGGCCTCGATAGCAACCAACATAATCTAACCAAAAAGAAATTAAACTCACTCCAACCAATCAATAAAACAACCGTTGTATGAATAAAATAAAATAAAATCATGTAGTCATTATTGAAAGTGAGGAAAAACTATTATGATTCATCAAATTGAACTACAAACGGTTAAATGGACTTATCTTAGGTTGGAATCCACTTAGTTAAGTCCTAAAAAATTTAATTAATATGTCCAAGGAATAATACAAATAGGCCTAAATAAATTACATCATATGGCCAAAAGATGCTCAAAGCAGTCAAATTGTAACAAACAAGCCATTTCTAGTTGTACATCATAGTTATTCTTCTTTAATAATTCAAACATAGTTGATATGTCTTAAAGTTTTTAGCTTCTTCCCTTAAATATAGATCTACCAATAGATTGTTGAGAGACTCTTTAACATGGTTATCCCATAACCGTTTCACCAGTCCTCTAAGTTTCTCAAATGGATCTTTTACCTTAGTAATATATATTTTTAGTTTGTTTAAATGTTTCTCCTTATTGTCCAAGCTCCCCAACATGTATCATTCCTTCTTGCATGTTCGAAGCCATTTGGGATGCTTGATCATCATCAAGTCCCTAGAGGGATGGCTAGGTCTAAATCTTTTCATCATTAGATCCTTCATTTCCCTTAAGTTTTTATAGGTCTCTGACCATTTCCCCTTCAATTTGAAACCAACCAATTCTACCATATGAATTCACAATTAGAAAACTCAATCATAACCAATTCCACCTTCATAATATTTATAACAATTTAAAAATTAACTCCACGTTTTTCTCTCAATCTAATTAGTTTAAGGGTAACCTTAACTTATCATCAGCAAATACGTTCTCACAATCATCAAATTAAAGATGTTGAAATTGAAATGTTTTCCATTCTCTTAAGAGTTCTGATGTTTTCTTAACAAAAGAAGTATGTTCAAGAATAAAATCCCACAACCATTGCATTGATATAACAATAAGACCACCAAATTTAGCAGAAAAAGCACTGGGAATGTATGGTGACATTTTTTTAAGCATCATCTCAAAAAGATTAAAACTTATAATTAACAAATGTAGACACACTAATATCTAAAATATACGTTACAATATCTGTTATGGATTTAAGGAACAGAAGATTTCTCCAATTCCATAATAGACAGAGGTAATATATACATCATATTCATTCTTTACGTAATTCTCTACAAATATCAAAGACTGATAACAGAGTATTTTATATTATACTGTTAGTAAGGGAGCATTTTTTATGTTGTGAAATATAACATAGTTAAACCAGAAGATGGCTTTTACCTGGTTTATACTCCAGAAATGAACATCCGGTAGAGAGAGAGACCCAGTCAAATAGTACTTTAGATTTAGGATACTATTGAAATTGAAAGAAGAAATAAAGTTTAGATTCTGACACCTAGTGCACCAATAACAATTGGCTCATTTCACAGAATAGTAAAGATATCCACATTGTAATTCATGCATTTGGTCAAAATAAATTTAGCAGGTATCTATGTTTAAGTTGGTATATGAAACTTGGCATACTCTAAAAGTCATATATAAAGAAACTAACTAAGTTAAGGATAGAAAAGTTACATGCTTACATAGTAATATGTACTCATATAGATAAAGCGTGATCAAAGTACCTTAAACATGAGCTTTAAATTCAATGATATTATAAATTCTCTTAAAGGCTTAGCCAAATCTTACATTGATATTAATATGATAAGAAAATTACTTAGGTCTCTATATAAAACTTAGAAAACTAAGATGAGTTTATTTAATAAGACAAGCATTTGAATGTCTTACATTAAAGGAGTTTATTAAATCTCTCTTCATCTATAAAAAGTGCATAAAGGAGACATAATAGGAGGAGTTGGCTCCAAAGATGAAGAACTTGGAATTTAAAGCTCAAAAGGAATAACCAAGTGATGCAGAAGAGACTTTATCAAGTGATGGGAAGGATATTATCTTCATCACTAGGAAGTTTAAGAAGTTATTGAGGAAGAAAAAAATTTCAAAAGAAATGTTAGTCCCTAGATAGCATACAAGAGAATTAATTATATATGCATAAATTTTAGACCTTTTTTTAATTTAATGAATGAATTGTCAATACTAATCTATGAATATGACTAACTTATATAAGGTAATAATAAAAATTTTATTATAACTAGATCAAATAGTCATTAGCCTATGACCACTCCTTAAGCTCCATTAAGAATTCACTATCTTTTTGATTCAATAGGTAAGAGAAATCTTTCGTATAATATCTTCTTTGGAACTGGTGAAGAGAAAATCAAATTGTCTTACTTTGACACAAATAAAGAGAAAATCTATACAAATATTGTTTAAAATTAAAAGGAGCCCAAACAATATGTTCCCTAACAGTTCTCCTTAATTGATATATAAGTATAATCAAATATAACTCAAAATCTCCTTTTCTTGCTTATACCAACAAACTAGAGCTTACTATATGTTATATATTATGAACATGCACTTAAGTGCACTGTCTACCATCTCAAGGATCTTAGCAACTCCCGAAAACACCAAATTTTCTTCCATAATTCAATTATGGCCTATATGTACCCAAAAATGTAACAATATCCTGTTTCCATACTAAAGGTTAAAACCGTAGATTTCTATAAATGAGAAATAGCAATGAGATATTAGAAAATGCATTTCATGCTCATGCATAGTGTTAACATATACGCACATGAATTTGAATTTTTACACACATTAAAATGATTATATATGCATTCATAGAAATTTCAGGTATAATTGATTTATAATTGAATTGTAAATGTGATTTTGTGGAGAATTGTGGTTGTTATATGTTGAAAAATTGATTTGGAGAGTGTATTTAGTAATTTAGAATTTTTGGAGAATTTTAGAAAATTTTTGAAAATTTGGGTAAATTTTGGACTAGGAAAAATGTCAAGTGGCAAGACAATTGACAAATAGCAGTTGAATTAAGAGTCAAATAGCAGTGAAAATTTTTATCTATGACTTTGGGATTTAATGACTTATGCCATTGAAATTTGGAGGCCATTGGAGTAGAAATTGGATTTAAATGGACTAGTTAACTGAAAGAACCTGGTTTGAACCTATGGGAATAAGACATGTGGCAAGTGACACATGTCACTTGCCAAGCCATGCCTTTATCTTATAACCCACGACTCTTATCACTTGGAGAGACCAATTAATTGTCTTGGT
>JANZXP010000009.1:21335883-21346186 GCA_027576715.1 Erythroxylum flavicans
GAATAATGATTTTATTTTAATTTTTAATAAATAAATAAATAAATATAAATTATTGTATAAATATAAATTAATTTAGTCAATAACTAAATTATTGTGGTTGTATAAATAAAAATTAATTTAGTTAATAACTAAATTATTGTAGTATATTCTTTGAAAATTTTTGGTGTAAAATTTTAGTGTAGAATGGTTGGAGTAACACTAAATTTGGTGTAAAAAGATTCTAAGAATATTTTATTTTATACTAAATTTAGTGTAAAAATTTGGTGTAATGGTTGGAGATGGCCTAAGTTAATAACTATAAGTGTATAACTTGAATATTGAAAAGCTGGCAAAGAGAGAGAGGACGCAGAGATGTTATGGGAGTCATGCCCTGATAGTTACAGGACCATTGTCTCTGGTCTCGTGGGCATCCTAATTATTACGTACTTATTTTACTCAACAGCAAGCAGGTCCAGCCTCTTCTGAGTCGTGGACGCCTAACCTCCATACCATTAATCACGTTTTTTGGTTTAGACGTGCTAAAATTTTGTACACAAGTTTGTGACTTGTATTCTAGAATCTCGCTTTTCCACCGTGGAGTCCATCTCCATATAATCGCCGTATCGGATTGATTTAGGACAGCATTTTCGAACGTTCTTATTGTCAACCTCCCCTTGCTGGCTTCCATGGTTTTGAGTGGACGAGAACGTAACATGTATGCCATTTCGTCCTTCTAAATAGACCTTCATAGGGTTTATTTTTGTGGTTGTTCAATCTCATCCAGACTCCAGAGGGGTTCTGGCCGTTATCTTGTCTGATGTGGTTGATGTTTCCTTCATAGTACGTATCTGAAGAATGCTTTCCAGAGTAGGAACGAAGAAAGAATAGCTTGATTCAACTCAGTTTACGATGACTACTAGGTTGGCTAATTAAGAGTTGTTCGACTGTTCTTGAAAAGTGTTACATGCCCAGTTTAGTATTTTCCTCTCTTTCTGTATCCAAAGTTTCTGATGACATTTCCGATGCAGGGCTCGTGATGATTTTATGGAGTTGGTATATGAACACGGTCAAATTCTAGTTCGTGGAAGATCGACTAGTGGTCCGTGCGTGAGTTACTCTTCACAAGCTCATAAAGCTCAACATAATAAAGAAAATACAGACAATCATCCTCCAAAGAGGCCAAGAGCCTTGCATGTAGATTCCGTCGTTGGAGATGAGTTTTGTCCAGCTCATGAGGAACCAACTAAGTATGCTTCGCAAAAAGATCAGTTTATTGACATTTATCGAAGATGGCCTCATACCAATTTCGACATATTTCTGGAGAACACGGGGATTAGTCCCTTTGATGATCATATCACCCAACCACGTCTTGTTCCTGTCCATAAGACCTCAATATCCCAACCTGGGAATACACCTGATTTTGTAGCAGAAGTTCCTGAGGTTTCTGCTGCTTGGAGTCGTCAGCAACACCAAACTTTACTGGAGCAACCGCAAAATTCACCAATACTGAGCCAAAGTCAAATGAAAACAAGTGGTAATTTGTCCAACTCAAAGTTGCACCAGTGGGATTCATCTAGACCTGATAAGCACTACGGTTTACAGAATTTTTCCTCCTTGAGACCTACTGTTTTGTTGAACTCTGATGATAAGCGTAGTGAAGCGGCAATAAGATCAACAGGTGGTCCAAACCTGTCGAGGGTTGAATTGGAAACAACTAAAAATGAGATGGACATCGTCAAGTCGATGTCTAATCCTCCAGTGGAGTTACCACCTGATGAACAGTCTGAAGCTGTTGTCCCTCAAAACGTAGTTACCAGAAAACAGTGCCTTGATGCTGCTTTTGTTCCAGAATCAAACACAGAAGTTGAGAAAGTCCAAATAAAGCCTGATTCAGCGAAATCTAGAGATCATCTTGCTGCAACTACTTCAATGTGCTCACGAGGTGCTTCAAATGATTCCACATATTTTCTGAAACGAACATTTGAAGACAACGAGGGAACGGCGTATCCAAGTGAAGTATGCAAAGCTCTTTCTTTTTTCCTACTTTCACAGAGTTGTATTTCGTTTTGTGTGATTTTGAGAAAATCTAATCTCCTAAGAATGATCAGGAAGAGAAAGAGGGCACTGAGAGAAAAACAGAAGCTAACGGAAGTAGAAGTACTAAGAGAAAACGAACGGAGATCCATACCCCATCTGAAAGGGTGAGTGATCCTAGCTGTCAATGATCGATATATCAAACAAGAAAAGAACTTTCAACTTAACTACTTTTGCTTTAACATGGAAACAGAGGAGAAGGAATAAGATCAACAAGAAGATACGCGCACTTAAAGATCTCATACCCAGTTCCAGTAAGGTTAGCACTCTCTAGATACTGAGCTAGTATTGAAGAACCTGAAACTTTGGTTAATTTAAAGCATAGAACCAGTTTTTCTACATTTCATGGTGTAGCTTACCCGTAGTATATGTTGCTTTAAGGTGGACAAAGCTTCAGTTCTTGATGAAGCTATTGAGTATATGAAGACCCTTCAACTTCAAGTACAGGTATATATATCTCCTTGAGTCCCATTATGCATTCAACCATAGCCAGATTCATAAGCTACCTGTGGTACTTTTTGGCAGATGTTGTCAATGGGGAACAGACTTTTCATGCCTCCAGTGATGTTTCCCTCGGGAGTGCAACATCTGCAGACACAAATTTTGGCTCAAATGTCGGAGATAAGTATGAGAATGCATATGGGCCTTGGCTGCAGCCTAACACCATTCTCAGCTTTACCTATGAACATGGGGCTCTCTGGTCAAAGGTTACCAATTCCGGTGCCACGGCCACCATTCATTCCTTTGATTGGAGGCGTTTCCACTCACTCGTTTCCACTGCCTGGAATTTCTGGAGTAGCTTCTGGTCCATCGTTGAATTCAAATGGTTCACTCCAGATTGGCAGTTCAGGGATAACAAACAACAATTATGCCTTAGATCCGATGATCCAAGCATTACATCAGGTTTTTGCATCCTTAGTTCGTCAAACCTCTATGTCTTCATTATACTATTGGAATGACGATAAATTACTTCCAACTCGAACATAAACTCTATAAAGCAAGCAGTTAGGAAGCATTCTTCTTTCACTAAAAAAAATGCGAGTAGAAGAAATTGTTTTTCGATGTAGGTCCTAACAGAAAATGCACACGAAGCTAGAGTGGTTAAGCCAATGTCTTTTTCCAATTTCTCGCTTTTTAATGGCCTTACCAACTTTTTATCTAATTCACATCTTCAGGGACTAGACCGGATCCGTCATGATTGAAGAATGACCGCATGCGTAGATAACAATTGAATATAAGCTATGTCAATAAATCGAAGCTACCAGATCGACTCATGTTAGCCAAGAACTTAGTTGCATGTGATAGAAGCAAAGTCTTCTATAAATCCGTCTCCTTGCCATTTTCGCTGCCCTGTCGCATAGTTTTGCGCTTTTCGAAACGCAAGAAAAAGGAAATCTCTGACATATCGGACAAGATTTCCTTCATGGTGTATGCATCTTGCACTTTGACAGTAGGCTTTTAATTTTAAACAAAAATGCTGCTGCTTAACAGTTTATTCCTTTGTTTCGTGGTATGGTAAGGTGAAGTTTGGTAGGCGAAGATTATTTGAATGTTAGTCAATTGCATTCCCAATATACTAGAAAAACTATGTAGTGTATTGTGATCCCCAAATGGAAATCGTAACATGTAGCATTTGCATGTCTTTCATATGAATCTCGAACGATAAATTATAATATTCCAATCCTGACAGATTCCTTTCAGTGACATTGGAACTTGGAAGCTGCGTCCTTGTCTCTCGCAGGTGGTCATGATAGTTTTACTATAAACCAATACTGGAGCTACTCAGTTCCAGTGTTTGTAAGGCTCAAAGATTTCTATCTTCTTCCTTTCCTTCTTATGTCACATGTTAAATAAATCTCTAAAGAAGTTTTCTAGTTACTGTCGGTGTTGGCGACCCGTGCAGCTACGGATCCTATGCCTTCATCAATCTGAAAGTTTGATTTTCGTTTGATTTTCATTATCTTTAAACTCTCTGTAAGCAATTATCCTAAGTTCTTGGAGTTTATCTGCCAACCAGTTCTGCACAGTCCACTCATATCGCGAATTCTGCACCAACCAAGACGTGTACTTCCAAGAACATAATTGTATTCTGGTCCCAAGTCTAAAAATATAGGACCACCATGTCCCAATGGCATCGTATTGGCCTGAATTTACAATAACAGCCTCAGTCTGAAGGAGAGCAAGCCTGCATGACTACAAACCGACAGGGACTGCTATAAGCGCAGAATTGGGTCTATTCATGCCATTCTTTGGGCGTGTTTGGTTGTTAGCTTATCTGCTTAAAAAAAATAGCTGATTGGTTCATAACTTTAACTTATTGGCCTTATCAGGTAGCCCAATCAACTGATTACCAAATTGAACCAATAAGTTGATTATCAAATTAAACCTACTCAGTTGATTACTAAATACTAGAATAGCTGGTCAATAAGGTCAATAAGCTAAATTTGTGACCCCATCAGGTGATTTTTAAAAAGCTCAAGAGAAGTAGCTTTTTCCTTCATCTGATTAAATAAATGACAAAAGATACCCTTCAATTCCAAACGCCAGTTATTGTAGGACAATTTGTATTGTGATTTCTCGTGATGTCTGTCTCCCACTACCTCTCAACATAGCGTCTACCGATTAGTCAGTAAGTTTTTTTTACTACTAATTTGACAACTTTTTGTAATTAATTTTTGTTAATTGGCCAAGTTATGTGGTAGGTATGCACCTATTTTGTTATAAATCACACCAATTTAGTACAAGTAGTAGAGTACAAGAAATAAATCACACTAATTTATTATTATCATATGTTATATTTTTTAATAGATTATAAACTTTTTTTATAAAATTAAATATCTAAATTTTAAATTTTTATGAAAATATTCAAAGAAATATTAAAATTGGGCGTTGAACTGCATTATAATTATATACATACACAACATGATCTTCTGATTACTTCACATCAACGTTGCAAATTCTCAAAATAAAATGTTTTGGCAACAGGAACATTTTCACTTATGCCGCTTCAAACACAACTTGTTTCGAGTCATTGGCTCCTCTTGACACCCCAGAATCTTTGTCAGCAGGTTTCATGTCTTTATCATCCTGAAGCTTGAGGTTTGAGAAAGCATCACTTAATGGGTCAGAGGATTTGATTGCGTCTGTTCCTCCAGGGATACTATCAATAACTTTTGAAGTTGGGAGATGTGAGTTTTCATCTTGTAGCTCAGACTGCAATTTGTTGAACTCCACTTCAACATCCGCGTCCTCAATATCAATGTATGCTGGTGTTGATTCTGTGTTTTCATGGACAAAAATCAAACAAAAAGCCAACTAAATGCCTTGCAACTTAACAAAGCATTTATTATGTAACATTTTCTAAGCTGCAGAATTATCAGAAATAGCGAGCCACGACATACCTAGAGTTTTTTCAATTTTCTTCTGTGAATCAATACCCTCCTCAAGTTCCTCTAAACAAAGCTCTACCTCCTCCATGGTGATCTTATTTTGTTTCATTGCTTGAGCTCCAATTTGGATAGCTTCTGACACCTGGTATTCAAAGATAACCATCAAGTTAATTAAGAAGAAGCTACAATTTTCATCTGAAATAGCTTATTAGCTTTACACATGAAAAATAATCATTAGGGATCAGCTGATTTCACATCAAGATGATTTTCTCCTCTATTCCTCTTAGTCTCATATTCCCTTTTATTCTTTTTGGAGGCAAGGAAGTGAGAAGCAGAGCCCAAATGGCTTGAAATTGAGGCTGAAGCTAACTTTCTAGTCATTTTTTATGCAAAAGTTACCTTTTTGGTAGACTCAGCATTTGCAATTGCATTAAGAACTTCCTCCACTCTGTTTAAAAGAGAGGTACACTTTTCTCTACTTTCAGAAGCCAACTTCAACTGCCTTGCATGCCTCAGAGCCATCTTCTTGTTTCCAGAATTCAGAGAAACTAATGCTGCTTTCCTCGAGCTGCAAAGAGAATCCGTATCATTAACCTTAAAGAGGACGGTATAAGCAATAACTATGAGTGCAATTTATTACACATCATGACGTTGATCAATAACGTCAATTTGCTGCTGAAGCTTTTCAGTTGTCCAAATCAAATAAAGCACATCACAGTCTAAACTTGAGATGTTAGAAATGGTTGCTGGTGAAAGGGAAACTTTGACGCCCTGCAAGCAACTACTTAACCTCAGTCTAATCGGAATGAAAAACACAAAACAAGTAAGTTCAATTATTCTCTACAATCACACAATGCCACATCAAATCAAAATCTCAAAACCCAAATTACAAAAAGCTCCAATATCTACATTATCCAGACATATCATTTCTAGGTTAGCCAGAAGGAACTTAACCATCCATAAGAAGTTTCAAATTACGCATGTTCAAAATTAAATGACACTAATACAGTAACTGGAAGAAACTTAATGAAGAAAGCACAACACCTCTATCAACTCTTTCTTATTAATTGACAGATATCGACATGTCCCAATTCCAGCAAGATAACTCAACACTGCAGTTGCTTCATTCAATCCACCACACAAATCCTGGAACCTCTTCATAGTAATAACGCATGACGATGTCCAATGACTTTCACATAACACTTCAACAACTTCAGCAGCTTTTTCCTATACATCAACAAAAGAAGAATAAATCACAACCGAATACAAAAAACTTCTCAAATAGAGATTAAAACGAAAAAAAACTATTCCCATTGACAAACCAAATGTACATGCCTTCACCAATGGCATAAGAATTAAATGATCTTGAAGCACTAGTTCGGGATTTGCAGCTGATCTAAGCACCAAATTTCTTAGTTTCCTATAAAATTGGGAAACTCGGCCGGTACTTGGGTTCACGACATCACCAATTGGCACAATATCACCTTCATTGTACATCAAAAACTGAAAAACTTTGAGCAGGTAAAAACAAAGAAACAAAACTAAAAAAAATTAACACCTTCAGACCCATAAAGAATTATACACTTACAAGTACGTGATCGAGGCATAAAGGGTCCAGCCCTCCTCGATTAAACCACAAATTCTTGACCTTTAGTTAAAAAAGAAAAAAGAAAAAAGTCAGCCAAGGACGTCACAGACTAACTCTAAAGGCGAAGGCTAAGAAATGGAAGTTCCTTGTAAAAATCAGTGAACCTCTGTAGGTCGAATAATAAACACGCCGAGATGGCGGGCAGTCTTAAGAATCAAATCTCTCCAGAACTGGTATTTGGATTCCCAATCGGATCTTTGCCCGCTAAAAGCCTTGAATCGGGCCGTCGATACCTCGTCGTTGTCCCAATCGGGGACTTCTTTCCCTATGAATTCCCTCACTTCATTGATCTCCATTCCTATCAGATTCTAATTTCAAGGGATTTCAGAAATCAGATTTAGGTTTTAGGTTTCAAAATTCCGAAAGCATAGAGAATTAGTTTCGGATGGCAGTCCGGGTATGTACCCGACCCTTGAATTTGAATTAGAATTGTATCAATACACGGCGTCGTATAGATCTAATAAGACTAATTGAAACTTTGTTTTTTGTCATTGTTGGGCCCCAGAACAAAGCCCATGTCGACTAATTCCTTCTTATTTTGTGCATGAAAAGATAACCCAATCTTTAATTCGATTAAAGGTAAGTGTTCATATATGATAATCTGCGTCTCAAACACAAAAGAAAATAATTTCTCATCATTAAATAAAAAATTCGAGCATGAGAAATCATAATCATTTATTTTCTCTATAACTAATTTAAGTTTTGAGTTTTCTCTATATTAAGTCACATATTTCTTACGATAAAAAACGTAATTTCATACATTCCAACTTACACTTATCTTTCCAAATAACTAGATGACATAATGCACATTGAGTAAATAAAATAAGAATAAGATTTATAAAATATATAAATAATTACATAATCAACATTTAAGATTTAAGATTTTAAATAAAAATATGAGTTTTGTCATATATGAATTATTCCTTTTTTCTTAAATAGAGATCAATATGAACTAAAATAATTATGATTCTACTTAATTAACTTGTAAAGTTGATTGATAAATGGAGATAATGCTAGGAATTGTAACTAATTATTTATTGATATAATATTGTGTAACAACCTCCTAGACACGTGCATGGTGTATATACATTCTGTTGTAACCAATTATTGTATAAATTCAGATGTTGGGCTATTGCATAAGTAGCCTATCAATTTGCTTCTTCCAATATACCTTGCTTTTTCATTCTTGATTTCTCTTAACTTGGTATCACCTGATGAAGATGGTACAATAGTATTATCAGACGACTTTGGTATCAGAGCCTGATGAAGATGGTACAATAGTATTATTAGAAGACTCATCAACAGATGCTAATGGTGAGAGACTTAAAGAATGATCTCGAGGTTGTAAGTTAGCAACCAGAGAAGGAGGAGACGCTAGAACTACCATTTCAGGATGGTTTAAAGGAGATTCAGTAACAGAAGCAGTCTGTCTTGTAGAAGGAAGCGTAGTAGTTGAAAGAACCTACAAAGGACAATTAACAAAGGTCCAAGAAGAAGGTAAATCTTGAACATAATAAGATGGAGATATATGTTTATTGACAAAGTCATGAGCAAATGGAAACTCTGTTGCATGAAAAATGACATGCTAAGAAACATAAATCTTTCCTGTACTACTTAGACATTTGTAAACTTTTTGGTTAGTTGTTGGACCAAAGTAAACATATTTGAGAGAATGGTACTGAAGTTTATTTTGATTATAGGGGCGTAAATAAGAGAAGCAAGCACAGCCAAAAGGTTTAAACTTCTTATAATCAGGATGATATTTATGTACTTTGTAATATGGTGAGGAAACTTTAAGTGCAGGTGTAGGCATGCGATTAATGAGATAAATAGCCATATGAAAAGCATCCAACCAATAAAAAATAGGCACAGTAGCCTGAGCAAGCAAAGTGATGCCTAATTTAACTATATGTTTATGTTTTCTCTCGGCTTTTCCATTATGAGCAGATGTGTAGGGACAAGTAACTCTATGTATAATACGACATTGGTCAAAAAGAGAAGTAAGTGTTTGAAATTCACTACTACCATCAGATTGGAATATTTTAACGTATTTGTCAAACTGATTTTCAACCATAGCCTTAAAGACAGTGAAGGCATTGGTAACTTCTGATTTATTTTTAAAGGGTAAACCCAAGTGTATCGGGTAAAGTCATCAAGAAAATGGATATAGTAACGATAGCCTTCTCTTAAAGCAATTGGGGCAGGACCTCACAAGTCAGAATAAATGATTTCTAAAGGAGTTTTAGTTTCAGAAATAGAAGTAGTGTAAGGTAATGCATGGCTTTTGCCCATTTTACAAGCATCACATAAATGTGTTTTATTAGAATCAGAAGTTTTGACATTATATAAAGATAAAATTTGAGATAAAATCTTATCAGAAGGATGTCCTAGCTTTTGATGCCATTCAAGTTTAGTAAGAAAAGCAACTGGTTAATCAATGGAGGAAATTGGATCATAGGAAGTGGAATTGGTAGAGACTAATTGATAAAGGCCTTCACTGCACTTCCCTTGCAGTAGAACATCCCCTGTTGCCTTGTCCTTCATATAACAAGAAGCAGAGTTAAAATCAACAATGACAAGATTGTTATCAATTAAACATGAAACACTTAAAAAATCTTTAGTAATTTGGGGTAAATGCACCACATTATTCAGAGTTAAGGTCTTAGTAGGCGGATTCAAGGGAGCAGTACCAATATGTTGAATAGGAACTCTGTTACCATTAGCAACAATTAAGTGTGCCTTACCACCGGTACTCACTCCTGAGTCCATCTTTCCAATATCCTTTGTAGCACCCCACTCCCGCAAGACCCGAACCCGACATCGTTGATGATATCCGAGTCCGTGTCCCTCGAGGGTGGCATGCTAATGCACTCAATCATTCAAAAGTCGGTATAAATTTTTTTTCATAACATAACAGGCGGAATACATACTCAAATTGTCCCCACATTCATTCATCATCATTTCCAATTAGCGCCAATTTTTAATAGTCATTCGGGCCCTTCCACAAATACAAAGCACTTAAGTCAATCTGACTTTATAAAAGACAGAATCATTTGTACAAAAGTTCATAATACACAATTTTATACAGAAATAAGAAAACACTAATGCAGACGCGGACTGATCCCGACCTCTATCCTTCACTTGTATGCTGTAGGTATACTCCCGTTGGCCTTACGGGGTATTCTTCTAATCC
>JANZXP010000009.1:21385331-21405172 GCA_027576715.1 Erythroxylum flavicans
AAAAAAAGATCTATTATTTCTTTCTATTGCGTCTCAAATTTATGGTTTCCATTGCATTGGTGCAAATTCAATCACCTTCATTTTCAATTTAAAATGAGAAAGAATTTTCCATTGATAACAAAAGATTATCCATTAAACGAAGGAAATCTTATTTCAATTAACAGGTAAAAAATTATACCCCTGCTCTTCTTGCAAGAACGGACACATTGTCACGGCTCTTATCTAGTCACAACCATGACAATGATATTAATTAGCTAATTAATAATATTAGAATAAATTAATTAATGATTTAATAAAAAATGTTATTTAATAATATAAAATGAAAAAATAGTCACTCTATACGTATTTAAGTAATCAATCTATTAACTATAATTTAATTAGTAAATTAATTATATTTAAATTACACTTAATTAAAAATTAAAAATGACAAAAATGTATGGGCTAATTAGTGGGTCATGAGTAACATATATACTAAATATTAATACGTACTAATTAATTAATTATATTTTATTTAACACATCAATTAATTAATTATATATTAATTATTATTAATGATAACTGAATAAATTAACGATCAATAATTAATTTATAAATAAATTATAATTTAATAAATTAATTAATGTATTATTTACTTAATTATCTGAAATCAGTTAATTAGTTAATTAATTAATTATATTTTAAAGAAAAAATTATGTTTTGATATGTGTTAAAATTATTATAATTAATTAATACTAATTAATAATATTTTAATTAATTAATCAAAAAAGATGTATAAATAAATTTGAGATCCGTTAACCCTAACACGTGTTTTTGTTAGCAAAGTGGTATCAGAGCTAGCTATACATCAAACACATCTGTAGTTCGAGTCTCTAGAACAACTGAGGTTTCGACAGGTCTAACTCTCGAGTGGGGGCGTATGGGCGCGCTCCACAGTAGAAACGTGGTGGATATATAAATAGATTTGAGATCCGTTAATCCTAACACATGTTTTTGTTAGCAAAGTAAATTTTTCAATTGATTACAAATTAATAATTGAATGATGATATAATTTTTTTACTTTTTAATTATATTTTTTTATTTGTATTTACTTTCTATATTTTATCCATTTATAGCAAATGCATAACACTTTCCATTTCCTACTTTTTAAAATTATTTCATTCCAAAATTTTACAATCTAATTTTAGTTATTCATTTTTAATATCCTAACCTATATATTTTTAATATTTCTATCATAATTCCTTTTCTAATATACATTTAAAATTTTACAACCTAATTTTGATTATTCATTTTTAGTATTCTAAATTATATATTTTCTATATTTCTATCATAATTTCTTTCTTAATATAAATTTGAAAATTTAAATACTGATAATTTGATCTCATTTGAAAATTTAAATACTGATAATTTGATCGCAAATTTTAAAATTGCACAATATTCATTTATATATTAAATAATATCAAATGTTAGGACTTTTTCATCATCTTAATTAATTGAAATAATTAAATATAATAACTTTGTTCCGTTCACGGGTGAGACTTATTATAATATTTGTACTTACCTACATTAAATATTTATAATTTTTTTACAAGATTTTAAATTAGGCAATTGACTTTTGTTAACCTTAATTAACTATAATTTTTAATTAATAACAAAACATTTTACATTTTAAATAATTTTACTAATCCATTTTTTACATTCTAACTAATATATTCTTAAGTTTTGTATAAGGTAAATCATCATATTTAATCTTCTGATTTTTTTCATACCAAATTATTACTAACTAAATGTACCAGTTCTTTTTTATATTCAAATATATATATTTTGAATAATTCTACCATAATTCTTTTTTATTATACATTTAATAATTTAAATATTAATAATCTTATCACAAAATTTTAAATTATATAGTATTTATTTATTTTAAACTTATTTTGTTTGAATTTTTTAATTTAGTTTATATATTTTATACATTTATAACAAACAAATTACACTGTACATTTCCTTAATTTTTAAATTTTTCATCCCAACTTTTTACTGCCTAATTTTTCTTATTCATTTATGATATTCTAACTTATATATTTTTAATATAACAAATTAAAACCTTTTAAATAAAATTTACATTACAAACATTAAATATTTATAATTTGATTACAAATTTTTAAATTACCCATATTTATTTATACATTAAAATTATATAATAATATAACAAATTAAATTAAAAGGACATTGGTATTTATCTGCTAGTCCAAAAAATGTGTGGTTATTCAAGAGCAAGGCCTCGTTTGGATAACTACCGATCAGCTAAAATTTTAGCTGATTCGTTGATTTCAGCTATTTAACCAATCAACCAGCTATTAAAGATGTTTGGCGAGTAGCAACTTTAGTGGCTGATTTAGAACAAACAGCCAAAACTGATTCTCTATCAACAGCCAAAGTTTTAACTATTAAGTCGATTATGCCCTTTAAATTCTATAGATAAGTTATGTAAGATTTTCTATAAAAATTAGAATAAAGAAGAATGTGCGGTAATCGTATTTCAAACAGTAATATGTATTTCAATCAGTAATATAAATATAAGAAATTTTTTTAAGACTATGGTTAAAATGTTCATCTCTTTAATAACCATCTGCAATTTTATCAAAATCACTCAAATAAGATATTTTTTTAAGTCACTCGTATAAGATATTTTTTTATTATAGTTATAAACTTAATTTTTGTAGAATTAAATATCTAAAATTTAAATTCTTATAAGAATATTTAACAATATATAATATTCATACTCTTATAATTTTTTTTAAAGTCACGTCCTCATAACTCATTTTATACATAAACAGTTAATGCTAAACAATTAATTTTACAAAACATCTCTAACAAATAGCTAATGCAATTTACTGGTCAAATTAGCTGATATAATCAGCTATTAGTTAACAGCTAATAGAATCAACTAATAGCTAATATAATCAGCTAATTAACAAACTGGCTCAAACTTCCGGTAAAATTCAGGCACGCGTGTCGAATTAAAGAACCTGAGACTTACAAGACCAACGTGCTCCTCAGCCGATTGGATGCAGTCCATAACGGAATCTATCGGTACACAAACAGCCATAACAATAATCAGAGATGCTAGAACGTTAATCAGCGTAAGTCAGCGTAAGTAAACCCCAAATCCAACGGCTGAAATTAATTTACTATCGTTTCTGTCACAGGCGTAGGTATAAGCTCAAATCACCAATTTGGTTTGGGAAGTTTTCTGGGTTTTTTGTTATGAACCCAACATGGCATCGATGATCCAACTTCTTCGGCCGATAACACATACCAAATTCCATTGTAATCCTTATCCTCCCAATTCATGCTTTTTTCGCACACAAACTAGAAGTCTCCACTTCAATTCCTTCTCTTTACCTTCTGGGACTTTGCAGAGGTTCAAGGTGAGAGAGGACACAATCTTGGCCAAGTGTCAGGAAGGCGACACCCAGGCCAGCTCCGGCGAGAAGAGGACCGACGCCGACAACCAGAAGATCAACAACAATCCTCCGAACAAGCAACGGCGACAAAAGCAAGGGAAGAGCCAATGGTGGTGGTCCAAGCGCCAGAGCTGGAAATGGCAGCCCTTGATTCAGGCGCAAGAAATTGGTGTTTTGCTTTTGCAATTAGGAATTGTTATGTTCGTTATGCGGTTGCTCCGGCCCGGGATTCCCTTACCCGGGTCGGAGCCCAGGCAATCTTCCACTTTAGTTAGTGTTCCTTACAGTGACTTCTTGAGCAAGATTAATACTAATCAGGTCCAGAAAGTTGAGGTCGATGGTGTGCATATTATGTTTAAGCTGAAGAATGATGGGAATGGGAACTTCGAGAGCAGTGAAATGGCGACTAGTCGGTTTCATGAATCGGAGTCGTTGTTAAGGAACATGGCGCCGAGGACAAGGAGGATTGTGTATACGACTACCAGACCGAGTGATATAAAGACTCCGTACGAGAAGATGCTCGAGAATCAAGTAGAATTTGGGTCTCCGGATAAGCGCTCTGGTGGATTCTTCAACTCGGCTTTGGTGAGTTCAGGTGGTTGTTTTTTTGCTAGTAGATATCGATTTTGGGCTGTTATTCAGTATTTTTCTTCTTAGCTTGAGAAATGTTGCAATCTACGTGTTTCCTAATATTGTGCGATTTGTTGGTTAAATGGTGGTCAAGTATAGTTTTTCAACAAACTATCGCGTTCAATAGACTGGCATTAATGTGGGAAATTGGAATGATGTAGGACAAATAGAAGAATTATTAACTAGTAACTAAAAGCACAAAATTTGGAAATATGATTGATATTAGGCTGCTGAAATATCAAGTTTCAATGTTGGATTTTGGCTAGGAATGCTGAAATTTTAATGTTTGATTGCTAGAAATTTAGGTTAAGATTTTAGGGTTTAATATGGCTAGAATATAGGTTTGTTGGAATTTAGTATGGAACACAAAGAATGAAGGTAGGAAATTAGTAATCACTCCTAAGATCTAAGAATCACTCTTAGAAGAAAGCATTACACCTTCTAGTTGAAAACCCAACTTTGTAGAAAAATTCCAGATTGCTTATTATTATTAAAGGGCTGAATACAAATATATATAGAGTTTTAGAACTCTTATTCTAGTAGGAAAGGGTTTCTAACAAATTTAAATCCTATTCTAATAAAAATTTTACAAGTCCTAAACAGCCAGGATAACATTTGTAAAATAGAATAACATATTTAACTTAGTAATACTTCCTATCTAATAAGGAATCCTAACATAATCTAAATTTCAGCCCTTATTTTCTGTCGTCAACTCAATTCCCAACCGTTATCCCACCAAATTAAGGCTTGTGGTTGACGAATTTTTCCTCTTTTATTTCTTCTATATACTTTTAAGTTCTTTTGTATCATTGAACTTGGTGCGAATTTGATATCAATCAAATCTTTCTTCTAGCACTTCAATATAAAAGTTGATTTAGTGATTTTGAAAAACCTCATTTTATTATTGCGGATATCTAATTTCATTATATCATATCAGAGAGACCAAATTCCATTCATATTATATTTCTCTTATAGCCTAGTGCCTATCACATTTAGTACTGGCAGTTAGGCAACCAACTAGTGCAAGGAAAAAGCTCACAATAAATAGTGAACTGGCTTTTCGGTATTATGAGAGGTACATTGGTTGAATTGTTTCCAATTTTTCATTTTGCGCTTTCTTTTTCTGTTTGTTACAAATGCTTTATTGATGATGATAAAGGAATCTGTACTTCTTCATTAGAATACCCCCATCAATGGCGACAGCAAGGGGTTCTCTTTCATAAGCACCCTTCCAGTTGGGAAGATAAGAACTTTTGATGTTGTAAATACTATGAGTAGATTATTTGTGCTAAAGGTTGGAAAGAAAGAAAATGTCCTTTAGTAAATTATGATAAATTCGATCAGGAGTTTGCTAGTTTGATTTTTTTCCACGTTCATCGCAGATAGCTTTCTTCTATGTTGCTGTGCTTGCAGGACTTCTCCACAGGTTTCCTGTTAGCTTTTCTCAGGTGTCAATTATCAAATTGCTCTTAAATTACATTAAAGCTAAGCAATGCTGTGAGAATTCTCAGTGGATATATGGTTGTAGTGCAGCATGCAGCAGGGCATATTAGGAACCGTAAATCTGGGGGTTCTGGTAGTTCAAAACTGTCTGAGCTAGGAGAAGCTATCACTTTTGCCGACGTTGCTGGTGTTGATGAGGCTAAGGAAGAGCTAGAAGAAATAGTGGTATATAGCCCTTTACTGTTTTGCTTGATCCTGGTGGTGTGGTGTGATGATGCCCTGAGGGTGTTATGAACCTTTCTCTGAATTTTGGAGTTGACCTTTCTGTTGTTTTTTTACTGCCCAGGAATTTCTTAGGAACCCAGACAGGTATATAAGACTTGGTGCTCGACCTCCTCGAGGTGTTCTCCTGGTGAGTTTATGAATATTTTGGTTTACTGTTCCTCAAAACAATCTGTTTGTGAAATACTGATTCTCTTAGTGGCAACCATGTAGCAGCTTAGATTAGTCACAAGCATGTCTACAACTGGTGCTGCCCTTCTATTGGGAAGGTTTTCATAGCCACAAATTTCTAATTTAATTTTGTGACAGTTACCTGCTTGTCTTTTGAATGTTAGGCATTGTTTATTTGAGTCTTTGCTTGACCACTGGAAGATAGTCTTAGGTTAGGTTAATAAATTCTCTTGTGATTGGTTTTGAGCAGGTACTTGTATGCCATCTGACTGGATTTCACTACTGTATTCTAGTATTTCTTGTAAATTATTGTTTGCAGTTGGTAACTGTTATTTTCTTTATCTTACAGGTGGGTCTTCCTGGGACAGGCAAGACACTTCTGGCAAGGGCTGTAGCTGGAGAAGCCGAAGTTCCCTTTATCAGCTGTTCTGCAAGTGAATTTGTGGAGCTTTATGTCGGCATGGGTGCCTCCCGCGTTAGAGATCTCTTTGCACGGGCTAAAAAGGAAGCACCATCAATAATATTTATTGATGAGGTATGGCTTTTTTGTGTGTTTATTGGTTTATTGCTTGTCTATTTGGTTGTTGGCAAAAATATGCATGAAGAGGAGTGCATGGCATCAATTGTATTTTGTACCCTTTTTGCAGATAGATGCGGTGGCAAAAAGCCGTGATGGGAAATTTCGCATTGTCAGTAATGATGAACGGGAGCAAACTTTGAATCAGCTGCTCACTGTTAAGCCTCTTTCCAAAGGATTTTTGATGTCTGGATTTAGTAGGAATTCTAAAGCTTGAATCTTCAAAACTATTTGCAGGAGATGGATGGGTTTGATAGCAACTCTGCTGTTATTGTTCTTGGTGCAACAAATCGCTCAGATGTGTTAGACCCTGCACTTCTCCGACCTGGAAGATTTGATCGTGTAGTTATGGTTTGTATGATAATTAATCATGTTTAACATGTTAAGGTGTGACAAATAAACAAGTTCCATAAGTCTCAAAGCTTCTTTTCCTCATCCCACCTTAGGTTGAAACCCCTGATAGGAATGGAAGAAAAGCTATTTTAAAAGTCCATGTTTCCAAGAAGGAACTTCCTTTAGGTGAAGATGTTGACCTCAGTGACATTGCCTCTATGACTACTGGCTTTACAGGGTACTAGTGACTAGTGGTTCTCTTATTTGTCTTTTTCTCATTTCTGTGGGAAACATGATAGGAATGAGCTTTCAATTTTAACAGGGCAGATCTTGCAAATCTGGTAAATGAAGCTGCTTTATTGGCTGGAAGGAAAAACAAAGTTGTAGTTGAGAAAATTGATTTCATTCAGGCGGTTGAGCGGTCAATAGCTGTAAGTCTTTCCCTCTCTTAGTATTCATCTGAATAAAATCTTTAGGCGAAATATTTAACTCTGATGGCTATTGAAGATTTTGAATCTCTTTTTGTTAACCCTAAGCCTAGAAAGTCAACTAAATGATCTCTCAAATCAACTTGAAAACTATTTATGGATGAATTTTAAAATCTAAAAGAATGTCAGAACAAATACTAAAATTAGCCTATAATTAGAAAGAATCAAAATCTACAAAATATGTTCCATAGGAATTAAAAGGTATCCAATCTCAGAACAAATGTTAACAATTAGCCCATAATTAGAAACAATCAACATCTTGAAAATATGCTCCATAGGTATAATCGATAGCAAAAAGAAACTATAAAAAGTTGGCAATAGATAGCTGATGAGAACTATGACCTCAAGTTGATAGAATTAAATGAGTTAACTAGCTTACTCTTCTGATTGGTATAAAATGAGTCTTCGCATTCCAAGAGTTTAAAAAAGGGACAAAAATGAAAAAAGAGTTGTAGAAACAATATACAGATATTTTGAATCAACTAAGTGCAGAACTGAATCAAATTCCTTCTATTGTAGGGTATAGAGAAAAAAACTGCCAAGTTGCAAGGAAGTGAGAAAGCTGTTGTTGCACGCCATGAAGCTGGTCATGCAGTGGTTGGTACTGCTGTTGCTAATCTACTTCCTGGACAGCCACGAGTCGAGGTACAAGCGTGACAATGCTTTTACAAAGTGTTTTAAGTTTATTTTGGATGTTTTAATAGAATTTGAATATAAAAGCCACACAGATGGAAGCTACGATGCTCTAAGTGGCTAGCTTATTCTTCTTTCAAGTAGCCAACATAAATGAACTACTTAGTGATTTCGGTTTTGGTTTTAGTTAAAAACTTGCAATGTGCATATCTTAGTGTCTGCTTGGGTTGGAAACAGCCCAATGCATGGAATTTCAAAGGGCCAAGTCCTCCAACTTTTAATTGTACTTCCACAAGATGCATCAACAGTGTAGGTAACTACAAAATATTGAACTATTTTTGACATGGAATTTTGTATTCTTTTCTTCTTTGAAGAAGAAAAACACCGATTTTAAATGTTTTCCTGCTAGGGCAGTTGAAAACTGTCTCAGTAAACCATTTTGGAATCGTTAATTATTTATTACTTTATAGTTCACTAGGAACAAGTTATGGAAGTTTATGTGTGCTTCTCTGACTTTTGGTTGTTATGCTTGATGCAATAACCATCACTTCTGTTATTAGATGTTAAGGTGCTATAATTATTTGTTATTTTGCCAATGACTTTAAGTTCTACTTGTCATTAGAAATTAAGCATATTACCACGGTCAGGAGGAGCATTGGGGTATACTTATAGTCCCCCTACAAATGAGGATAGATATTTGCTCTTCATTGATGAATTACGTGGCCGCTTGGTTACACTATTTGGAGGACGAGCAGCGGAAGAAGTTGTTTATTCAGGACGTGTCTCAACAGGTGCACTGGATGATATACGGCGAGCTACTGACATGGCGTACAAGGCTGTAGCCGAATATGGTCTTAATCAGACAATAGGCCCTGTATCCTTAGCAACCCTATCTGGAGGTGGACTGGACGAGTCTGGAGCTGCTTCATGGGGAAGGGATCAGGTACCGATACTTCAAACTCAATTCCTTCTTGCTATCGGTGTTATGTAAAGATGATCTGTCATTGGAAAAAATAAAGCTGACCTAAAGTTTCAACACAACAGGGACATCTTGTTGATCTTGTTCAAACAGAGGTGAAAGCATTGCTGCATTCTGCTCTAGATGCGGCACTTTCTGTTGTGCGCGCTAATCCTACTGTTTTGGAAGGGCTTGGTGCCCATCTGGAAGGTAATATTGGATGCTTCATTATTGTTGCTTGGAGCATTACTGGTGCATCTAGAAATCGTCTTTAATCCAGCTTTGCCTTCTTTGGGCTAGTTTTCTTCTAGCAATCTATATGATGTCACTGAAAGGTTCTCTGGATATTATGGTCTCTAGTGTGATAATCAGATCCCAGATTCCTCTCCTAATGTACTTCTTCCTGTCCTAGTAATATTGGGTCGGCCTGTGATTCAATCTACTCTACTTCAAGTGCATATTGTTGTGTATAAAATACCATTCCTACAACTACCATGGCATTCAAGTATTTATTTGATTAATTTGCTGGTGCAGAGAAAGAGAAAGTAGAAGGTGAAGAGCTGCAAAAGTGGTTGAAATTGGTGGTTGCTCCAAAAGAGCTTTCAATCTTTGTCAGAGGAAAGCAAGAGTCTCTCCTATCACTGCAAGCAGGATAAATACAACTTAGTAAGCCTGTGTCAGGAAAAGTTTGGAGTGAAGCTTATAGCTCTATTTGTAAGTTATAATAGAAATTTACCAAGAATTGAACTCACTGTTACAGCATTGTATGTTTGGGTGAGGTTAATTTTTGGCTCAGTCTTTAAAATTAATGGTCCAGAACCTGAAGAGACGAGGAAAGCTGAAATTCACTTCTGTCAGATCCTTCTCAAGCCTTATCGCCATCTTGATGTCAGCTCTGATTACACAGGTTCGTTGTTTGAGATCTGTTGTACATTGACTATTATTTCAGTCCAGTTTATACGAGAGATTGATGGAAATTGTAACAAAATTTTCGGTTTACATATATTATGTCCCATATAATATTTCAGATAGGTCGGTTCATGACGGTATGGGTTTGACGCACTTGGTTATAGAAATTACAACTTTTTTTTTCCAAATTTACTTTTACCACTAACTTGATTAGGCCAGTGGAAAGGAAGACGGAAATGTAATTCAGAATCCTGGAAATCGTTATGTTCTTTTTCCTGGAATTATTTGAATTGGGTCAACCGAGGAAAGAATGTTCTCACAAAGGTGACCAATGGGGAGTTTGGGACCTCTCAATTTGAACTTCGTCTTTGGGGAAGCTCATGGAAGCCAGAAACTTGATGTTGCAGGTGTATTTACTTATCTGGGAGAACGAGTGGATGTTACGCCACTGCTAGAGCCTAATAGGATTTCGCGATGATATTTAATCTTAAGACACAACAAGAGAAATATCAGTGTTATTTTCAAGGAAAATGAGCTTGGTGTCTGTCCGTCCCACCACCTTTGTATTATGTTTTTTTTCAAACCTGCAAGTGACATTAGTTTAAAAAATTGAACTGGACATCAAACTGGTTAAAAGAAAAGTTTAAGATATAAAAGTTTAATCTATAAAACTAATATGTAATAAATAAGAAGTAAAAATTATAGGAGTAAGTAAAAATTAAATATTTTATTGAAATAAAAAATACTAATGTCTATTATTTTATAATAAATTAATATTAAATACATGAGTCTAATATAAAATTTAAAATAATAATTACATTAAAATTTTATTTCTGAAGGAGGTTGTAACTTATTATCGTCAAAAGCTCCGACTTTTTTAACGCAAGTATTCAAATAAATTACAAATTAATAATGTATAAAATTATTCTCAATTGTAAATTTGTAATACATTATACTTCAAACTTAAATATAATCAAAATAAGATATAAATTGATCATAACTAGATATTTTTAATTTATTCGTTGTGAAAAATATATTTTTTTCATAAATTACATTTTTAAGTTCATTATAATCAAGGTCAATGATGGTTTTTCTTCTTCAATCAAAAACCAGTATGTTTAGGTTTCCAATTGAACTTACGTTCCAATTAGAAAAAAGTGACTCTATAAATAAAGTATTTAGATCTTTGCCTCAATCACATATTCAAAGAATTGAGCTTTTTTTTACTTGAATTGTCCCAATTGGGTTTTGAAACATTAAATATTTTTAAAAAGATTTGAGTTTTATAGCTTGATTTTGCTTATTTAATATTTTTAAAAGGATTGGACTTTTATATCTAACTTGACGTAATTGAGTTTTATCCTAACTAAAGTATAATTGACTTTAAGTTTAGTTCAAGTTGCCTAAGCTTGACTAGACTTTGGCTGCCCAAAATCCAACTAGAGTTAGGCTCAGGCTTAGCTTGATTGGGCCTAAGACCATGTTCGAACTTTAAAAAATGTTTTCCTATAGACTAAGCTTCGCTCAGCTTGTTGTCATTTCTAAAATTTTTATTAGAGAATTAATTTTTTTAGTAGCTCAGTAGCCATCATGTCTTCTACAACAACCAACACATAGATTACCTGATAGTAACAACTTTGTCAATGCTCAAACCTCGACACAAAACTATCTTCCCACAATCACTTAACTTAAAAAATCCAATTCCTTACACTCTTGAGCTACCAAAAGTTATCTGGTCTTATTGATGACATATTACCTATCCCCTCTAAAACCATTATTTACTCAATGTTGAAATCAACTCATAGTGAATCTTTTCATAATGATCAATTACTTTTATCTTGGATTTTTTCTTCAGTAAGCGAAGAAGTTTTTTCATAAGTGACCGTACCAAACTTAGAAAGCTTTTAGTTTTGTATCTTAAAATTGTCAACTATAACTTAATATTAAATTGCATGAGTTGTAAAGATCTATAAGTGATCCATATGATGGGTATAAGATGCAAACAACGGTATGTACAGCCAGACACAAGTAGCACAGACATCGTGTGACAGTAAATAGCTCGACGGTTTGACTAGCCCAAAACATTGTCATAAATAATCATATATTTAAGTAGCCTATAAATTTAGATGTAGCATGAATTATATGAAAGTAGTTGTGTAATTAAGATATGATTTATCACCCTAAAATAATTAGGAAAAATATTCTATTGTTCTTAATTAGTATTGATTGACCAACTTATTGTATTCAACTTAAACTTTTGTGACTTCTAACTTATCTTATATAGCTTACCCCTTTTGCATTGTGCTTTACTTGTTATTTTGCATAAATCTTAGTGGGTCATCTAGTTAGCCATTCATTGCTTAAGAAGCATCTGTTGCTTAAGTTTTTAAAGTATGTTACAAGGTTAATGCTTGGCCCTTATAAGGCTATATTGTGGTGGTTCATTGCTTAAGAAGCATCTGTTGCTTTAGTTTTTAAAGTATGTTACAAGGTTAATGCTTGGCCCTTATAAGGCTATATTGTGGTGGTAGTCACTTAATCTGTTATGTGGAGGTCCTAACTGCCCAGTTAAATTTGTATTAGTTGGTACCGACAAAAAATCAGTATCGAATAAGAAAGTTTTGTACCGAACTCTAGTATCGGTCGGTACTGGCTTTTTCGGTTGGTATTGGCTGATATTGGTTAGAATACTTGTTAAATACTGGTTATAATTATAAATCTTAAAAAAAATTATGACTAAATTGAAAAAAATTTCCTATATAAAATAATAATTACTTATACATAAAAAGGAATAGGATAAAATTATCTATAATTTAATTAATAAATAAAAATAAAAATAAAATGTATTAAATATTTTTTAATCTCATTATAGAGTGATTATAAATTATATAAACCATTACATTAGTTTAATACACTCATATTTACTATTTTGTTAAATTTATATATTTTAAATTGATAATATATATACTTTTTAATATATACATGTGGAAAATATTATAATAACTTTTAAAATATGTAGAGATAATATTTAAAATTAAATTTATTCTAATTTATAAGAAATATATGAAAATAATATTAATAAAAAAAAGTATTTGCTATATCAAATTTATATTATTACGATTTCTTAAGACATGTTTAAAGTGAAGTGAAAAATTGTATAACGTAACAAATTGAAGGATTATTTGGCAGTTTTATAAAATTCAAAAATTATTTTATAATACCTAATATTAATCAATATCGATACTGTATAATACTATAACTAAATTTGGCATTAAGTCTAGCACAATATTTGTAACATTGCATGACAGGGTTGATGATATATGCTGCTCTTACCTCGGTTGGCCAACTCAACTTGAGATGTGGGCCCAAAGTTAACCACTATAGGGTTGTTTCTAATATTTTATAGGCAAAGTAAAAAAATGATACGTATTTTACTTCTTTTTATTCTTTTATGATTGTAAGTGTACACAAAAGATTTCTTTATATAGGTTGTTTGGACTAAGAAATCTATTTCTCACTAAAGAGGTTTTGCTTGCGGGATGATAGCCATCTTGCTTGCGTAAGAGTGTCGGGTCTACGACCTGTGGGTTTCCAAATTCCGTCGTTTTTTTTTTTTTAAGGAAAGGGAGCTACAATCACTAGATTCCTCTAAGAAGTGTAGTACCTCGAGGATGTGGAGATAATTAACCGTAAAAAGGAGGTCATTCTTAATTGATATGTGAAGGTTCATATTATGGAGATCACGACCTCTAAACCCAAGGCAGTTTCTTTATGTGAAAGATGATATTGAGGCCAAAATAGTGAGACTTAATAAGGTGGACAAAACACGGACCTTCAAGTCTAACACCCAAGTATGGAATAGGTCGATGAAACAATTGACTCTTATTATTCTACTACTGAAAATCTTCTTCCCAACTTTTCTTTTTCTTTTTCCTTTAAAGGTTGAGCTTGCTCTTATCAGCAAATTCTTTAGATCTTATTCGCGAAATCCAACTTTTAACAAGTAAATTCTCTCCGTTGCTTTCTCTTGTGTCTCTCTAGCGACTTCCATCATATCTAATCAAGGAGATGCAGTCGAAGTCGCCTACGTGCTTCAATCAGTTGGGCTGACATTAGAAGGCGCTCGGGCAAATATATATATATATTTTTCAATTCAACATAGAGAGGATAGTCAATTGACATATGAGAAAGCATAGATTCAGCATATCATATATATCAAGAATGCTCGACAGTCTTTGATTCGGGCCAAATAATATGACTATTGTTTTTGTTTAATTATTTTATAATATTATTTGTTATTGAAAATTAAATAATTATGAAAATTAATTTTTAATCTTATTTGTTTACAAATTCAACGTCAACAAGTTGGTAATACTCTTATTGTGTATATGACAACCAATTTAGTTGGGATAATGCCCCAAATATCAAATAATCCTAATTTTGGTAACCTTGAATATATAATGAATACTAGTTTTATTAAATTAAAAATTGAATCGATACCACATAAAAAATACAATTAAATTATTATTATTATTATTTTATTTATTTATTTTTCGTATGATTTAGTTTATTACTTATTTCAGATTTTATGTACTAAGTATTTAGTTATTATTATTATTATTATTATTTTATTTTCTTAATCATCATCTTCTTCTTGTGGCATTTAAAAATAATCTCCCTATTAATTAGGGGTAAGGTTGTATATTACTAGACTTTCACAAGTCTAAGTGTCAGTAAAATTTATACTGAGTATTGTTTATTTTTATCGCACAAAAATATAAATTAAGTTACATTCTGCGTGAAATATTAGAAATGCAAATGGAACCTTTTGACCTCGTTCAAAACAATAAGTGGATATCAAAATGACATAAATGAAAATTCTTTTTCTAGATGAAGTACGTAAGAAACAAAACAGTAAGAAAAATGATTTATAAAGGCAGTACGAAAATGCACATCCCAGATGGCTTGGCAAAACCTATGCTTTTTTAATGACTTTGGCAAAACATAAGGTTTTAAGTTTTTTTTTTTCAAATTTTTGTGGGCACCTTTACCATGAAATGACTTCATAGAAAAGGTAGCTCTCTATACTATTGCAATTAGTTATCCTACCTCTCGCATTAAAATTTTTACCTTCGTTGCTAAAATTATACTTCTTATTTCTTTAAAAAATGATTTTAATCAAAAAATTACTGAAACTATGAGACTAGTATATTTTGAATGCATTAAGAATATTTTATAGAATTATTATTTGCATTATTTATTTTAAATAAAAATTAATACATAACACATTGCATATGAGTATATTGGAAACAACATCTCTACTATGTAGGGATAAGGCTATATACTATCGGACCTCTTTAGATCCTGTATCTCAGCGGAACTTTAACTAAAAGTTGATGATGATGGTCATTTTAAATAAGAATTAAATTAATTCACAATTTATAGATAACAAGAATATTATAAGTCAAAATTAAGGATTAGTGGAGAGATATCTTCTCACTTCTCCCCCTACTTATTTCATTGCATTCTCTTTAGATTTTCCTTGCCTTACATTTCTTTCTTTAGCCTTAAGCCTTCTTAATTCTAACTCTTTGTACACTTATTTTGGCCTCCTCAACTATTGCTTTAGCTTTACACTTTACTAGATCCTTTTCCAGTTTTCTTCTAGCTTAAATTTTCTTACCTCTTTTAATAATTCAACACTCTAATAGGTCCCTTATCTTTCAAGTTATGGAATTTAAAAATTTTCAACTCTCTCTTCTTCTTCTTTTTCTTTAGTTATGACATTTTAGTCATCTCCAACCACTTATATTTCCCAAGGTTAATTACATATTGCTTTAACTTTTGTATTCTATCCTCAACAGTTGAATCTTAACCCTCCCATCAAGCTTCGAGCTTCTATATTAGCAATCTCTTCTCCCTTTTTAGCTTATTCGGGTCTAAGTTCTAACTTTTAGGGAACTAAAAGTACCTCAGGCTCTTCCACTTCATTTATTAGTTCTTAGGTTATCAAACCTACCTTCAAAACGTAGAAATCTATAAAGCTTTTTCTTTTGGCAACCAAGCTTACATGATGCTAGGTAATAGGAGGTCAATTCCCTTTTGACAAGTTGAGGTACTGCACCTTTAACATCATTATTCCTTCACAATTACAATTGTTTAAGGCTAGTGCATTAAGATGGTTCTTAACACTAGTAGAATTTTTTGTGGATAAAAGACCATCTTAGCTCATTATGAATATCTGGTCTAAAAAAACTAGAACAAAACTAGATTGGAAAGTATTTTCACCAATACAAAGGACCTTTTCCTGTTTAAATTCAATTTTGGTTAGCCCTTGGTATATTAATAAAAAACCAATTAATTATATAAATGGAGACATAGCCTAGCTCTAGAGAGACTTAAGATGAAGCATGTCCCCTTAAGGATCAATTTCTATAATATGCCATTGGAATACTAGTCTATGATAAGGTTAAGCTATTTAGCTATTTCTCTAAGCAAACTTATCTGGTTGGATGAAGCTATTAATGTTATAAAAAGGATAGGCTATGTAAGGGTGTGTATAGATGTTAAAATGCAAAAGGAACTATTTGATTCTATCTTTATCAAGAAATTGAATGAATATGACAACTATAGAGGCTAAAGTAGTGATTAGCTACCAATGGAAACCATCCTTAGGCTAACAACAGAATCAATGGAAACCTATTTCTAGGAAATTCCAAAAGGGAAACTATAATGAACAAATAAGGATTGCTAATGCTAATGAATTTCAATAGGAAGGCACAAGAGTTAAAGAGATAGAGCATCTATTTCAAATAGTTCTTCCTTTAAACCTAAAGGACCAAGCTAGCAATAAAGAAGACTAAATGGAGCAATAACCATCTAAGGAGATCATACATAAGGATGAGCATACAAACAAGGAGATTGCCTCAAACATTTAAATCATAAAGGAATGGAGCACTAAGTAAAAATATGAAAATTTATACTATAAGTGTGCAATAAATTTTAAATGTAGATATTATATCGACTTCTCTTTAGACCTCTTAAGTTGCTTCTCAACTTAATTATCCAACTTGTTGGTTTATGCCCTGCAACCAATCATTCTGGCTGTAGTTTAGTGACAAATTATTTAAAGGCATTCTTTATCTTGTACATGTTTAGATGTATATGATAAAGTCCATAGGATAATTGTACATTACAAATAAAATTATAATGAGATTATAATTATGAGATTCAGATTGTATTTATGTATTATTCCTAGATGTTCCTAGTCATTGTTCTATTAAGATTGGACATTAATAGAGCGTAAAAAGACTGACACGTATTTTGATTTTCCTTATAAAGGAAGTAGTCAATCTTATAGGCTAAAGTATAGAGATACTTAACCAAACGTACGGTTGCTTATTAGAGAACAAGTTTACTGAACATACCTGATATTAAAAATCTATTTGGAACATTACTTGTATGTCTATGGAATTTTCATTGTGATGATTATATAAGTGATACTTTAACTTGAGGTCACCAAAGTTATCTTATATAGGGATTGCTATGTTTTGATATTATTTATGACCTATTCAATCATGGGTTGATCAAACGATAGTCATTGGATGTAGCATGAATTATATGGAGATAGTTGTGTGATAAAGATATGATTCATCACCCTAAAGTAATTAGGGAGAACGTTATGTTGTTCTCGATTAGTATTTATTCAGAAAATCCTTAGACAAGTTGGAATGATATTTTGTAAATAGTTTACAAATGTCATTAATTGAATCGATAGCTAATGGGGGAGAACTAATATGATTGGGCTCAAAATACAGTAGATATTAATTTCATGCTCTATATCTAATAGGAACATTATATGATAAAAGGATTGAATTATACGGAAAAATCATGCACAGAAAGGTTAGTCAAAACTACTTTGACATTCCTAAATATTTAGGTGGTCATGATGCGTTGCTAGACGCCAATCTTGATGTATGATTATAAATCATTTAATTAGAGAATTAAAGTTAAAAGAAATTTTAATTTATTTAATTCTAATTATGATTTAGAATTATAATTTATAATCATTGCCAACATATTTTGGAACCTAATGGGTCACACATATAGAATGGGTTAAAGAGAGCAAAGTTAATTTAATCAAGTTAGACTTGATTATAAAATTTGAGAAATCTTATGATTAAATATGAGATATTTAATAAATAAGGATCAATATGAGATATTGAATCTTACATGGGCATAATTGGTATTTAATTAGAATTATTTGTAATTCTAATTAAAATTTAAATGAAAATAGAATTTAATTTTAATTAAATTACTAAAACGTCCAAAGCTTATTATAAATAGGTTTAAGCTCTATAGAGCTAGCACTTCTTGCTTAACCCTTTCCGAAGTAAGTTATGTTAATCATTTTATAGAATTAAAGAGATCTTGGTTTTCAGGAAATCAAAAATTGCGAAAAAATTTTGTAATTATTCAGTTGGGGTCGGGATCAGATCCTGACCTGGTTTCCCAACATATAGATCACTACAAGGATGAATACGCAGAAGCTGCAAATAAGGAAGATTAATGCTACATATAAGGTTGTTGTTAAGAAGATTATTCTTGCTAAGAAGATTACGCTTGTTGAGTCTCTTTATTAATAATATCCTTCACCGAACATTTCTGCCCATGTCAAAAAATTGTTTGCATATGGGTTTGGTTCTTCTTCAGGATTTTCTATATTTTCCTGAAAGGTATAACCGGCTGCATCATAAACTTTTTGCATCTAAGGATTTTCATTTGCATCCACATTATTTGTTGTAAATCCAATCCCCCTTCAAACTCATCTACATTCACCAACGAGTGTACTTCGTTATCCCTTGAGGTGCTACAAATCAATGGCTCCCCATGTCGTGTCCACTCAACAAATGCCCATTCACTTCATCAATTGGAAGGAAAAGAATGTGTTTGCACTTTTTACATAGACATCTAATCTTTGGGACATCCATATATGCAGGTTGAGAACATACATAATGAATAAAAGCTTCAATTCCCTCAACAAACTCAGGATTAATGAAACTATTAGGTGCTAAGCATCTATATATCCAATATCTATCAACATTACTCATTTCTGAAAAATTGTTAATTTGAAAGAATAATTTCATAATTAGTATCCTTCATATCCCCTAAGTTTACAAAACATCTAAACCTTACGCAACATGCCCTAAATATTAATAAATCGAATTAATCACCTATAATTGATTTCAATACTATGGTACGTGGCATTGTTTATACTTGTGAATCAAGAAAGCAAGTTCTTACTATGACTCCTAGGCTTGTTGGAATTTTTCACCGATAAGTCTTATGGGAGCTGCATCACGGATTTCCAATCTATATACCGTCTTATGGGTTTATTATGTAAAGAACTGTCTTGTCTATTAAACGTATGAATTTCTTGTGTTAATACTAAGTTTGCATTAATCACATTGAAGTTGAAGTATTTATGTTTGAATTAATCACTTACAATTGATTTCAATAATATGGTACGACATTATTTATACCTGTGAATCAAGAAAGCAAGTTCTTGCTGTAACTCCCAGGCTCACGGAATTTTTCACCGATAAGCCTCACAAGAACTGCATCACAGGTTTTGAGCCTGTATACCATCTTAGGGGTTTTTATGTAAACAACTGTCTTGTCTATAAAACATATGAATTTCTTGTGTTAATACTAAGTTTGCATTAATCACATTGAAATTGAAGTATTAATCAATTGAACTAATCACCTACAATTGATTTCAAAACTATGGTACGTGATATTGTTTACCTGTGAATCAAGAAAACAAGTTCTTGCTGTGACTCCTAGGCTCGTGGAAATTTTCACCAATAAGCCTTATTGTAACACCCCATTACCCTAGGGTACGCACCGAGACGCCCGTAGGTCATTCCGATACATATCCTAAGATAAGGGAG
>JANZXP010000009.1:21419320-21447480 GCA_027576715.1 Erythroxylum flavicans
GCTCCAAATTTGAGCTTTTGAAAAAGCTGTATTTTAGCTTTTAAAAAAGCTATTTCTACTCCAAAAGTGCTTTTGAAATTTACAGCCAAACACTCATTTTTTCCTTAAAATAGCTTTTGCGGTGAAAAAAAGTACTTTTCTACCTGTCAAAAGCTGAACCTTAATACTTGATAATTTACTCAAGTTATAGTGATTTATAGTGTTTAATTTGTTTTTGTCCAATCTGTAACTGTGTTGAAAGGTTATGATCAAGAAGATGGCAGAATGCACCGTAGAGGTGCTTGACGAATGGAAAAATAGAGCCATTGTGGCTGAAGATCCACGCCTTAAAATCAATACACATGAAGACTTCCGAAAGCTTACAGCTGATATAATATCGCATACAGCCTTTGGCAGTAATGTTCACAAGGGAAAGAAGCCTTCAGAGCCCAAGAAGAGCTTCAGAAATACTCTGCAGCTTCACTGGCAAACATATTTATCCCTGACAGCCAGTTACTCGTCTTCAACATCTGCTATCTGTCATGACAAATCCGATAACAACTAATCTGGCTCTTGCTGTATATCAATGTACCGACAGATGAACATGGATGTGCCGGAATCTCTGAGGCTTTTGAGTGTTTTGTTTGATTATGCTGCCACTGAAGTTTCAGATGTTGTGTGACAGTGAGATTTATACTAAATATTGTTCTTGCTTAAACATTATTTTGCTATGATTTATAGTCCTGATGAATGACTTCAAACATCCAAAATCCATTCGTGGAATACTAAATTGATAAAAATTATCATTACAATGTCCTAAATGTAATAGTATACTAAAGTTCACAAACTCGTAAATTATTTATTGAGAATAAGTCGGCTGCCCAAACCAAACAACAGTTGCATCAGACCAATTATAACAAAGCGAAGAATTGTACATTCCTAATTTAGTCTACCAAACAGTTACCATTTTGGGCTACTCATGCTTTCGTCAGTTAAAGAAAAAGGAACTAGTAAAGAGGATTAATTTCCTTCACTATCCTGGCCAAACCCAATTATAGTAAGTACCAAACCTACCATGTACATTCCAAACTTCCAGAAGTGAACACGACTTCATTCGCCGGCAGCGTCTTCTCCGTTATTGGGACACTCTCGTTCGTTACCGAAGACGGCGTCAAGCTCGGGTGACTTGAACAGCTCAACGTTCAGGACGTTAAACTTCTTCGCGCCGTTACCTTTCTCAGGGAGCACCACTTTCCGTTTCCTAGGAGCCGGAGGACACGTCATGAAGTCGGGAATTCTGTGCTCCTTTGACGTAGGCGTAGTACACTCCTCCGCCGACGTTCCTTCGTGAACGGGATTGACCGTTAAACGCCCTTCTTCTTGTTGTTCTTGTTCTTTAAGTTGATCTTGTAGAACGAGTCTTGAGAGCTTTTCGGACAATGTAGGGGAGTAGTCTTCTGGTTCTTCTTCTTCACGGTCACAGATCAGTGCCATTCTTACCTCAATCTAGTGTAACTTTCTAATCGGAGAAGTTAGACAGTTTTGGGTGTGCAGTGGAATAGACGAAGAAGAGTCGTGCGGTAGTGCCGTAGTGGCCAGCGGGGTCACGAAGAGGGGATTTTATTTTTTCTTTTCTAATTTTATATTGGTTTTAATCGTGCGTATAATGAGTATACTTTCATGGAGTTGGGCTTTTTATGCTTGGGCCTTTCAAAGCAGATTATGTAGAAATTGCGAGGCCCACTTGAATTAGGTAACAAACGTCCAAAGTCTTTTAGTGCACTTTCGGATTTTACTAAAAGTGCGGTCCTTGGTTGTTATAAATATAAGTTTTGTCCGTTCCGAAGAAAATAAGTAAATAATATTTCAGTTAAGTATATAAAATTTTACTTTTATATATTTTTAATAAATATAATTGATTGTTGTATAAAATATTATATCCGGACTATAATAAAAAAATTCGATACAAAGAAAGATTTTGATAGAAAATAGTTTAATTATAAAAAAAATCATATTACCGTTTATCCTGCATTTATCTCCGCATGGAACTTCAATAGCATAATGGAATATAATTAATTAATAGAAGTACCTTTATTAGGCCAGCCACATAGTGCTTGTACAATCATTGGAGGTATTGAGATAATGTGACGAAGATGAGGTAAGCACTATCAAACAACGAAAAGGACCACTCGAGATTATTCTTTCCATGTTGGAATGATTAAAGATAATAAGAGTTCATTAAGGGTTTAATTAGAGTACAAAAGACAAGTGCATGTGTTAATGTTGCATCTAATTGTTAGAAAATGTGAGATACATTTCTATTAAATCTTCTATTCTAATTCCAACCATATTTTATTAAATTTCATCTATATGTTTATGTAAAATTCATATAAATGTACATATAAGATTTAATAAAATATGATAAGAATATCATAAGTGGTACAAGAGATCTGATCTAGATATATTAAGCTGCCTTGTCGAGTTGAATAGACCTTCCCTTCTCTTCAAGCGGAAGATGGGTTTTTGCTTAGTCTAGGAGGAAGGAACGTGAAGTGCTACGAGTGGGACACAGGATGATATAGGTGTGTTAATCTTGGTCCGTTAACATCAAGTTCCAAGCTCCTATCATTTCCTCGTTGTCCAACAGCAACTAGGAAATTATTAACAAATTTACTGAGGACTAAGCACAATGTCAAATCCCATTATCCCTAAAGTATATGGTTGATATTTCTCGTCAATTGGGTGATATCCCTTTTCACAAAGAGATGAATGGATAAAATTTGTAAGTATGAGATTTTCTTATGTTCAATGACATCTCAAGTATAGTTAGCTTCTCCCAGATTTCGAACGACAAGTTGATTAGTTGTAGTATCTTCAAATTGCGTCATCTTTTTTGCTTTATGCATTCACCAACGTCTCGTCACTAAAACTCTTCCTATTCAAACTTAAGTTCATTCCTTACTGAAACTTTTAGTCACTCGAGATCTTAGAAAGACAATATAATTAAGTCCACTAACGCTTATATGCATGTACCATGAAAAAAATACACTCTTATATCCTTCAAATCAAAGTCTCGTTATAAATTGTTTGAATTTACGACAACAACTTTTGGTGACAGTCTCACTGAAATGTAAAATTTAGAGAGGTCTAATAATACACAATCTTACCCCTACAAGGTCCGTTATAAAATGTTTGGATTTGAGATTAAAAAATTACAATATATTAAAAAAGTTTGTTTGCTTATCAATGAAATTATATCGTTAAAAATCAAAACGTTTCCTTGATAAATTTTAAAGCCAACAAATCATTATCACTTTAATTATGTCTCCATGGTTAATAAGATTAGTAATTTTATGTTTCATCATTTGTAATCTTTTTGATTTATTAAATGAGAAAAATTAAGATATTTTTTCCTTCTTAATATTTAAAAGTTACATATTTTACGGCCCAAAATTATCATGTTTTGAAAGAGACCACCACACTCAGAAATAGGGATTTGCTTGCCCTTACGTTTGGGAGTAATCATGTCAAGGTTGAAGAAGTCGATATACAAAAACCTAATGAAATCCACACACTGTGGTTTGATGAAAGGAATTAGAAACCGACCCTCATATCATTGGGAGAGTTTAGAAGGATAGATAAGTAGAGAATGGAATTGCATCTCCACCATTTGTTTATCCCTTCCAGGATAAGAAGAAACAACAAAAGAAGAGAAGTTTCATCAAGTCAAAACCATGAATTGGTGATGTTAGAGTGAGGCCAAGCTAGCCAGTCGTGTGGACAGCGATGCAACAATAATTTGTTTTCATTTTCTGGTCTTTAATTGGTAGAGAAAAGAAAGAGATCACACAAGTGTCACCGTCTTGTTTGCATACTTTGACGTCAACTGGATGATTGCATATCTCGACCAGACCCCATTCTCGATACTAAATGACCGTGCAGGTCATAATGCAATGAACCAGCGAATTCCCAGTATCCTAACCAGCCTCATGTAATCTCCTTGTCCCAAGAAACTTAGAAAATAAATTCGGACCCCAGCAATCTCAAGGACACCCCCTTACCAAAAAGAAGAAGAATTTGGAAAATGATAATTTACTTAAGTAGTTCCGAGCCATTTCTTTTTCAGAAATATCCTAAAACATGATTTAATTATTAAAATATTTTCAGAAATCCCTTTATATATATATATATATATATATATATATATAGAATAATAAGAATATTGGAATTTTTGTTATTTTTATTTTATTTACATTACATACTCATTGGTACACACTCTAATAGCTGACTTTTATACATTCTGAAACAGTATTTAAAGTTTCAAATACAAATATTCAAAGAACTTAATTGCTAAGAAAGTTAAAGTTAACCGATTCGTGACTTGAGAGCTTATTTGCAAATATAGGAAAATTGGTTGTCAAAACATAATAATTGTGTTGGGCGAGTATGTACTCGGGCCGACCACCAATAAATCGCTGACAGCCAAGAGAGCGAGGGAGTTGACGTGGAGGTAGTACGGCGAAGATGTGACGTTGGATTTACAGTTGGCTGAGGTTAGTTGCTGGGTCCCACCCATGTCGACGCACCCGTGTTGGTTACGCGCTAGAGACATTAATTTTGAGGATTGGAATAAAAAGGTATAAATAAAAGAAGGAAGACAAGATGCTTCATAGGGCAATCATTGGAACCGTTACGACTGATATCTGCATTGTTCACTTCACCGCACCAGTTTGGTGGTTCGTGGGTCCTTCAGACACTGGACATCTTCCCCTTCATTAGGCTTTTTCTTACGTTGCAATTGGAGAACCACAAGTAATGCATCCTTTGATATTGGAAATCTTCATCCTATATCATCAATTATTATTTCTTAAAAATTGAGTAATAGATTGATATAAATATTTATTTATTTACTCAATTTTAACTTAAATTATTTATTTTTTAATTAAAATCACTCATTTTTCATTTTATTTTCTGAAAAATAAATAAACCCATGATGACTAAGTATATTGGAGAAATTGAAACATATGATTTAATTCATTAACCTATTGTTTTACAAATTTAATGTCGGAGAAAGCGAAAGCTTGCACAATTTGAAAGCAAAGTTGGAATAAAAAAAATGACTGCATGCATGGGAAGTTTCGAAAGGGAAAAAGTGAAATTGTTACCCAAATCGGCCAAACCAGTTGTGAACAGCTACTCAGAGATTTGTCCGACCAACAGCTGACACATTTACTGGTTCATTGTATTAATATTAAAAAGTGATGCTCGTAAAGTCAGAGCAGAAATAGGTTGTAATATTCTGTTGTTTACAGTTAAGAAAAGGGAAAAAGCTATGGTGGGCGATGCAGATGCTTGGCAAAGATTAGGCCAAATCATAAGACTAGCTAATCAAATGGAGGCAGACAGGTGCAAGAACATTAGGGCCGCCAGGTGTAAGAAGGGTTTTAAAAAGGGTTTGCCGACATTCACTGTTCTTAATGATGTCATTAAAATGCTAAACACAACTTTCTTTTTTCCCTCGATTTTCCTTCATCCCAAGCACAGAAATGAACCGAGGAATAAAAAATTACATGTCAACCCACAAGGCTACTTGTTGGAAGGTAAACAATGGTGGTTGGTTACTTCATTGTGTTGGCTAGTGAGGAGGTAAAGTGAAAGGGTCGATGGTGGGACTCAGAATCTCTCGAGTTACGAAGCAGCACCGAGCTTTGCGCATAATTATGGGCCTTTTTTTAACCTGTTGACAATGAACGAATTGGTGGATGGATGGTCCACAATCTTTGATGATCAATTAGGGGTTTTTTCATCTTGCATGAGGTGCTCAACGTCACCTCTCTCTCCCTTTCATCTTCATCAGGGTACCCCACCTATGGACGACTAGGATCAGGAGTCCCACATCACAGCTTTTGCTTGATATTATGTTATTGATGTACGTTTTGGATACATTTGTATGGTTCTCCTGCGATTTCCCCACTTTATCTCTTTGTTATGATGCTTCTCGCCTGTTTTCATGTACTTGACATGAAGAATGTGACACATCCTTATATATAACATGACTTGATTTATTAGGATTAATGTAGAAGAAGAACGTAAGATATCACACGTTTTCTTCAACCCTCTTCATGCTCGATCTTGCAAATTAACCGAGCATGTCCCGAGTACTTTAGCAATTTTTTCCAAATGCACTGCTGCATTGGAACGCCCCCTCTTGGATGGGAAACATACAAGATTTCTCAGCCTATAAGTCGTACTTCCCTTTTTGTCATCACATTTGAACCTTAACATAGGCAAAATCATTGAGGACATGACCCTATGGGAGGATTGAATGGACAAATGTCACGCATTAACACAGTATATAGAGGCCCCACCAATAACTAGACCTTATCTAATGCCTCGATAGTTTTACTCTTTCCATTGTGGAGATAAACATGGAGTAGGCAATTCTTTTATAAGGCTAGTTTCAGGGTGCTTAAGCTTGAAGTGTCTATCAGCCTAAAATTCAGAGAGGATCCTGCAAAGTTCAACACATTAGTGTAGATATTGAACCTAGACAACAAAAGGCTAGCTTAGTTCGACCTTAACTATGATCGGAGCTATCCATCGTTATTCATGCCAACTATTGTAGGCCAATAATTTTCTCCGTACATTCAAAGTTGGCACCTAGACAATTGCCAAATGAAACTTCCAGGAACTTCATAACTTTTGTTGGAATGTCTAAGAAAAGCGACTTCAGCTGTTGACTTGAGCTGCATACGAAGGGAATGACTATTTGCTTCAATCCTTTGACAATGATTCCGTAAATCATAGGATTGGTTCAACTTTGGTTCGGTCTAAAATCCTAGAAAAACTCAAAGCCTATGAGAGAATCAAGTGACAGAATCAAGCCTCATACCCACTTCTCTGGAAAAATTTTCTCGTTGAGTTTATGAGAGAATCAAGTGACAGAATCCTCCGAACTACCAACCCTGGAGTATTAAATGGGTATGGACTTGTAGTAAGTTGACACCCTAGAACACCATGTTCTTACATATTTTTAGAATCGCGTTTTCGGACACTTTGAACTCACTCTTCCAATCATCCATTTTGCCCTAACAAAGAATCTGCAACCAAGATCAAAGCGGTCACTTCTGGTAGCCACCATTCCACAGGCTATAGTTACAACTTGACATCATAAAATTATGACTGGATGCAAGGTAAACTGTAACCTCATCATCATTATACCCTTCCTTTCGCCCTACTTTTTTTATTAGTTAATAATCTTCTTATTAGAAGGAGGGTTTGTAGAATCTCCTAGAGGATTAAAGATCATTAAGACGATAATGGAGGCATTAAGATATTAATTAAAAAAGTTTAAAACGATGAAGACAATGGTTGACTGCTAGGGAACATCTCATGTGCTTGCATATGATAAGCTCACGAGTACATGATGAGGAAGGGAGATTGAAGTATCTTTTCTCCAGTTCTAATTCGATATATTATTCTGATCTTGTTGGATGTGCGAACTGTGACATTGGTAAGGTCAAGAAGAGACCAAATAATGGTGTTATAACAAGACAAACCCTAATTCGAAATGGAAAGACATATTCTTTAGGGTTGGCTCGAAGGACTTTCTTATTCATCTCTCCTTCTTAAATTGGTTATTTTTTAAAGAGAGTTGAAGATGCTCTTTGATGGGTATCAATTGTCTGTTTATACCAAGCAGACCATTCATGGAATATTTGCCTTTTCCACGAACTATACATGCAACTACATAATGGATATTTGTTTCCTTTTGGCTTTCTTAGTTTGTCTTCTTCATTATATTTAGAGAATAATCAAACAAGCCTGATCATCAGGGAATCTTTCCTTGCTTTACTGTTAACTCATATAAACAAAGTATATTGATTTTATGAGGTTTTAATATAACTTGTCGTCGCCTTTCACAACTTTTGTATATTTTGTCTCTACCTGTTACGCGACTTGGCTGATTCCACGTTATTTATGTGCAGGAAGTAACTTTTAATATTGAAAGAATCTATAGCTATGTATATTTAAAAATGAGTAAACATTCAAATGTACATAATAATTCATCCCTAAATCATAGATTCTAGATTATTTATTTGACATGTTAGGAAGTCATAATTAAATAAAATATTCAATTCAATTATTAGTACATATAAATTAATTTTAATACGCTTTCATTTTCGATTAATTATAAACTGAAATCTCTTTTATTATAAAATTAATTAACTTTGGGTTGGTAGGTAAGAATTACTGTCTATGATTGATAAGCTATTTTAAACGAGTAATTACTAATTGAAGCAATCTGATTTAGTTTTAATCTCACAAACAAAAAGGGCTTTCTCAAACATAATTAGATTATTCCATTAAACCATTACATTTTATATGATCTCATACAGTTGACATAATACAAGAAGCCATCAACCTATATAAATCTCTATACATGAAATATGTACGAGTAGCACTTGATATAATTCTTAGAAAAAATTCATAACATTAAAAATATTGTTCACTCAGCTTTTTGATTAATGATCTATCACAAATATATACAACCTTTAGGGAAAAAAGAGAAAACAAGCTGAACAGCTCAACAAAATAACCAAACAGAAAGGAAAACAGAACTAAAACATAATTGAATAACCAAGAAGAAAGAAGAAGGTGGACTTTGCGGGCTTTGGAGGATGGACTTGGACCAGAAGGCTTGATCATGTTAGATGACAGGAAGGTCCAGCTGAATAAAGAAGGCTCTTGACAAAAGAGAAACTACGAGGAGTTTCGACAGTTCACGGCCCCCTCCCCCCGGCGCCCGGCACTAAGCTAGAGAAAACATCATGGATTCCCAGCTTAGACAGTAAGGTTTCGAAAGAGGTCTTTGGTAAGGCTTTAATGAAGACATCGGCGAGTTGAGATTGAGAAGAGACAGGCAGAAGATGAATAGCCCTAGACCGAATTTTTTCACGAACAAAGTGGCAATCGATTTCGATATGCTTTGTTCGTTCATGAAATATGGGGTTCTTTGCAAGTTGTATGGCAGATTAGTTATCGCAGTAGAGGTAAGCAGCTTGCGAATGTACAAATTCGAAATCTTGAAGGAGGTCAATCAGCCATTGAGGCTTACAGGAACTGGTCGCGAGTGCACGATATTCTGCTTCCGACGAGCTCCATGAAATAGTTTCCTGTTTCCTTGACTTCCCAAGAAAATGCAGAAACTCGTAACAGACTTATGGGTGTCAGGGGGCAGGCAGCCCGGTCAGAATCGGTGAAGGCACGGAGCTGCAAGGTGGAATCGCTGCGAAAAAGAATACCTTGGCCAGGAGCTTCCTTGAGGTGACGCAGAACTCAGTAGGTTGCTTGAACGTGTTCAACAGTAGGGTGGCCCAAAAACTGAGAAAGTTGTTGATTGACAAAATTGGTCTGGCCTTGTGAGAGTTAGATATAGCAGTTTTTCGACGAGACGTCGACAACTAGTAACGTCTGAGTAAGGCTCTCCAGTAACTGAGAGGCGAGTATTGGGGGTCATTGGTGTAGCCAAGGGTTTGCAGGTGGAGAAACCAGCATCAACCAGGAGGTCTAAGATGTACTTCCGTTGGGAGAGGTTGATTCCGGTTGACGATCTGGCCAACTCCAAGACCAGAAAATACTTTGCTTTGCCAAAGTCCTTGATCTGGAAGGCATAACTAAGGAACTCTTTTGTGCTTTCGATGATATTAAGATCTTTGTTGGCTAATAATATATCATCTACATTTGTGAGGAGAATAATGAAACTGTTGTCGGCCCTTTTGGTGAACATCGAATGATCAGAAGAAGATTGCAGAAAACCAAAAGAGGTCAAAGTAGAGGTAAGTTTCTCATGCTGTTGTTTACTGGCTTGTTTAAGACCATATATACTTTTCTTTAATAGACAAACCATTTTTGAATTAGGTAAATCAAGTCCTAGGGGAGGTTTCATGTAGGCTTCCTCAGAGAGCTCCCCATAAAGGAAGGCATTGTTTACGTCAAGTTGGTGAAGATGTCAGGCTTGCGAGGCAGTGATGGCAAGTAGGGTTTTGATGGCTGTGTGCGTAACAATGGGAGAAAAAGTCTTTGTGAAGTCAACACCAGCTTGTTGGGTGAAGCCTTTAGCCACTAGTCTGCTATTGCAACGGTGGAGGGAGCCATTCGGGTGAAACTTAGACTTGTACACCCATTTCCAGTTGACTGTTGTTTTTCCATATGGTAAAAAGGTAAGCTCCCAAGTCCCATTTTTTATTAAGGCTTGTAACTCTGCATGCATTGCATCTTTCCATTCTTTATGTTGTATGGCATCAATATAATTGCTAGGTTCCTTTAGTACTGTAAGGGCTAATGAAAAATTTCGGTGTTGAGGGGAAAGACTGTGATAGGTTACCACTGATGAGATGGTGTGAGGTGATTTATGAGATAAGATAGAACACTCATAGGCTTTTAGGTAGGATGGTGGCCTAATTTGTCTTTTAGAGCGTCTACGTTGAGATGTTATTGGAATAGGTGAGCTAGAAGATGCAGTTGAATCAGGTGGTAAGAAAGTTCAATAAGTTCATAGGGAGGGGAATTCAGGCTTGTAGGTAGAACAGGTCTTAGTATAATGGAGTTGTTTCATGGTAGCTGTTAGAAAGGGAAAGTGTTTTCACAGAAAACAACATCCCTCGATAAAAAGAACTGCTTTGTATCCAGATCCGGCAACTTGTATCCCTTTGTCCTTGTAGAAAAACCAAGAAACACAACCTTTCTTGCTCTAGTATCCAATTTGCAACTGTTTGCTTCTTTTGTGGAAGCAAAACAAAGACAACTGAATACTCTAAGGTGGGCAAGATTAGGATTAGATCCAAATAAAATAGAATCAGGTGATTTGTTTGATAACAGAGGTGTAGGTATTCTGTTAATGAGGAAGACAACATGTAAAACACACTCTGACCAATATTTGGTTAGAAGATTTGCTTGAAATTTTAAAGCTCTTGCCATGCTAAGGATATATTGATGTTTGCGTTCCACTCTTCCATTCTATTGAGGTGTTTCAATGCATGTAGCTTCATGTAAAATTCCATTATTAGCAAAGAATTCAGTCATTGAAAATTCAATGTTATGATCACTTCTGATGCACTTTATTTGCTTTGTGAATTGTTGAGCCACATAAGCAAAGAAATTCTTGATTAATTGTCTAGTTTCTGACTTGCGTCTCATCAAATACACCCAGGTCATTCGGCTGTGGTCTTCAACTATAGTTAATAAGAAACGGTGGCCATGGATTAAAGCAGTATGATAAGGTCCCCAAATGTCAACATGCATAATGTCAAAGTAAGAGGGAGCAATTAAAGTACTCAGCGAAAAAGGTAATCTTTTTTGTTTTGAAAAATGACAAGTATCACATTGTGAAACATGCTGAAAAATAACATAACTATCCATGCTAGACAATATCTTAAGCCTGTTATTAGAAATATGGCCTAATCTTCTGTGCCAAATGCAACTTGGATGTGATGTAATTGTATGGGCTTGAGGTATAGATGTTAGGTAGTAGAGTCCATTAAAATGTTTAGCAAAACCAATCGTCTTCAAAGTTGTGAGTTCCTAAATGACACATGAGTGTTTGGTAAAGGTCAGTTTGCAATGCAAAGAATCAGTGAGTTGACTAACTGAAATAAGATTAAATGGGAAGAAACGAACATAAAGAACACTGGTTAGGACAAGTGAAGATATGTGGACTGATCCTATATGTGTGATAGGTGTATGCTAGCCATTGGGGAGTCTTACTGTCATGTTCTGAACCTATGAGAACTCAGTGAAGAGATGCAGACTACATACAATGTGATCAGTGGCTCCTGAATCCAAAATCCAAGCAGGTGACCGTAAAGAGGATTTCTTAGGTAAAGACATACCTCTGGTATGTTTTATGATTGTATTAATTTAAGGGTATTGTGACTCAGTAGGTCTGAAGGTCCTTGTCCTTATTGAGCAGATGTTTTAATTGGGAATATTCTTCTTGTGTCAGATTAAAGTTGTGACTGGAGGAAGGTCCTTCTTTATGCATGACTTGAGGGGTATTGTTGGTCTCCATAGTGGCTTCAAAGTGAGTCTCAATCTGGTTGACATATTTAAATTTTGATTTGAAACCGTCTCTTGACTGATGAGAACTTGATTTGTTATTTGATGAGAAGTTAGGTGGAAACCCATGCTTTCTATAGCATTTGTCCTTAGTGTATCCCTTATAACCACAATAAGTGCATAATGGTTTTTTGTTTGATTAAAAAGGTTTCCTGGAGTCTGACCTTGTAAGGAATGCTTGAGATTCATAATTGGTTGAATGTGATGCAGAAACTAGAGGAATGTAGCTATCGTTCATGTTAGGCCACCATGGAGAATATCTTTTTGATGTCAGGCAAGGGTTCTATCAACATAATTTGTTATCTGACTGTAGAGTAAGAATCATTCAGACCTTTGAGAAAGCGAATAACGTAATCACTGTTTTGGTAAGTCTTAACAATATTCATGACATCATAAGCATGTTGACGTTGACATCGACATTTAGGTGTTGGTCGTAAATTAAAAAACTCATCCCATAACATTTTCAGATATGTGTAATAGTTAGAGATTTAGAGACTACCCTGTTTGAAACTGTAAATTTCTTCCTATAGATCAGAAATACGGAAGGAATCTACTTGAGAAAACCTATCATGGAGATCTTTCCATCCATCAGCAACTGAATCCAACCAAATGACGCTTTAAGCTATGGAATCACTGACTGAGCGCATTAACTAGGATAACACCATGGTATTACATCTTTCCCAATATTGGTAAGTGGGATCCTCTTTGTTTGGCATATTAATACTGTCATCTATGAACTTGATCTTATTTTTGGAAATAAGGCCATTCTCATTGATCTAGACCATGAATGATAATTTGGTCCAGCCAAAAAGATGACACAAGAATAAGAGAAGGATTTTCGTTTGGCAATAAGGCCATTCTACATTCGTTTAATCAAAAATATTTTTCACTTAGCTTTTTGATTAATGATCGATCACAAATATATACAGCCTTTAGTGAAGAAAGAGAAAACAAGTTGAACAGCTCAGCAAAATAACCAAACAGAAACAGAAAGGAAAATAAAATACTAAAACATAATTGATGAACCAAGAAGAAAGAAGAAGGTTGAATTTACGGGCTTTGGAGGATGGACTTAGACCAGAAGGCTTAATCATGTTAGATGACAGGAAGGTCCAGCTTATTAAAGAAGACTGTCGGCAGAAAAGAAACTAGGAGGAGTTTCGAGAGTCTTCTAGTCTTTTATTTCATCAATAATTATAGTTCTGTCGATGGGAAGAAGGTATATATAATCAATAGAACTCTACGTATGATCAGAGATGTCCCATTTATTAGCGTTAAAAAAATTACAAATTTATATAAAATTTTAATATTTTATTTAAGGTGTAAATGTCCAAAAGCTTGCTGGCCAAGCTCTTAGAGGGGGTTCAGTCTCGAGGACCTCCCTCAGGCATTGAATCTCTGGCCTTAGCCTGCATACCAGTCTTGATCTCTTGCAAGAACAAAGGGAAGCTTCAATAGCGTGCCAAGCAAGCTTACTAACTCGGCGATAGGCCCAGACCTCAGCCACTCCCTATCGAATACTTGACAGACTAGATGGAAAAAATCAACAACACAATATGAATATGCAAATGGGCGGTTTTCATTGCCTTATAAGAGAGAGACGGGGCCTAGTGCACTTGCTCCTCTCTTTGCTCAGTCAATTGGATACCTGTTTGAAGCTATTCTCTCTCTGAAACTACCACCTCTGTTAACTGGTCTAGCTCAAGCCCGGGAATGATTCTGAGCGGTGCGCTAAGACCGTAAGATCTTACAGCTGATCCTGTAAATAGATGCGATTTAGTGAAGGGCCCTCTTCCCTTCCCCTTTTCCTGAGTGAACTCCTACGACAGAATACAGTAATACTGGTTGAAATTACACAAATGGGATGCCACAGTAATCCCCCAAGATGATAGGTAAGACCTCGGACAAATGCAACTCAACAACAGAAATATTGAAAATTGAATAAAGAATTAATTTTTAAAAACTAAGCTAATAAAAAAGATGCTTGATTTTTATTAACAACACCATTATTGTAATTTTAAGTTTAGGACCATTGATTTATTCACATAATTTTTACATGTCAAAAATTTGATAGGCTTTTATTATGGAAAATAGATGTTACTTATTTTTCCATAAAAAGAGTATTTAACAATGATTAAAAAACTCAAACGGTTCGATTAGTTTAATTGTAAAAATGTTAAATTACATCATTTAACTTTTCAGTTCAATCTTTAACTGTTCGATTCGATTTACTTTAAAAAATGTTGTTATTGAAAACTAATCAATATATTAATTAATCAGACAATTTTATAAATCAATAAGTTCTTATAAATAAAAAATTAATTAATTTTTATTTAACAATCTTTATTTTTAATTAAACTTTAAATTATTCGATAAGGAAAGGTAATCTCTTTTCATCATAATTTAAATTATTTAATATTTAACTAATTTTATAACAATATATAAATTTTTAAAACCTTCTTCTTCTTGATTTCCTTTGAGCTTATTTTCAAATCGTTAGTATTCAGGGCTAAAAATATTCAGGACGGGGGTATTAGTGGGAAGTGATGTGTAAACGGAGAGGGGAGAATATGTATTAGGCGTACATAATGAGCTTTATGTAAAAACACGATAAAAAGACAAATAAGTCCTTCAATCATCGACGGGGGTATTAGTGGTAAGTGATGTGTAAAAGGAGAGGGGATAATATGTATTAGGCGTACATAATGAGCTTTATGTGAAAACACTATAAAAAGACAAATAAGTCCTTCAATCATCGAAAATGTCCCTCTCCCTATAATTTCAGACAATCGGGCCCCTTGAAGATGGCGTAGAGATCTGTTTCAAGCACAGTGAAGCACATGCATCTGTTTTGTAGCGTAGTGGGCCCACCCCACCCAATACTGTATCCTTTTACTTTCATCGCAACATTGACCTCATCACTTCTACTACACCGTCCGATCGTCTTATCTAACCATTGGCATTTGCCCATTCGATCTTTCATCATCAGATCGTGCCGTTGCCATTATCCACTGTAACACTTCCATCGTGTTACATGTAAAATATAAATTCTAAAGATGAAAAATACACTTTCCTTGTGTTATAATTTTTTAATTAAAATTTGAAATTTATAAAAATATTAAAATTTTTAATCTAAATTATTTTATTTTTATACATAATTTTTATTTAAAACTTAAATTTAACAAAAACATTGTAAAATTTTAATTATTAAGAGAATATATTTAAAAAAACTACCAATTAAAGAATTTAATAAAATAATAAGTATTAAGATTTAAATTTCTTCTTTACTTGTGTCAAATTAACTTATATGAAGGTGGAAACAGCTAGCTAGGATTAACGTTCCCAATCATTGAGAAAGAAACAAATATAATCTCAATAAATATAATAATTTTAATGATATGGACCATTAAAAATTAGTTTTCTTGTCCTATTAAGCACTTCTCTATTTGTATCACTTTAGGCTATAATAAACGGAACCAAATTCTCCGTACCTACTCGTTTGTACCAATTCTGCTTTACGTGATTTCATCCATATAAATATGTAGAACTTAAAGAAATGTATGAATGTGATTGCATAGAACAGAGTTTGTATAGACTAGTAGATATAAAAGATTTGATTTCATAATAAAGATGTAGCTATAGTATAGTCTTTTTCCATGCAAGAAGTTTTGGGTTAATTATTATTATTTCATAAGGTTATGATTTTGATGAAAAAGAGTTCCATCACCCAGTTTTTAACTATAACTAAAAACTACAGTTATGCATCCATTTACACCAAAGTGCAGGGTGATGTGGATGGTAAAGAAGAACAGAAATGTATCTAAACATGGAGTTATCTTGAGCGAGGAGAAGAATTCTAAGTTGGCATCAGTTTTGGACATGGAAGTGATAAGACTACGACTAAGTGGTCACCTTCAATATAATTAATTTTACAGGTGGATTAGCATCCGTTTTGGACATTTTAGTATTGGTTGAGTGGACAAGGAATCAATAGACGTAATTTTACAAGAAGCTGAAAGGAGAAAAAAATAGAGAACCGTTATTTCTGAAATGGAAAAACATGGTTGGTTATGGTAATTCGCAAGAACAAGTGGAGTTTATCAGAATTGGGAACATATGATTATTTTGTAGAGAATATGACCAAATCGATTTAATTCTTTCCACGTAATGATGAAACTTTTGCAAGTGATCATAACTTGGAAGGAATTGGCCAAAACTGTCCCAAAGAGGTAAAAAAGTAATTAGGTTAAATCCACCCCACGGTAATAAACATGCTTGAGATGAAATCACAATTTATGAAATTAAGATGGTCCTTTCAATCATGAAATGGAAGTTGTAGCTAAAAAACACTGGGTTAAGAAGAAAGGTATGGCTTAAACATCGACTGTGTACTGAAAATTACCCCTCAGGCCAAGGTTCTTGCAAAGACATAAATTCTGTGCCCTTTGACGAGATGTAAGCAACTCTGTCTATTATTAATTCCTATGGGGAAAATGAAAAACATAAGCTTTTATTCATAATGAAAGAGGAAAACAGAGAGAAAACGGAGTGACTTTTAACACCTTGTGACTGTGACTTAGCTCCCTTGGAGCTTAACTCCTATATTAATTCAACTCCCTTTCTCGGCTGATGCTTCATTTGTCAGCCTCTTTTTCAACTCTCTCTCTCTCTCTCTGTGCCAGTTTCTGCTTACATATTCTCAGCGAAAGCAAATCCATTGAAAACAAAAATCTGTTCCCAGAGCTACCTGTTCTAGTTGCTGAAACCTGGTCTAGGAATCAGCGAAAAGTTTGCTGCTTTAGGAAAGCTGTCTCTTCATCCCTCATTGCCGGTGGGTTTTGCTTGAAATGGGGAGGCACTCTTGCTGCTACAAGCAGAAGCTCAGGAAAGGACTGTGGTCACCAGAGGAAGATGAGAAACTTTTGAGGCATATTACCAAGTATGGTCATGGTTGTTGGAGCTCTGTCCCCAAACAAGCCGGTAATTTAGACCTCAATTTTTTGCTTTTCTTGATAATGTTATGTAGGAAAGAAGAAAACGGCAACTTATATTCGTGGGATTGTTTGAATGTTGCAGGTTTGCAGAGGTGTGGCAAGAGCTGTAGATTAAGGTGGATTAACTACCTGAGGCCTGATTTGAAGAGAGGTTCATTCTCACAACAGGAGGAGAACCTCATCGTTGAGCTGCATGCTGTACTGGGAAACAGGTACTATTACTTCTCTTCTTTCAAAACCATTGGTTCTTATTTGTGGCTCTTATTTGTGAATTCTCTTTCTTCATTATCATTTAAGAAAAATTGTTTCTTTCTACATGATTAATCAGGTGGTCTCAAATTGCGGCACAATTGCCTGGAAGGACAGACAATGAGATAAAGAATTTGTGGAACTCTTGCTTGAAGAAGAAACTTAGGCAGAGAGGCATTGACCCTGTTACTCACAAACCACTTTCAGAGGTTGAAAGCGTAGACGACAAGAACCAACCTGCTAAAGAGAAACTCTCTGCTTCAAGTGAACTGAACCTCCTCAAAGCCGACAGTTCTAAGCAAGGAGATAGCAGACAATCTTCAATTTCTCCGCAGGGCTATCGATTGCATGAGGAAGGTTCTCCGAGCTCCAAAACCATAAGTACTGGTAACAGTAACACTATCAACAGAAGTAGCAACAACAGTTTGATAGCACCAACAAGCAACAAGGAGCTTTTTTTGGACAGGTTCGGTACTTCCAACCATGAAACTACTACAACCAATTGCCAACCTTCGGATTTCACGGGACAGTTCCCTATTCAGCAATTGTCAAATGCTAGGCTCACAACAAATTCAATCCCTTCTCTCTGGTTCCCACAAACCAGCAAGAGTTTTGACATGAATTCTGATTTCTCTTACAGTGCAATGCCTGCCATTCTTCCCTCAACAACAAGTGCATTTCTTTCTACTTCTATGGCCTACAAGCCTTCTATCAGTCTTTCTTCTGTTAACCCTTCAGTCCCATCATTTGCAGCCAGCAGTTCTCGGTTCTGGGAAGCTCCAGCCAACAATGGTAATGGCAGTAGTGGAAGTAGTGGAAATGGAGAAATGCAAAGCAGCAACAGCTTCTTTGAAAATACCATCTTTTCCTGGGGATTGGGGGATTGCAACTCAACAGATAAAGAGGGTCAAAACCATCTAATAGAAAGCCAACAGGACATCAAATGGCCCGATTGCCTTCACAATCAATTGCTAATGGCTGCTGCTTTACACGATCAGAATCCTCAATCTTTAGACAATGAGATGAAATCAGAGACACATTTTCTGACAGGAAATTCAAGTGGTCTGTGGCCTCATAACCCGCAGCAACAAGGGCATATGCAAAATTCTGGTATGGCTCAAAAGGACATTCAGAGACTCACAGCAGCCTACGGACATATTTAGTTTGAAAACAAGTGCCGGTCAAATTACGAAAAAAAACTAAAGAGGCTTGAACAAATTCTCTTTTCTTCAATTACAGGTGTGTGCCACAGATTTTTCTTCTCTTGTATATAGGTCTGATACAAAACTCATTTCTCCAATTCTCTCTGGTTTTCCAATATAAAATTGTGAGGGGAACATCCTTCTTGTCGGTTTTCACTCTTGGGTTTGGGGTAGAATTGCAGAATAAGGCGTGTTTCAATCCGTGTCTTCTTTTACCACATGGATATGCATCATTATCACACTTGTGCGGTTACTGTCATAAATAAATCCACTGAAAAAGAAACATATTTTGTTAGATTTAATCAGGAAGATTGTTTGGCGAGCAAGTGGTCTTTCACATCTTACATCCAACAGCTTATCCAATTATCTCAGTTACAGCATAGAAAACTGAAAGAAATTATTGTGAAAGCCTCAAAGATTAAACCTTTTTTTGTCTCCAACTAAAGGTTTCGCCAATTTTGTTATCAAAAAGACAAGAGATGATTAATAATCACTTTCGCAACAGCTTTAAGACTTTCTTTTCATTTCCTTTGATTTTTCAAGAAACTAGTAATTATCTGGCTGTCGTATCTTAAGACATCTTCTAAAACATCCTCAATAAGTTTGCTTTCCTTGAGTTGCAAGACTCGAGGAGCTATCCAACTCCGCATCTCTCAATGGTGGCTCACGCGCCAAAACTTAACACACACGCGCTAGGATGCCTGTGCATACGTGCAAATGCACAAGGCAAGACGACGAGAGAGTTCATGTTGAAGGCAGGAAAAGGGAACCCCACAATTGAACTGAGAGTTGCTAACTTTCTGGTCCGTACGAAGAGATTGTGACAGGACTATGTGAATGGTTACGTCTTGTAGTTCCTTTGAGACAGTACATTATCCTAAGAAGCACTCTCATAATGCAGGAATCTTCCGATTCAAGTAAAAGAATAGATCAATTCAGTCAATTTTATGGTGAAAATGCAGAGGAGAAGTTGTAGAAATGGTTAATCAAGTGACAGTCATCTGCTTGTCACCATCTGACAGAGCTCTGCAGACTGTAGTTCTGCAAATATCCCAGAGGACAGAACATTTTTTTTTTAATTACATTAGGTATTTCAAATTAGTCGGACTAATCCTAAGCCTCTAAGACCTCACTCCAAAAATCTTAGAGGATGTAAATCTGGAACCCCAAGATCCCTCAGGTTCTTACGTAGCTTGTACAATTCTGCGCACAAGGAGTCGTCACATACTTGATTGGTCAACTGCTGATTGATCGCTGGCCCCCTACTCAGCATCAGGTTCCCAGCAGCCCTCGGGTTCCCTAGTAGCTTCAACTCCCACACTGCCACTGGAAGCGAGACGTCCGTAATTGATTCGATCAAGGAGCTGTGCCCAGGGGACTTGAAGATCATCAATAGAACAAATTTCTCATTTTTCCTCCTTTGGCGTGACTCGAACTCAAGACTTCCTATAAAAGAGAGCCTTAAGTGAGGAGCTGAAGCCATTAGGCCACTCCTCATTGTCATCTGAACCACATTGTTGTTTCCACACTCTGGGGACCACTTAACACAATTCAATATATGGACAAGTTTTTTCCACCCAGACACTATTTTGCTCTTATCAACCTGCCAAATGGTTCACCTTGGAACGACAAATTTTAATTAAAGAGATGCTTGAAATTGTCTATATGTCCCAACCGAACAAAACTTGGAATATTTACCTCTCTTTTGTAGGCCTCAGGCACAAGCGTCACACATGCATCACAGTGTTTAGTGGTTGAGAAAAAGAGGAAATAAGATTTAAGATTGCCATCATTATTCATTTTCTACTACTCCTTACAAGTACACTTATTTTACAAATGCGTTCCCTTAAGGTGTAAAATGAAAGAATGTGATTATTAAGCACTTTCTGTTCAGTTTAAGAGAAAACTTGTATGGTATTTGTTTATTAAAATTGAGTAAAAAAAACAGTTATACATTTAATAAATGCATTATGTTTAGAATAGTATAATTCATTCATTTATATTCATGAATAATTCGTTTATTAATATGTTTACTATATCAAATATTTACTTTAAACATTGCTTAAATTTAAAACAAATACGAAATTTAATGAGGTTTTAGATAAGAGTTTTGTTGAACTTGAGTTCATTTTGTAATAATCAAACTGATCGTCAACTGAACTCAAGCTTTGCGTTTGTTGGACATGAGTTTGAACATTTTCTAAAGCAAAATGCGGCTTCAATTTCACTCTTGTTAGGGCCTTGACTTTATTGTATAGAGATGGAAAAAGTTGGAACAATTGTGCTTTCTCTAATCTTATATTTCTTTCCTTTTCCTATCTATCCAGTGCAAGTTACGCAACTTTGTTACAACGTTTTACTTTTACTAGCAAAGTGGTTCTGTTGGCTTATTGCCAAACCTAACAAGAACAGGAAAACATCAATTCATGTGTGTCCGGGCAGTTGAGATCTTCTGTGCCCAATAATTCAGTTCTTCATATTTCCCTAAGATCTGAACCATTCAATACAATAAAGTCGATGATTGAGATATAGAGAAAACAGGTTATTAGATATAGAAGATCTGTTCCCGTCCGGAGGGTAACAATATAGGAAAGTGGCAGTAGAAAAGGACATGAAGCGGTAATGAGAAGAAAAGTCGAGTGGCGGCAGTGGTAAGGAAACGACAGTCAAAAAACATACGTTGGTCATCTTTCCAAGGACCTACTCTGTCGTTATCTGTCCCATTCCACAGAGCATAGACGTCATGCTCCACCACACCCATAAAATATACTTCTTTTTCTTAAACAGAATAAAAATATATATAGAAAAGAAGCTTTGGAATTTGCAGATTCATACCAATCAAGCAAGTGGCTTTTATTAGTCTTATCTATCTCTTTGATTGATTCTCTTGTTTGTCCATCTTTGTTGGTTGTCTCTCTTATTCTTAATTTCTTATTTTTCCTCTTGGCTTCACGTGTACATTCTGCTTAATCTGTTCATACTGGTTATACCCTCTTTTGAAGATTGTTCAGCAACCAGCCTTTTTGAGATCTGAGGAATCAATGCAAGCGGCACAAGCAGTCACCAGTGGGGTTGCGGAGGTGCGCCCTCAGCCTCAGGTTGTGTTTCTTCAATTTTCCAGATATTGGCTTTCCATGTTCATTCTTCAGCCGTTTCCCTTATTTGGTAATCTGGGATGATCAAGGCTTTGCTTGCTTCACTTGTTAAAAGGCAGCTGAAAAGTTTCCAACTTTGATTTTCAAAAAAAAAAAAAAGTTTCCGACTTTGTCATTGTTTAGATTAATAGGCTTTTCTTTTCCCTCTTATTTGTCCATTTCTTTCTAAAAAGGAGATGGGGTGTTCTTGTGGGTTGGATTGACAAGGATCGGCGTGAAATCAAGCTTCTTGCTTCTGAAAATTTGTGTAGGTTGAAGTTTGATTTGGCGTTTGACGTTTCAGTTTGTCCTAATTTATTTAACACTAAAATTTCATGTTAAGGGAGGCCTATATACTTGGGAACTATTCCAGTTTTTGCTAGTGGTTAGTATGCAATGTGCAAATCTTTCGTATGTCTAGCTGGGCGTGAGAACATTTATTCACGTTTAAGCTGGTATAAGCTAAATGGAAATTTTGAGAATTTGTTAGGTATTATATTTTTCTTGGTTTATGCAAAACGTTTATTCACGTTTAAGCTAGTAGGATTTAGAATTGAATTCTTTGTAGAGTAATTAAAAAAGAAAATATATTGATATATGAGTCATTCGATCGGGTGTATTTGCTCTAGTGGACGCTTTACGGTAGCTAAAGACAGTCACAAATCACAACCATCCTCTAGGGTTGATGACTTTTTGTTCTTCCCACCCATGTATTTGGAGAGTTACTTGGGAATGTCATATGATTCAATCTGGTTGGCACATTTCTTGAGATCTTAATTGACCAAATGTATTACTGCTTGTTATTTGCAGGCTGATCTGAATGATACTGGACCCTATACTGAGGAAGGCTTGAAATCAGGACCAAGTGGAAGGCGCTTGGATCTTTCCCTGCAGATCCCTTCTAGGCCCCTTGGTTTTGGCACCAATTGTAGTGGAAAAGGTTTCCTAGAGTCTCAAAATTCGGCCAAAGGTAGTTCATCATCAGGAGGCTTGTTACGGGGTTTAAGCTTCAAGAAAAAAGTCAGTGCACCTGATGCTGAGAGGAGCTTTCTCCTCAACTCAGACCCCAAGGCTGTTCCAGATAGTCCTGTTATTGCCAGGTTGAAGTCTGCATTCTCTTGGCATAGGTGTACATCTCTTCCAGTTAGACATGAACCGGACTTGACCCCTTCAATAACCGCACCTGTTTCAGCAAGGCTGCCTGGTGAATCTCAAAAGGTAAATGTAAGGTTCAGTATGTCTTGCTTCTCCGTGGTTTAGAAACTTTTGGTATCCTTATGTTTCAAAATTATTTGCAAACCATATACTACATATCTTTAAACACTTTATCTTGCTTATAAGAAATAAAGTTGTATGGAACTACTGTATCACAAATCTTGTTTATATGGTAACTATTTCAGAAAGTGGAAGCTCATGCAGTGGTTTCAAGATCCCTATCAGTTCCAGGAAGAAATGTTGTCATTGTACGAAGTGCATCTTTTGCTAGTCGCAAAGATCAAGTTAAATCAGATCCTAGTGATGGTTGGTAGTAGGACATCTTTCTTAATACTCTAGTACTTTCACTATTTTTCTTGCTTAAACGTGTTGAATAACCAATTTTCCAACATGCCAAGTACAATTTTTGGCATTGTAAAATTTGGAACTGAATGCTGTTATTTACAGTCCTTTTACAAATTTAGATCAAAGCAAACATTTATGGGCCAAAAAGCAAACTTATTAATACATATATTTGACTTTTGTAATTTGAACTTCTATGCTTGTACAGTCAACTAGATTTGCAGTTTTTGAGCTTTGCCTTAATCTGATGAAAAGATTTTGCAATCACTTCCTGGTTTCTTTTACATTTTATGTGCATCAGATCAAGATAATGGCGGAACAATAACTGATACTGTAGCTATAAATGAAGAAAAGCTAAGAAAAACAAAAGCTATTAAAAACTTACTTGAACTCTTTACGTAGGCCATGCTTTCTGTTTTCTTTATGTCATCCCTTTGGTTCCTTCCCATAGCGCCATATAACTCTGCTTCCTGGCAAAGCAGACCAAATAACATCCGTGCCCATAGGAGGTGATGATGAGGAAATTCCTGAGGAGGAAGCAGTATGTAGGATCTGTCTTGATGTATGTGAAGAAGGGAATACCTTCAAAATGGAGTGCAGTTGCAAAGGTGCCCTTAGACTTGTGCATGAAGAGTGTGCAGTTAAATGGTTTAGCACAAAAGGAAACAAAAACTGTGAGGTGTGTGGGCTTGAGGTTAAGAACCTACCTGTTACTTTACTCCGGGTGGCAAGCTCCTCTCCAGGCATTAATAGACAGGAACGAAATCTATCACAATCAATAAGGTAATACAATTTTAGGCCACATCGATGAACCTTTCTTGCTTACCAGTATTCTTGCTCAATAACCAAAAAACGATTGGCTGAATCAGGTCATTTGAGCACTCATGTGTAACCTAATTCTAAGAATGTTCATTATTAGAAAATGAATCAGCTAATTAATCTCAGGAACTCTTCTAAATTAAAAGAATGGTTCAATTGGGGGACATACTCTGAACGTGATTCTTGAATAGTGTCTGCTATTGCTTTCATAAATATCCAGTTGCATACAAAACCTTATCCTAGTTCCAGCCATTTTTAACATATGGTCTCATCTACTCTTAATGCAGTGCCTGGCAGGACTTTGTTGTACTTGTCCTTATTAGCACCATTTGCTATTTCTTCTTCCTGGAGCAATTACTGGTATGTAAATTGAATCCTGCATAATCATGGTAATAACCTCCAAGTAAAGAGTAGTAAATATTTCAGTTGGATTAGTTATATGACATTATGTTGCTTTAGGTTCATGACATGCCGCCAGAATTTGTGAAAATATTGTAATGGGTAAAATAAAGTTGGATGTTGTGTGAAGGGCCTTATGTATTATCAGAAACAACTAAAACTGGGACAAGGCCTGGTAAATAAAGGGAGAAAAAGAATGGTTCACGCTTGTTCTATTTCCCACTGTATTATTTAGTACCCTTTGCTTACAAAATTTTACAGATACGTGATATGAAGGCCCAAGCACTTATAATTGCTGCCCCCTTTGCATTTACTTTGGGTCTCTTGGCATCTATATTTGCAGTCATCCTCGGTATGTATGAACTTAAGAATTTTCAAGTTGTTCAGTTGTTTAGTCTGTTCTAATCATAGGATATACAATCTTGCATAACTTGCAGCAATCAGGGAGTACATATGGACATATGCTGCTCTTGAGTTTGCGCTTGTGGCCATAAGTGTTCACTTATTCTATACAGTGGTAAGAGACAAAAACTGGCACCTTTATGCTCCTACTTGAAACATAACTACTGCTTTTAGTTATTGTTGAAGGAATAAATGGCGTCTCGTGCGGTGGATTGTATCTGAGTGCCCTTACACCGTTAAGAGCATACTTTGACTATCGTTGCAAAGAATACAACTTATTGATAAAGGCATATATAACTCTGGAGGAATTGAATAAAAGGTGCAAATAGCGGAATTAAGTCACACTATTTGTCATAGTTCGGCAACAACCAACTTAAGTACCTTAAGAAGTAGTTCAAACGATTATTATTGACAGATGGAAAGAACGAGCATTTTAAGATCTTAATGTCTTCTCTGAGTTGCTTCGTTGAAAAACCAGACCTTTTAAATTATGATTCCATTAGTCTGACCAGGTGGATCATTCAAGAATAGTAAGGTTTTATATTTTTTGGTCTCGCACTAGGTGTCTCCATTTTCTTTTCATTTGGATGCCTATATTACTTTACGAGGCCAATGCACAATAGCGTAATACCAATTGATAATGCAACTGATTATTTTTCTGGGTTGAAATTTATCAAACCAGGAGTGAGGAAAATATGTTACTTTTGATCCAGAAGAGGATATCATGATTCGTTAGAAATCTCAGGGGCAGGAAATTACTATTGATGTCCTCTGAATCGTTTCAGTCTTGCCATGAGCAAAGATTGACATATATAGTAAAAAGGTTATTACAGTGCAAATATCTGAATCCATTTTCAGAAATGGCCTTTTAGTATCTGCTGTCATGAGTACATGTTAGGAATTTATGTTGCTTCATCAAGTTAGTTAAAATCTGAGGGTTCTGGTGCAGCTTCATCTCAAGCCGATCTATGCGATACTGATATCATCAGTGATGGGATTCGGAATAGCTATGAGCCTCAACGCATTGTATATTCAATACTTTTCTTGGAGATCTCAGCCATCCCAGGACCCTAGTCCTGTATGAGTCATGTCAACTGAGATTGTACGGCTTTTCAATGTTAAGAATTATGATGATGAAATTTTTTTTTTAATTTCTGCTTAAAGCTGTTACAGTTATATTGTTGTTGTCCGCCCAAATATGTTCATACAAAAAAAGGCCAGAAAGGTCTAGATTTCTTTACTCCAAAGTAGTCCAGAGGAACAAGTTTTGTTCTCAATGTTGCTTTTGGTGATGATACTATCCAGCTGACAGCATTCAAATGGCCCTCCGTCAAATGACACAATGATCTTCATTTACCAATGTGCTATCGAAAACAAGATCTGCAAGTTGAGTAGATGATGTGATGAATTCGGCCAACTCATTTGCTTCTCATAAAAATTGGGGAGAAATTATAATTAAAAATTACGAAATTGTGAGATGGGATGGTAAAAATCATGTTCGTTCAAATTGGATAGTTTTTACCATATTAAAATACTATTAAATGCTAGAACCGGTATTGTTATTACCCTTACATGCATGCTAACTGTAATGCAATGCATGACATCTTTGGGCGATAAAACTCTTTTTACATATATTCTTGATAACGATTCAAGGCAGATTTTTGTTTCCATATAAGCCACCTTTAGACCGATAATTCAATTTTATTTATTTCAGTCTTCCTACATTATTAAACAAAGTTATTTAAGTCTTTTTATTATTTAATTATATACAAAATCTCTGTTATTCATATGTAATAATAATAATAATAATAATAATAATATATTAACAGTAGTTTATGTACTATTTACAATACTACAACATACTAATCGAGATTTCAAATTTTGTAGCAGTAATAAATAGTAAATAAATTATCATTAATATATATGAAAAAAGTGAATTTTGTATATAATAAATAAAGGATTTAAAATTTTTATAATATAAGATAAATAATTTAAATTAAAAATATTTATTTAAGTACGAGGTACTAATCGTTTTAATCTAGGTCAATTTAGATTCATACATTTACGAGGAATACAATAAAGGCTAACTCACATATACACGTGTCACAGGATACAAAATTTCAGGGAAAATAAGGTTAGGACTAACTACTTATTTTTCATAATAGATAAAACTAAGACCATCTTTCTTTAATCATATTTTACACAGACTTGTCTACACTGAGTAATCTGATCTTATGGTTATTCATTTGAAAATATTTTTATTATTTTAAAAGGTAATTTATATTATTAAAATATTTTAGAAGAGATCTTTTACTAATTTTTTCAAACTATTTTTAAAATACTTGTTAATAAAATTAGTTTAGAGTAATTATATAAGTTTTATTAACAAATCCGTTAAAATGATGATGCTGATAATAGATGATAAGTGAATTAACGATCACGCAAATGATGTATTTTAAGCCTTTACAATATCTACAATCATATGATGCTTTGTTTTAGAATGTAAAAGAATATTATTGGTAATCTTTTAAAGGAGTGATCATTTTTACAAAAGGCATACTACAGAGCCTATTCATTACATAACCAGGAACTTTGTCAAGTTGAAAGCCCAACTAGAAATTAAGAGAATTGATGTAGCCATTGTTAGTAACCTAGCAACTATATTAGTGGCTTTAAGTGATAGGCTATTTAGAAAGTAATAAGTTGCTGCATAGTATATGATACACCATAACTGCAATCTTGTATTATCAACTCATTGAACAAAAAATCACCATGTTAAACCTTTTTGAGAAAAGTTTAGAAACTCCACACTTGTGCAACACAAGAAACTTCGTGAATGAAAAACGTAGTAATTACCGAGTTCACAATGAGTATAAATAGCATCTTACTTAACTACTTGCACTATCTTAGCCTATTCTTTATCTTTAGAAACTACCAGATAATGTCTAATCACTAAAAACAGATAAAAGCTAATAACACTAGATTAAAACATCTAATTTCTTAAAAAGCACCTTGTCCTCAAGGGCCGCAGTAGTGTAGTTATCCACCAAGGTGTCCCAGTCTTCCGACGTAGCATCTTCACGTGGCCTGCTATGCCATTCAACCAGGACTTGGTACTTGTCACCTATATCTGTGAGCACCGTTCTATTAGCGATGATGACTCTAGGTTGTGGATTGTCAAGAGATGGAGAAGCTGCAATAGCAATATTATGTTAGTAGTGTGCCCTAGGTCAATGGATATTTGTGATTCATGTATTAACATTATGACTTGTTAATAATATATTATGAGGTATTCCTTTTATATATAC
>JANZXP010000009.1:21450520-21461402 GCA_027576715.1 Erythroxylum flavicans
GTTTAAGTAAACAAAATGTTTGAAAAAGAAAAAGTGGGCCCAAATGAATGATCAGTGATAAGAGTTTTCAAAAAAAAAATTATACCGACTTTAATTGTTAAGTGATGTGGCACGCCACCCTCGCGAGGCACGAATTCAGATATCACCATCGATATCGGGTTCGGGTCCAGTGGGAGTGGGGTGTTACAAGAATAATACCAAATCTAAACCCAACCAGAATTGAAAATAGATTATGAATTTGTTTAGGTGTGTTTTCATTTTTAATTGATTTTTTCTGCTTAATTGCATTTGTGATTGTGAATAGGTTGGGAGTTGGAATGAAATTGTGAATTGGATTTGTGATTTGCATTTGTTGGATAATGGATTGGAGGTGAATGAAATGAGTTTGGTTCATTGGGTGGTTTGCTTCATGTGAGATTTATCTTAAATTTTTTTATCATTGAAATGCATGGCATCCATGAATTAAAAGTTAGAAAGTTTGAACTTAAATTAAAACCTTATAACTAAGAATGTAAAGACTTTAAAGTAAGTAATTAATTGACATATTCTTAAAATTATTGTAATGGTATTTTGATATTGGGTAAATAATTAATTAAATATAATAATAATTCGATTATGGTCTTGTGGAAGAACTGAAGAGGAGGTTTTGTAATTCTAATTATTGTATAGTAAATTAGAAAAAAAGGTAAAATATATATCTCTAAGTTGTCTTTATCCCAAAATTAGTCCATTTCATCAGGCCTCTTACATATTCACATTTATTTATCCGAAAATTAGTCCATCCTATAGTCTTTCCATATTCAAAATCTTATTTTCTTATTATTCCATTTTTGTCTCATTTATAGTACCTTGGCATTATATCTTCAGATAAGTGTGAAAATTTCTTAGTTCATCTTAATGAAAAAAATTACTTAAACTTGTTCATTCCATTTCAAGATATTTATTAAAGGAAAGGATTTATGAAGATATGTCAATGGAAATAATCATATTCTTGAAAAAAAAACAAGAATAAAGATGAACATGCTAAGTGAAGTTTAGGATGTTTAAGTCATGACTTAAATTTTTGGATTTGTTGAGCCATCATCTTAAATCTTTGGACCTTCAAGACTACAAAGCATAACACTATACGCCGATTTTAAATTTAGCATGAATTTACTACTCTCCAATACGAAAGTCTCTCTATTTCTGAATTTTATTCTAGTTTCATGAATCTTTACTTCTTTAGGCTTAATATAAAGAGTTAAATACATTATTTACACTACATTGCCTCATAAAGGACTTAGCACTGCTAATTTTGTTGCTAAATAACTAATTTCTTACAAAACTAATATCTTCATTCTTTGTTACAGATAAATGGAAGGAGGTTCAAGTACTCCTAATCAAACTGTTTTAGGAAGATATAATGATCCAACTTGGGCTTATGCTGTATTGTCCCAAGTATGAAGAACCATACAATTTGCTTTTTTTAACAAGCATTTGAAAGGTGGAGGAATCACCCGATTGAAGAAGCATTTAGTTGGGGTTAAAGGAGATATCAACATGAGAAAGATAGAAGGGAAAGTTGAATTTTAAAATTGGTAATGGAAGTTCGTTTGCTGGTTTTCATGATGATTGTGAAAATGTTGAAGATGGTAGTGGTAGTGGTAGTGTTCCATTCCAGGCTCAGGAAGAAGTGAATGTTACACCTGGACCTGATGTGAGGAAAAGAAGAAGGTAGGTGACTAGTTTCTTTGCACCATGTACAACTCCTGGAGCCCAACCTTCAATTCGTAGTGCAATGCAATCAAGAGATGTGGCTCACAATATCGATATAGCAGTAGCTAGATGGTGGTATGATACAGGTTCATCATCCAATACTTTTTAGTCTTATTATTATCAACCTATGGTGGATGCAATCGCCTCTTACAGTCTAGGATACAAAGCTCCTTCAATTGATAACTTAAGAGGTAAAATTTTGAGTTGTTTAGTTTCTAAAATTAGAAGTTATTTGGCAGAAAGAAGAGTGAATTAGGCTACTTTTGGGTGTTCAATCATGTGTGATGGTTGGACAAATAGGAGACAAGACTTATTATTAATTTTTTTGGTTTATTCTGCAAATGGCTCAATATTTTTGAAGTATATTGATGCAGTTGGCCTGATTAGAAATACTGATACTTTGTTTGAGATATTTGATGAAGTTGTGAATGAAGTAGGGCCATAAAATATTGTTCAGTTCATTACTCACAATGATGCTGCTTATAAAATGGCAGGAAGAAGGTTACAGAATAAGTATAATTCTTTTTTTTAGACTCTTTATGCTGTATATTGCATTGACCTAATATTGGAGATTATAGGGAATCCTAGGTATTTTCTTATTATTGATAAGACTATGTAGAAAGTTAAAAATGTGACCAAGTTTATCTATAATCTTGCGTGGGTGTTGAATTTAATGAGGAAAGAATTTACCAATAATACGAATTTATGTCGTCCTGTTGTGACGAGATTCACAACAAATTTCTTATCACTTTAGTCTTTTGTTACGATGAAGAAAGAGTTAAGACTTGTTTACAAGTGATAAATAGGTTGCATCTTAACATGCTATGTCTAATGCTGGAGTGGAGGTTTCTAGAATTATACTAAAAGAAAGAGAATTTTGGTATCAATGTCAATTTGTTATCTGTATTTGTGAGCTTTTGGTGGGGTATTTAGCCTAGCTGATAGTGAAGCAAAGACAACAATGAGATATTTTTATGATGTCATAGAAAGGTTCAAGGAATCAATCAAGGCCAATCTAAAACCTAGGCCTTCTTTGTACACACCATATCTTGCAATCATCAATAAGAGATGGGAAAGACAACTTTCTTCTTCATTGTTTGCAGCTGGGGCAATTTTTAAAACCCTAGTGTATATTTTAGACCAGATTTTACAAAGAAAGCAGAAGTTAGTAGAGGAATGTTATTCACTATTATAACAATTGTTGGTCATGAAATGATGCAAGAACTTTTAGGCTCACAAATAGAGCTTTATAAGCTATCTTTTGGGAATTTTGGATTGCCGATTGCTATTCGAAAAAAAGCAAAACTTTCTCTAGGTATTAGTTGTTTCCTTTTTCTTATTTGTTGAAAATTAATTATTACTTTATTTTGTTTGCAACGCTACTTTTGTTATCTTACAACTTATAGTTTCTTGGTGAGATCAATTCATAAGTGGTATTCCAGAATTGCAAAGATTTGCAATTCAAATTTTAGGTCAATATGTGAGTGCAATAGGTTATGAACGGAACTGGAGTATGTATGAATTCATCCATTCCAAGAAAAAGAATAGATTGGAGCATAAGAGATTAAATGATTTGGCATTCTTTCATTACAATTTAAAGCTTTGGGAAATGTATGATATTATCATTATTAATTTCTATATAATTTCTTATAATTTTCTGGTAATTAAATTTTATTGTTTACCATCTTAATAGCACAAGTAGTTCAACAGATCTAATTTCTATTGATAATATCGATCTTTTGGCGGATTGAGTTTCTAAGGAACCAGATTTGATAGATGTCAATGACTTGGAAGATAATCTTGGTTGGGAAAGTATTAACATGTCATTTGGTGCATTGAATTTAAATGATGATGATGATGAGACTTCTCTCAATTATGAGGATTTTGTACCAAATGATAACTGGGGTCAATGTAGTTGTAGCGGGTATCCTCCCGTAGACGATTGAATGAAGTTCCAGTTTTTTTTCCTTTTCTTTAAATTTTACTTATATTTGATGTACAAGTTAAATTACATATATGTAATGTAATTGTAAATGTTTTTGTTACAGGTTTCACTTCTAGTTGGTTGGTTCCTCATCATGAACTCTTGTCATAAATTGTAATAGTTTGAGAGTTAAAGATATTTATTGTTCTTTTTATTGGATATTTTGATGTAATTATTATTTATTATATGATGAATTTGTAATATTTTAAATACTTTGTATTGTTCTTAATTTTATATTTGTATGATGATAGTTGTCTTTTTTATATTAATTGTGATTATTATTTATATGGGAAATATCTGAAAATTATTATCATTTCATATTAATTGTAGTTATTATTTATTATTATGATTTTTGGAAACAAAGTTGATGTAAACTTATAAAGTATACAGTACAATAGTACAATATGACAATGGACTATTTTACAATTTTTAAAAAATTCAGGGACTATTTTATAAATTGTAAAAATTATCAAAAACAGTATCCAGTATTGACCGGTACCGGTACAGTACCGTACTAGAACCCAATTTGATACTAGGTCTGATATGGTATTCACAACATTGTACTTTACCATAAAGAAAATTTTATTTTATTAAGATATTATTGTTTACTATTTATACTAAGGTTGACTAGGATGGCCACACGGCGTTTTCGTATAACTTATAACCATAAATTGTGTTTAAAATTAGATAAATTAATTTTTTAATTCATATTTAATTATCTAATTAAACAATTTATATCCATAAATCAAGATTCACGTCTACCATTCATCATAACTATCCAAGTATTTAAGAATATTAAGTCAATTTTGATTAATTTTTTATGTATGATTTTTATAGATAATTCAATCTTTTCATCACACAATAGTCTAATCAAAACATGAAATTAATGTCTATTATACTTGAGTCCAATAATAATATTTCTCCACTATTAATAATTGATTATATAAGTGATATTTGAAAAATATTATCAAGTCATCATTTTTACTTTTTTTCCCCAATCAATACTCAACGAGAACAAAATAATATTTTTCATAATTATTTTAGAGTGAAAAATCTTATATTGAGGATTCAACTATTTCCATATATTTCATAATATAAATTACAAGAAAAATAGGTTTTAGCGATGGAAATTACTGACGGAGAATAAAGATATTATGTCGAGAGACAAATTTGACGATGAAAATTGCCGACAAAAAGAGTTGTCAGAAAAACAGTCGTAGGTAAATTTTAGCAACGGATATTATGAATTCGTTAGTAAAATTAGTGGCAAAATGTTATATGTCCGTCGGTAAATTTAGCGACAAAATTTTGTATTTTTGTCAGTAAAATTAGGTAAATTCATCAACAGATTTATAATATTTTATCGCTTAATTTGCGATGAATTCCTAATATTTCATCGATGAATTTACCAACGGTAAATTGTAAGTCTTTTGCTAAATTTACTAACGGACATATAACATTCCATCGCTAAATTTTTACTGACAGAATATTGTAATTCCATCGGGAAACATAGCTATGATAAATTTCAACCGCCATTTCTAGCTTCTTACCTGAGTTTTCTATTGATAATGTTTTGATTTTTTTGTACATGTAATTTTTGTAAATAATATAGCATTGATTAATAAATATAAAGTAAACATTATCCTGATTGGTAATATAATAAAAATATTATAATGTACACAAATAAGTATTGTGAAAATAACCGTAAATTAAGAATTCATACAAAGGCTTAAGAGTAGCAGACTATCAAATACATTCACTTATCCAACCTAAGTTATGTAGGTGGTGAAGGTAGATGCTCTGACTGTCACGATGAGGTCTTGTCCCTCTCCTTCAACTCATCCACCTCATTACGGAGTTAAGTCATACACTCCCTCAACCTCTCTACTGTGCTCTCAAGTTGAACAACTCTCTCATTTGATATAGGCCGCCTACTAGATCCGACTGTAGAGGATGTGGAGGATTGCGAATACCATATGTTTGTAAATGAACCTAAGTCAAATATCCTTCCACGATGATCCTTACCACCCACTGCATCAAAATATGCCTAACTCTCATCAACAGTTTCAGAGTTCAGAGGCTGTCATTCAATGCTTTCTTATATTTGGTCCTATTATTATAATTGTTTGTGTTAATAAGTGATAATTTTTAAGAATTAATATTAAAGTATAGATTTTACATATATGAAGATGTCTACATCGGGTGTTGACGAAGGTCACACCATCATACTTCTTGATGTAAGTGTGCAAAAGAAACTGTCATGGTGTAGGCTTTCTACCCATGACTTTTCCTGCATCAGAATAAATTATTATAAGTGAACTAGAATTTATAAAAATTTCGACAAAGTTTCCTCTATTTTTATGATATTTATCCCTCGTTAGATATAAAAATTAACTCAACAACACAACCATTAATGGCACTAGGCATTGATAACATTATTATTCTCTATGATACACATATTTTCATTCTAAATTTCATACATCAAATTACATTGAAATCAAATTTCATACATCAAAGTACAAAAATCATAATATAAGAGTAAAGTTTTGGTACTTACAAGTTTCTGTGCATACTCTTGGTGGGATAAAAATCCTGCAGTATGTACAAGTATACTATCTCTGTCTGGTCCTCCAGGTCTGTTGGTAGAATTGAACTCTAAAATGGACATTGCCTCAAGTGATGCCCAATATTGCTGGTAACGACTCCATATTTCTTCAGATATATATGGTGGTCATACACCATTTTTGTGTATCGAACCAACAAAGTCTCTATAACTTGTACAAACTTGCCTCTACCATACATTATAAATTACATCATCAAATATTGAATCCCAAAGGAATTCTTTTTGAAAAAAAAGAAAAACATACTATAAGTACTTATAAACGACAATATTTATCTCATCAATGTATAAAATTAGATAAATTAAAAAAGATTAAAGAATATATTTTTTGTACCTTAAACTCCTGATAATAAAAATCCTTTGTCACCTGAGAGACATTCTTCTATACATAACCCTCAATATCTATCCTCTCCTTGAACTTGGATGAGATATTATTGGAGCACGTTTCAAACTGAACCAACCTAATATATAAACATTTTTAGATCAATTTCAAATTAAAGCATATAAATTAAGTATAAACTTATGGTGTCATCATGCATGAATTATAAAATTTTTAGAACTTCACTCACAGATTGTTGACAATTATGATGTAAGTTCATCCATTAACTCCCTTAGCTCTAGGATGGAGGCCGCCTCCGTCATCTGCAACGTTTACCCTTGATATGTCTATTGGTGTAGGGGTAGTGGATGTTGCAGGGCTGGTGGATGGTGTAACAGGGCTTCTGGATGGTATAGCAATAGGTACAAAAGGTTACTATATAGAGACTACAAGTTGGGAAAATGATGACTCATCTGGATGTGTTGTAGCTAGACATACAACACCTAATTCTGTAGCATTGGCAGAATGTGATGCTTCACTTAGAAATTAAGGTAACTTGAACCTCGGTCGTAACAAATCCTGTTTTCTCTGTTGTGACATATTTTAAACTTGAAATTCATGAAACACATATAAGATTATATTGTTGATGGAATAATAGATTTATTCATAGAATATTCTATTACAAACATAAATTAATCATTATCATCACTTAATTGTAAATCAAAATCATCATCTTCTTCTTTTTCTGAAGAATTAGAATCAAACTTAGGCTCCTCTTCAAATTTCTCGCCCTCCTCATCATCTCCAGATGAAATTTCAACATATTCACTATTTGGATCGTTCAAAAGTTCATTCTCGTCACATATTACACATGAATTTATTTCATAAACATCTTCGTGAAACGCTTCACTTTCAATTCTCTTATTTTCTCCTTTTCCATGTAATTCAAAAACCCCTTGAAGTTTTACTTTGTAAACGGCCATCTAATCTAACTTATTTCGTTGTAAGCTAGGAAAAGGCATATAATACACCTAGATCGCTTTCATCGCTAACACGAAAGGTTTAAATTATCTAAATCGTCTTCTTTGGTTGATTTCAACTTGATTGTATCAACTATGCACTTTTGTTCCAACATTAGGATCAAACTAGTCACACTTAAATATCACACTCCGCTTTATTGGCAATGCAGGGTACTTAATTTCAAATATCTAAATAATTTGACCATAATATTCTATCAATTATGCCTATATGCAAATCCTACTATTTACTGTTTTCATGTTATGACCATGATATTCTGTATGAAATTTGTATCCATTAATAAAGGACACCAGATAAGATTTTACGATTCGCAAAGCTCCTTTCGCAAGATCACATATGAACTTATTCTCTATTGGATTTTCTGAGGCTTACACAAAAAATCATATTAAATAGTATAATGTCATTTAAACACTTTGATATGATAATTCAACCATTTCAATTATTACACGTGAAACTTACATATTTCTCGAACCATCGAGGAAAGTGTCTTCCAACTTATTTATTGATATCATCCTGTGGTGTTAAGGGCATTAGCTCGTGTAACCATTCTTTGTATAATCTAAAAGAATTATTATGTATTTTAGTTGTGAACAACATTCACTTCGAAAACTTAAATAATCAATTTCAAAATAAACTTAAACTTACTACACGAAAGGATGAATCTTTTGATAATTCAATAAAATGTAACCATAGGCAGCCTTTATATCTTCTTTTGATAACATTCTTCTTGTTGAACGTCCATATGTTTGTCCTAGATGAGTGAAAATTGATAAGTTACCTTCAATATCACCAATTTCGCCCCCATCGTCATTACGAGGAACTTTTCTTTCATTTGTGTGCATATGCGACTCAAAATAATGTGAACAAAATGTACTTGCTACCCTCCACTAAATAAGCATTACATATTGAACCTTTAACTCTAGCCTTGTTTTTTACATTTTTTTTCAAGTGATACAAAAACCTACATTACAAATAGGGTTGTTACAATTATGTGATTAAAACATGTTCTAATTTTTATTTAAATATTAAACATAATTACTTCTCAAACAGACACATCCATCGTTATTGAACTGGACTAACAAGTTTATCCTCGTATGCTAAATGTACGGGTAGATGCTCTATACAGTTAGAGGAAAAATCCTTTCCAATTTGCATAAGATAATTGGAATTTCTCTTTCTAGTTTTTCCATTTCAGCCACCTTTATATCAGATGATGTTAAGCTTTTGAAAAACAAACTTAATTTTGTTATAGCTTCCCAAAACTTATTCGACTCTCAAAATGCAAATTGAAATTAGCTTTTACATAAACACACGAAAATTATGATTTTTAATCTCAAATAATTTGTACTTCCTCATGTCCACACACCTTGCCAAGTTTGAAACATCACAATCAGGAAACTTTAGACTTTTCAACCATTCACATAAAATTTCCTTTTGTTTTTTGACTAAAGTGTAACATGTTTTTAGGTATTTACCAGTGCGAAGATCTTTATTTAACACATTCCTTCTACAAAAAAGTTTCAAATTAGCTCGTAATTTTGTATTGTCCTTTATCCTCCCTTCAATGTTCATTATGGTATTGAACAAATTGTCAAAAATATTTTTTTCCAATATGCATCACATCTAGATTTTGACGTAGCAAATTAGTTTTCTAAAATGGCAAATCCTAAAAGAGATTTCATTTTCTCCAACCAAATTTTTTACTAATACTTTTGTTCACTTCTTTAGCTTCAAGTTTTGTAACTTTTAGCAACCTTAATTCATCAATCTCTTGCAATATCTCTTCACTAGCTTTGTGAAGGGGAGGAGGTATTTGTACCATCCTATTCTTAATGAACTTTTGTTTATTGTGTCTAAATAGAGGAATTGGAGGAATAATGTAAGGCCCCAAAATATACCCTGGTTGAAATGATACATGTTCATGAAAGTATATGTGAGATAGAAGTTAAAAATTTTTCTATGATTTGAATATGAAAGGCATATGACTTAAATTGTGGTTTAATGAAACATACTTAGAGAATTGAAATTTATCTGTCATTATTAGAGAATTACGGTATTAATCTTGGGCCCGAGTCTTGGAATATATGTCATGGATGTTTTACATAAGGTTTGGGTGAAGATTTAGTGAAAAGAAGGCTGGAAAGTACTTAAAAACTCAAGGTTGAAGTGATTTTTGCAAGATTAGTGTGTCACCCTTATGCACAAGCACGAGGGTGACATCTAAAGGGTGACAAGTTTGTCAGTGTGACTTCTAATGTGACACTCAAACTTGTAAGTGTCATATCTTTTTATTCCAGTGTCCAAAAATTACAATATTTATACCATTAGAAAGCTAAGAGGATAAGTTACAACTTTTATGAAGACAAATTTGTCAAATTCGGCCTAAATCAATATAGTTTATTGATGGTATATACTTGGACTAATTACTTGATGACATTTGGCATAATTAAATGTGTGACAAATGGACCAATTTTGGAGTGATTTGTGGAATGATTTATAGGAGACAAATGGCAGCATTTTAAGGAGATTAGTTGCAGCATAAATAATTGACATATGACATTACATGCAAAGTGACACATGCTTAAGAAGTTTGATGACACCTAGCATCCAAAGGTGGTGACTCACTTTAGCTCATTTGGTATTTCTACAACCTCCTCTCTCTCCTTTACTCCTCACCACTGACACCTCTCATTTTCCTCTCAACTTCTGGAATTTTGCTTGAGTTTTTCTACTTTATCACGTCAAAATATTGCATTAAGGAAGATAAATCATACTGTCTTCTACGTTACTGTCTTCTTGGTCACCTTGATTGGAATTATGTGATTGATTTGGTCTTTGGAACTGGGATTCGAAATTAAACAAGTAAGAGAATTCTGGACTTGATAGTATGTATTACTACAAGTGTTATGAGATTTAAATTGGCATGAATATGTGTTAAGATGATGAGAATTGAATGGTGGAAAAATGATGGTTATATGATAATTCTGGATTGACTACTGAATTGATTTCAGTAGTTCAGCCATATCTTGACCTGTAGACATCAAAATGGGATGATTTCAAATTCAGATGAAACTAGATACATTTACTACAACTTTCATAAAGGAATCCAATTTTATTTCTATCACTAAGGGTTTTGAAATTTAGCTTGAAGTTGCATTCTAGTTGT
>JANZXP010000009.1:21461502-21474631 GCA_027576715.1 Erythroxylum flavicans
AATGACTTCGCTTCGTCTGATGACTTCGCTTCGTCTGATGACTTTGTTTCATCTAATGACTTCACTTTGTCTAATGACTTTGCTTCTTACATTTATCTGCACACTTAACAAACTCATCAAAACAGTTCACACACTCTTCTATTGTTATTATTATTTAACTTTTATCAAAATCAATATAAGAAGTGAAGTCTTCTTGACTTAACAGCTATGGCTTCGGAATCTATATAGATTCTTAAAGATTCGAAATGGCAACACAGTTTTCTGAAACTTTCTATGTGCCACCCCGAATTTTTGTTTACTTTTCTTAATTAATAGTTCTATCAAATTATATTTTTCCATATAATGTGCTTTCTTTTTATTATTTTCATTATTATACTTGAATTTTTAAATATTTTACATTTTGGTGCATAAAAGAGGAATTTTTTTATTTTTTGCCAAAATTAATTTAATGAGGAGTTATTTTATGAATAATTTGTGGAAATTTTGAGGATAAATTAGGTGACATTTAATTTTTGGAGAAAAGTTTAAGAATAGTTAATGTCAGTGAATAAATTAAAGAAAAAAGCATTGAAGGTGAAACAAAATTTCATTTATTAGTGGAAATTCCTTTGAGGCAATTAGTGTGCCTATAAGTGATAAAAACTATGGAATTATATTAGGAAAGTAAAAATAAAAAGTGGATGGACAATTGAGGACAAAAGGAAGAAATAAGTGGAGAGATGCTTATTAAGGGCATAGTTAAAATTTCATACTATAGAATATGGATGGAATTTTTAAAAAAATGTCATTTAGGGTCTAGGAGCCGAAAAAGAAGGAGAGCTAGAAGAAGTGGATGACACTTCTAGAGGAGAATAGGGAGAGAGAGTGACTGACGAACAAGTAAGATTCTTGCAGGAAAAAGAAGACTTGATTTTTAACAATAGGTGAGTGGTATAACATCCTTTCTTAAACCCCTCTTAAAACAAATTTTTGTGTGATAATTTTGAGTAAAATTTCATTGAATGTACTAATCTTTCATGGATATTTTTATTTGTTCTAAATGACTATAAAGGGCTTGAGGAAATATGGTATGTTTGTGAGATATAAGTTAATAAGTTTAGTTGTTCTCTTTTGAACATGAATGACTGCACTATTTTGTTTTAATTATTATGATGTCAAGAGTTAGGAATTTGATAAAGTTTAGGTAATAAATTTGTAGATATGCATGTATAGTTTATTCTTATAAAAGCGAAAGTGCCTAGATTTTACAGGTTATGAGATATGGTTAAATTCCCAAAACTGGTATGTCTGGAAAGATTAAAGTTGAGTATAGGATTTTACTCATTATTTGAGGGTTTAGAGAACTGATCTAGAAATTGAATAAGGCATGAAAGTTTTTGGTTTTGATGTTTTGTAATTTTTTATAAAATTGTTTTGGTAAATTCATAATGATTTGGGAAATATAACTGATTTACCAGAGGTTATTTAGGGTGTTACGACATCATATGTATTTTGCTATTGGGAGTTAATTTTACGAACTATAGGAATTGAATTTAAGAAGTTGTTCAACATGAAAATTACATATACATAAGTGAATAATAAGTGTGTAAAATTTTGTGGTCAATATCTAAATAGTTTTCAAGTTATGCTATTGAGAATTTGTTGCTTTACGAGTAAATTTTATGATTATAGTGATTCGTTGTGATTTTCCCATGAAAAGGTTGCGTTGAAATTTAATGACATGTGCCTTAAATTTATTACTAGAGTAGAAATTGATTCATCATTTGAAAATGTGTAATAAAGTGAGAAATTGTGTTCCCTCCTTTAAAATATGCTAATAAATGGATTGATTAAATATAAACGGATGAACGAACTAAGTGAAGTGACTTTTGAAAATTTCCTTAAACAAGACCTAAATGAGGTGGCTTAGGCAAACTAACTAAGTTAATTGACTTAGGCAAATTTCCTTAAACAAAAATCTAAGTGATGTTGTTTAGGAAAAATACCTAATTGAGGCAATTTTGGTAGCAAAATAGGGATATATAGGTTAAAGAGTAAATGAGCAAAAACTTGATGAAGGGAATGTATAATGAAATTAAGCTGTATGTGTGCTTCATGCTTGATATGGTATTGCTTGTTCAAAGAAATGATGTCTTTTTAAGTGGTTAATGATTTTAAAGGTTAATGAACTTGTACCTTAATAACTGTGAAGATGTTTGAATGAAGAATAGATGTCTTGTTTAAACCTTGATATGAAATGTGATCATTAACCTTATGCCTTGATATGGGTAAAGCTTATATTGAAGTATTGTTGATACCTTATTAGGCACAGTTAAGTATAAACATAGGTAGTGAACTTATTACTTGTTTTTATAAACCAAAATGGTTTTCAAAATCAAAATGACAATTTAATGTATGAACACTCACGGGTAAAAGAAATTTTCCTCACTGAGTATAATACTCACATTTTTATTATTTTTATTAGGTTGACTAGCTAGTAGCAGCAGCAGTGAGCGTGAGTAAGGTCTAGCCAAGGTCAATCAAATTTGTCTAATTGTTTTTATTTTTCCTATGTATTGGAACATTATGTTTTTGGACATTAATGTAAACATTGGAGGAATTTGATGCATATCAAACATACCAAAATTAAAACCTGACTCTACATAACTAAATTCACTATAAAAAAATAAGTTTTAGCAATGGAATTACCAACGGACGATAAAGATTTTCTTTCAGGAAGCAAATTTGGCGATGAAAATTATAGACAAAAAGAGTCGTTGGAGAAATAGCCGTAGGTAAATTTTAGCGATGGAAATATGTAATCTGTCAGTAAATTTAACAATAGAATGTTATATATCTGTTGTTAAGTTTAGCGATGGAATTTGTATTTCTGTCGATAAAATTAGAGAAATTTATCAATTGACTTGCTATATTCCATCGTTAAATTTCTAATATTTCGTCAGTGAATTTACTGATGGCAAATTATTAGTCCATCGCTAAATTTATCGATGGACAAATATTCTGTGGGTGAATTTACCGATAGTAAATTGTTAGTCTGTCGCTAAATTTATTGACGAAAAATATTGTCTGTCAGTAAAAATATTTTACTTTTATTGGGAAATATTGCTATGAAAAATTTCAATCACCATTTCTCACTTCCTACCTAGGTTTTCAGTTGATAATGTTTTGATTTTATTGTACATTTAATTTCTGTAAATAATATAACATTGATTGATAAATATAAAGTAAACATTATCAAAAGAATAAGTATTATATACATTGATTAGTAATATAATAAAATATTATAATGTACACGCATAAATATCTTGAAAATAACTATAAATTAAGAATTCATACAAAAGCTTAAGAGTAGCAAACTATCAAATACATTTACTTATCAAGAAGCTATGCAGGTTGACAAGGCGGATGCTTTGACTGATGCGATGAGGTCCTATCCCTCCCTTTTAACTCATCCACCTCGTTATGAAGATGGGTTATGCATTCCATCAGCCTCCCTACTTTGTTTTCAAGCTAAATGACTCTCTCATTTGATGCCGCCGCCAACTAGATCCAGCTTCAGAGGATTTGGAGGATTGCGAATAAAATGCGTTTGCAAATGAACTTAAGTTGAATATCCTTTAACGACTGTCCCTAATACCCACTACATCAAGATATGTCTGACTCTTATCAACAATTTCAGAGTTCTAAGATTGTCGTTCAATTCTTTCTTTGTATTTGATCCTATCATTTGTTTGCGTTAATAAGTGATAATTTTTAAGAATTAATATTAAAGTATATATTTATATACATGAAGTTGTCTGCATCAGGTGTTGACGAAGGTCAAACCATCATGCTTCTTAGTGTGAGTATGTAAAAAAAGCTAACATGGTGTAGGCTTCTTGCCCATAGACTTTTCTTGCATCAAAATAAATTGTTATAAGTGAAATATAATTTACAAAAATTTTAGAAGAGTTTCCTTTATTTTATGATATTTAACCCTTGTTAGATAAAAAAATTAACTTAACAACACAACTATTAATGACACCAAACATTGATAAGATTATTATTCTCTATAATTTACATATATTTTCATTCTAAATTTCATACATCAAATTAAATTGAAATCAAATTTCATAAATTAAAGTACCAAAATCAGAATATAAGTGTAAAGTTTTGATACCTACAAGTTGACGTGCATGCTTCTAGTAGGTAAAAGGTCCTCCAGTGTGTATAAGTAAACTCTCTCCGTCCGGTCCTTCACTTCTGTTGGCAGAATTGTGCTTTGAAATAGACATTACCTCAGGTGATGCCCAATACTACTGCCAACAACTCCAAATTTTTCAGATATATATGGTGGTCGTACACCATTCTTGTGTATCAAACCAAGAAAGTCTTTATAATGTGTATGAGCTCGCTTATCCCACAAATTATAAATTACATCGTCAAATTGAGAATCTCGAAAAAAATTTTCTGAAAAAAGAAAAACATACTATAAGTACTTATAAATGACAATATTTATCTAATCAATGTATAAAATTAGATAAAATAAAAAAGATTAAAGAATATAATTTGTTTACCTCAAACTCTTGATAATAAAATTATTATGAGGGACATTCTTTCATGTATAACCCTCAAGATCTATCCTCTCTTTGAACTTGGATGACATATTTCTGGAATACGTTCCAGACGAAACCATCCTAACATGTAAATATTTTTAGATCATTTTCAAATTAAAACATATAACTTAAGTATAAACTTATGGTGTTATCATGCATGAATTACAAAATTTTTAGAAATTCACTTACAAATTGATGACAATAGTGATATAAGTTCTTCCATTGGCTCCCTTAGCTTTAGGTTGGAGGTTGCCTCCTTCATCTGCAATATTTACCCCTGATATGTCTATTGATGTAGGGCTAGTGGATAGTGTAGCAACAGGTACAAAAGACGACTGTACAGGGATTATAAGTTCGGAAGGTGATGCCTCATTTGGTTATGTAGTAGCTAGACGTACAACTCCTAATTCTGTAGCATCTGCAGAATGTGATGCTTCACTTGGAAAACGTGTTAACCCGAACCTTGGTCACAACAAATCTTGTTTTCTCTTTTGTGGCATTTTAACCTGAAATTTACATTTTATTGAATATTCCAATAATATAACAATATAAATTAAACATAAATAACATTATCTTCTTTTTCTAAGGAATTAGAATTAAACTCAGGCTCCTCTTCAGATTTCTCTCCCTCCTCATCCTCTCTAGATGAAATTTCAACATATTCATTATTTGGATCGGTCAAAGGTTCATTCTCATCATATGTTACAATTGCATTTATTTCAAAAACATCTTTTTGAAATGTTTCACTTTCAATTCTCTTATTTTCTCCTTTTACATCTAATTCAAAAACACCTCGAGTTTTACTTTGCAGAAGGCCAACCAATCTGACTTATCTCATCATAAGCTGGAAAAAGGGGTATAATATACCTGGATCACTTGCATCGCTAACACGAAAGATTCAAACTATTTAAATCTTCTTTACTGGTTGATTTCAACTAGATTGTATCGACTATGTGCTTTTGTTCCAACATTAAGAGTTGGATCAAACCAGTCACACTTAAATATCATAGTCCATTTTATTGGCAATGCAGGGTAATCAATTTCAAGTATCTCAATAATTTTACTATAGTAATCCATCAATTCTCCCTGTATGTAAACCACACTATTTATTGTTACCGTGCTATGACCATGATATTCTATATAAAATTTGCTTCCACTAACAAAATACACCTGATATGATCTACTGTTTACAAAGGTCCTTTTCCAAGATCACTATGAACTTGTTCTCTATTGGATTTTTTGAGGCCTACACCAAAAACAAAATTTTTAGGCATACACCAAAGACAAAATTTTCATATTAAATAGTATAATGCCATTTAAACATTTTGATATGATAATTCAACTATTTCAATTATTGCAAATGAATATTTCTCGAACCAGTGAGGAAAGTCTCTTCCAACTTCTTTATTGATATCATCCTATGTGCTTTCGGGCATTAGCTCGCATAACCATTCTTCATATAATATAAAAGAATTATTATGTATTTTAGTTGTGAACAACATTAACTTCGAAAATGCAAATAATGAATTTGAAAATCAACTTAAACTTACTACAGGAAAGGTTGAACCTCTTGACAATTCAATATAATGCAACCATAGGTAACCTCTATTTCTCTTTTGTTAACATTCTTCTTACTGAACATTCATATGTTTGTCCTGGATATATGAAAATGAATAAGTTACCATCAGTATCACCCTTTTCGCCCCTATCTTCATTACAAGGAACTTTTCTTTCTCTTGTATATACATAAGACCTAAAATAATGTGAAAAAAATGTACTTGTTTCCTCTGCTAAGTAGTGATTACATATTGAACCTTCAACTCTAGCCTTGTTTTTTGAGATTTTTCTTTAAGTGATGCAAAAACCTAAATAACAAATAGGGTTATTACAATTCTGTGATTAAAACATGCTATAATTTTTATTTAAATATTAACTATAATTACGTCTCAAATGGATACATCCATTGATATTGAACTGGACCGGCAATTGTAGCCTCGTATGCTAAATGTACTGGTGGATGCTCCATACAGTCAAAGAAACTTGGAGGGAAAATCCCTTCCAATTTGCACAAGATAATTGGAATTTCCCTTTCTATTTTTCCCATTTCAGTAATTGGAATTTCCCTTTCTATTTTTCCCATTTCAGCCAACTTTATTTCAAATGATGTTAAGCTTTTGAAAAACAAACTGAATTCTATTATCTCTTCCCATACCTTATTTGGTAGCAACTCCAAAAATGCAATTGGAATTAGCCTTTGCATAAACACATGACAATCATGACTTTTCATCCTAAATAATTTGTACATCCTCATTTCCACACACCTTGCCAAGTTCGAAACATAACCATTAGGAAATATTAGACTTTTCAACCACACACATAAAATTTCCTTTTGATTTTTTTCTAATGTTAACATGCTTTTAGATATTTACCGGTGCGAAAATCTTTGTATAACTCATTCATTCCATAAAAAAGTTTAAAATCAGCTTATGATTTTAGATTGTCCTTTTTCCTCCCTTCAATGTTCATTATGGTGTTAAACAAATTGTCAAAAATATTTTTTTCAGTATGCATCATATCTAGATTATGACGTATCAAATTAGTTTGCCAATATGCAAAATCTCAAAAGATACTTCATTTTCTCCAACCAAAGTTTTTACTAATTGATAGGAGCTTAATTGATTATGAATTTATTATATAACACTTATTGATTGTTGAAATGAAAATGCTTAAGATACTCACTTTGACTCATATGTGGTTTTACACACAATTCAGACGCGAAAGAGCTAAAGTGAGTTGAAAGCACTATATTTGACCTATTTTTTGAAGATTCACACTCATTGTCTTCATAGAGCAAGAAGAAGAAGATTAAAAGCAAGGGAAGACAAGTGAATACCAAGGAAGATGAGACATACGTTGAAAATTCAAAGAAAAAGAATATTAAAGAAAGATAATAAAGAGTCACGACTATGGCATAACTTGTCACAGCCGTAAGCATTGACTCACGGCTGTGACAAAGTGTCTCACGGCTATGAGACACCTTGTCACAACTGCAAGCATGGACATAAGAAGGCTCTCATAACTGTGAGAAGGCTTTTAGAGAGTGTGTCACACCTGTGACACACCAAGTCACACGTGTAACATTATGTCAGCTCACTCGAACCCTATTTTTTGCTATAAAATCTTCATTTATGTGACGAACGAAAGGTTTTTATGAAAGAATTGTTGGGTGTATTTAGCTGGGGAGGTTTCAGAAGATAGAAGATAAGAGGGTGATGAAGATCTCTCATATGAAGAGACCTACAGAAAGGTAGCATCCTAATGTCGGTTCGGAGCCGATAACCTGGTTAAACATATCTTTCCTTGTATTTGTCATTTCTTTCTCGCTTTAGGAATTGATTTTTTTATCTGGCACTTATTTTTTGGGTATTGTGAAAAGATGATTTGAATGCATTCATTGGATCATTTTATTACAAGCCCATTACTAGAATATTCAATATAATCCATAATTGTTATGTTGAAATTCATTTGTAGCGACTAATGGTTCGTAATCATTAAGGATACCATAAACTAAGTTAAATGAACCCATCATATGTAGTGGTTACTTTGATTAATCGATTTGCCTAACTCATAATGCTACTACGCAATTGAATCTAGATCGTATCTTGGGTTATTTGGTAGTTAGACTTAATCAACGATTGTATCTTGACTAAACACAACCTAAAAGAAAAATAGGTTTAATAGAGCTTATCGTTAACCCACGATTAATAGTTACTAGGAGATGTAAAAAAACAAAAAATCAATAAAATATGTTTTATTAGCGTGTAGGTCGAGATAGAACTAAATAATCGGATTCCTAACTAATTCACCACTTTCATCATTTTATATGTTTTCTTTTATTTTCTTTTGTTAGTTTAACTTTGTTTTATTTTCTTAATCAACCAAACCCCCCATAACATGAACACTGATTAATTTTATAACAAAACAAACTGAACACTCTTTGTGGGATCGACCTAGACTCACCACTATTACAATAGTAGGTCTAGTTTATTTTGGCTTATCATTATAATGTGCCGTTGCATCAATTTTGGCACTGTTATAGGGGAGTGTGGTGCTTTAGTTTTTGTTCTTGATTTTAATTGGTCTTTTGTACATATTGTTAATTAGTTTCTTTTCAGTTATTTTTTATATTTTCACTTTTTGTTTAGTGTTTGTGTGTTGCAAAAATTTCATGAAGTAATTTTTTCTACAACTCTTATTACCAACCCTATTGGAATGATCTTACTAACTTTAGTTATGGATGAGATAATCAAACAAATTAATTCTATGATAGTTTGCAAAGTGCACAACAATTCTTGTATAGACCAGAAGCTTATTATCACAACTCAGGTACATCTTTGGAATACGTGCTTAATATTATGATTGTTAATAATATTCAATTTCAATAGGGTATGTAGCAGCTTCAATAGGATGTACAATAGTTCCAAGAGGAAATGACGTAATTTCAGCAACATATGACACAATTCCACCAAGATACAATGCTCAGACTCCATAATTTGGCAAGCCAGTTGGGTTAGATGACGGAAACTCTTGACTGCTTAACATTACAAAGTGAAGAGGAGCAGTCATATCAAGTCGAGGTGTACCTAGTAGACTTAAGTGCAGAGACCTTACAGAATGAAGAGAGGCTTGAGAATCTTGAATGTAACAGTCAACGAATTGCTTGTGAAGTCAAAGAAGTGGAGAAGGAGCTCAAAGTAGAAAATGATATATCTGTTAGCTCGAAGGTAAATACTGAGTTCCAATTTGTTGTTAAGATTGAGTTTTTACCTTTACCTAATAGGTTAGCGAAATTGAACGAGGATGAACAAAGTGAAGAGTCATTTGAAATATTTTCCAAGAGAATGGACTCAGTTGAGCTTTAGATTCTAAACATAGGCAATGTGCTGAATATGAAGGATTATTAACCGAGACCCTATCTTGAACAACCTCAAGAAGTAGTGGCTCAAACTGTGACATCCGAGGATCATAATTTTGACAAGTGAGGAGAAAATATAGAGTTGGCAGGCGAGACTAAACAAAGACATTTCTTAGGAGGCAACCCAAGGGAAGTTAATTTTTTCCCTTTACATTTCAGTATTTATTTCTTATATGCATATGTTTTAAGTTTGTTTGTTTTTATATGTTTTTAAGTTTTCAATAAAAATGAGAGAGAGAATAAAGAAAATAAAAATTTTCTTATTTTTCTATTGCTTTTAGGATTATAAGTCATGATTAAAGTATGAATTGACTAGAAGAATCCATGGCAACTTTAGCATGTACTTGTACTCTTGTGATTGGTCAATGTGTATTGTCTTTAGAAGAGTAGTGACTAATGGTAGACAAAGTAAGAGAGATTTTGAGCTTTTATAGACTGACACATTCATATCAATCTTACTATCTTTTATTTATGTGCGACCTTCATGACATGTACTTCCCAACTTTGCTTTGATTTTCTATTCAAGACCACATTTTTATCATGTGCATTAATATAGAAATGATGAGGCATTCGTAGTTTTTTCGAACTACATTATCCAAATTGCTTACCCATTATATGATTTTTCCTTTTTTATAAGCCCTTTGAGCTTTATTAGCCTTTCTTTTTGTATTAACCACATTACATGCTTTAAACCTAACTAAATGTCTCACCTAAGCCTTAAAGCTAGTGAAGCATTTTTTTATTATTGAGCTCGTGGATGTAATTCTAAGTGTGAGGGTATGCATACGTGTGGGATGGTTATAATTTTTAGGATGTCATTTTATATTTCATCACTAAAATTCCCACATTGATTTAGTTTCTTTCAATGTTTATATGAGAAAAAGAAAAGAAAAAGAAAAAACAAGAAGAAAAAGAGAAAAGAAAGAAAGAGAAAAAGAAAAGAAAAGAAAAGAAAAATGTTTAAATAAAATTATCAAGAAGGAAATGCAAATGTGCTGAAAAATTGTTTGATTAGTCTTTCCTCCTAAAGTTGTATTGAATAGGTTATTTGAGTATGTTGAATATGAGGTAGATGTTGCTTTCAATGGTCACTCCCTATGGTTACAAAGCCTTATTTATGATCAACTTTTGTAAGTGATTTATGCTTCATGTGGTTTATGTGAGAGAGCTAGAGTTTAAGCGGTGAAACATTGTTTTTGCATTCATCATGGTTGATGTACATAATTGTGAGTGAATGTTGATTTTTGCACTTCATGTTACATTGGGTTTTACTTTTGTTTCACTAGCTTTAATGGATTTCATGCTATTTGGCCCAAATACATCTCACCTTACCTTTTGCTCACATTACAACCTTGAAAAGCCCATTGATCCACGATTTTGCATGTGAACTTTAGTGGTGGCAAAATAAAACGATATGCAAAGTTGTGGAATGTCTTAATTGTTAATGGTATTTAAGTGTACTATGAACATATCTTATTTAAACACATTTTTCAAGTCTATTATTAGATTTTTCAGTTTTTGAAGATAATGAATGTTGATTGATCATAAGTAGAAGCGTTGAATGTCAAGTGCTTTCTATGATTTTTGAAATTCATTAATCTTTGTTTGTGATTATGTATTCTTGGAACATATGAAAAATGAGTCAATGTTTTGGGTCTATGATCTTAATTTTGATGTTTTGCTTGAGGACGGTCAAAAGCTTAGTGTGGGGAAAATTAATAGGTGCTTAATTGATTAATTTACTCCATAGCACTTAATGATTATTGATATAAATATGTTTAAGATACTCACTTTGACTCATATATGGTATTACGCACAATTTAGATGGGAAAGAGATAAAGTGAGTTGAAAGTATTATATTTGAGACATTTTTAGAAGATTCAAACTCACTTGTCTTCATAGAGGAAGAAGAAGAAGATTAAATGCAAGGGGAGATAAGTAAATACCAAGGAAGATGAGACATCAGTTGAAAATATAAAAAAGAAGAAGATATAAAGCACGATAACAAGGAGTCATATTGATGCCATAACTTGTCATAGCCATGAGCATTAACTCACAGTTGTGACAAGGTGTCTCACTTCTATGAGACACCACTCATGGCCATAAGAAGGTTCTCATAGTTGTGAGAGGGTGTGTCACGGGTTGTGACACTATACCAGTTCACCCAAACCTTATTTTTGTTATAACATCTTCGTTGATGTGACGACTGAAAGATTTCTATAAAGGAATTGTTAGGTGTTTTCAGCTATGGAGGTCTTAGGAGATAGAAGATAGGAGGATGATGAAGCTCTCTCATATAGAGAGACTATAAAGGTGTAGCATCCTGATGCTGTTAAGTCAAGAGGACTTTATGATGATTAATTTTGATGAAAATCAAATAATAATAATGTTAGAAACAAATGAATGTTTTTAACAAGTATGTTAAGTGTGCAGACAAAGTATAGAACAAAGACGCAGACGCAAAATATAAATGCAGACGCAGACTCAAAATATAAACGCAGATGCAGACGCAAAGTCAATATAGATGCAAAGGCAACACAAACACAAAGAAGATATAGACGATACCATGAAGATACATTAGCACGTCAAAGCAATTATTTAGTCAGAATTAGTTACAGAACTCAACTAAATGACGGTTATCAAGAATCAAGAAGCGGTTATCAAAGATCAAGAAGTAGTTAGAGACGAAGGCTATAAATACTAGTCGTAGTCGAAGATGTTACAATCTTAAAGAAAATTCTTACAATTCTTACGATTCAAAAATCAGTGATCTTTGAGTGTTCAGTACTTACTTAGAAAAGAGAAATTTTGTAGTGCGATACGAAGAGAGCTAACTCAACTGTAACAAAAGCTCACAATATTTTTCTAATGAGAGAAAGAAAAGGCTGATAGCCTGGATAGGCTAAGATAGCTGAAAGAATACTTTGTAAGAGACTTGAAGAGGCTCTGGAAGGGAAGAAAGAATACTTGTAATCGATTGGAGCATAGTAAAACACTCTGACGAACTCTGAGGACTGGACGTGGCCAATGGTTTGGGGTGAACTAGTATAAAAATCGCAACGTCTATCCTCTATTCTTTACTTCAGTTTATTTTATTGTTAAACAATAATATAGAAGTTATTTGCGATTTAACTACGTAATAATTTTCGTATAAATTTTTTGATATCTTTTTAAGAAGAAAGAGAAGTTCTTAGCAAGATTTTATATTCACAAAAAGGATACACCATTCAACCCCCCTTTTTATGTATCGAGTTTCTTATACGTAAAGTCTATTTTTACGTGTGATTTACTTCAATTAGTATCAGAGCTTGGTTTCCTAGAACCACCTTTACAAAGTGAGGACAAAGATCCATGGTAGAATCATATGTTTTTATAACTAAAGGTGCCTCCATCACAAGACCTCTTGCGTTCAATGGTGAAGATTATCATTATTGGAAGGACAAGATGCGGCTCTTCATAGAATCCACACACATTGATCTTTAGGATATCATCGAGAATGGACCATACGAACCAGTAGATGATGAAGGAAATACAATTCCTCGCAACAGATGGTCAGCGG
>JANZXP010000009.1:21500222-21546449 GCA_027576715.1 Erythroxylum flavicans
ATTCTTAGGGATATTGGATATCGACCCACTAAGAGAATTTCTCTACAAGTTTTCTCGGATTTATATTGAGAGTTATGAATTTGTGAAAATAGTGGGAGCCATAATGCATGTTATTAAAGTCCTTATGGACATGCATTTAAGTACATTCTAATTTTTCTATATTTGCTGATAGGTTGCTATTTCCCGAGTCAACACTATGAGTACTAGTGTGAATCTAAGATCATTGATGGAAGTTAAAAGTTGACTGGACCAAACTTCCTTGACTAGATCAGGAACTTGAGAATAGTTCTCAAGTCTGAGAAGCTTGGTTATGTCTTGGAAGAACCATTTCCCAATCCCCCTACTGTTGATGCTTCTGATGATGATCAGACTCGGTGATAGTGAGATGGCTAATTTTATTATGTTAGCCACTATGTCACTAAAGCTGCAAAAGCAACATGAGGCTATGGATGCTCATACAATAGTATATCATCTTAGGGAGCTCTTTAATAAGCAAGCAAGGTACAAAAGGTTCGAGACTTCATGATTGCTCTTCCTCTTCAAGATGGTTGAAGGGACATCTCCAGTGCAGTATGCATTGAAGATGAATGGCTACATCAAGCGGTTAGCCTCCTTAGGTTTTCTTTTGGATCATGAATTAAGTATTGACTTAATTCTGATGGGTTTAATTGATAGTTACTCATAATTTGTGCTTAATTATCGGATAAACAACATATCCAGCACAATTCCCAAACTGGTCAACATGATCAAGGCAGTTGAGCCATCTATCCGTAAGGACAAGGTTGTGATGCTAGTGGACTCTTCTGGTTCAAAGAAAAAGAGCCAAAAGAAGAAGAAGTTCGTAAGGCCTAAGGGAGGTGTCAAGAAAGCAAAGAAGACTGCCTCGAAGGGAACTTGCTTTCACTATGCCAAGGATAGCCAGTAGAAGAGAAACTTCAAGGGCTATCTAGAGTCCTTAAAGCAGAAGAAGGCATCTGATGCCCCATCAACTCTAGGTATTTATGTTATTGATATTCATACTGTTTCTGATAACATCATATAGGTATTAGATACTAGTTGTGGCTCACACATTTATACTAACATGAAGGGCCTCAGGAATAGTAGACAACTCAACAAGGGAGAGTCAAACCTGTGAGTGGGCAATGGAGCAAGAGTTGCTACATTAGTTGTAGGCACATATGTATTGACACTCCTTAACGGGCTTGTACTAGAATTAGACAATTGTTTTTATATACCTGCTTTGACTCAAAATGTAATGTCTATTTCTAGTTTTGATAAAGCTAGATTCCATTTTAATTTCAATACCAATGGTTGTTCAATTTATTTGAATGGAATGTTATATGCTTTGAGTACATTGTGCAATGGTATATACATATTAGAAATGTGTAATCTAGTTCTAAATATCAATAATAACAAAAGAATAAAACAAGATAATATGAAATCATCTTACTTATGGCATTGTCGTCTTAGCCATATAAATGGGAGACACATGTCTAAACTACAAAAGTGTCATAGTTTAGGGTCATTTGATTATGAATCATATGACAAATGCAAATCTTGCTTATTTGGCAAGATGACTAAGTTACCCTTTAAGGGAAAGGGTGAACGAACTAGTGGACTTTTAGACCTAATACATACTGAAGTATTTGATCCGATGTCCATACATGCCAAAGGTGGTTCCGTATACTTCATTACCTTTATCGATGATCATTCTCGATAAAGGTATGTGTATCTTATGAGATACAAGTCTGAAGTCATTGAAAGGTTCAAATAAGTAAGAAATGAAGTTAAGAAACAACTTGGGAGAAGTATTAAATCACGTCGATTGGATCGAGGTGGTGAATACTTAAGCCAAGAGTTTTTAGATTATCTCAACGATAATAGAATATTGTCCCAGTGGACTCCACCTTACATACCACAACACAATGGTGTGGTTGAGAGGAGAAACCGAACCTTATTAGACATAGTGAGGTCTATGATGGGTTTAGCAAATTTACTAAAATTCTTTTGGGGGTATGCACTCGAAACTTCTATTTATGTATTAAACAAAGTCCCATCCAAGTCAATTGATGTTACTCCATAAGAGATATGGACTAAGAATAAATTTTATATTTCTCATATGAAAGTTTGGGGTTGTTATGCTTATGTGAATCAGATTTAGTTCGATAAACTTGAAGCTACGTCTGACCAGTTTCTGTTTATAGGATATCCTAAGAAAACTATAAGATATCAGTTCTGCCATGTTTCGGAACAAAAGGTGCTTGTTTCAAAATATGTTGTCTTTTTAAAGAAAGAATTTCTTCTAAGAGAAGATAGTGGGAGCAAAATTAAACTTGTGGAAGTTCAAGATGCTCAAACAGATGCAGATTAACTGCCTGGACCCGAGAACATTATTCATAAAGATAATAGTTTAACCTTCTGACATACAAGAAGGTCATAGGTCAGGTAGGATACGTCATGTTCCCAAGAGATACGGATTTCTCATTAGTGAACTTAACGACATATTGGTCATAGAAAATGATGAGCTTACTACCTATGAAGAAGTTTTGAGGAGTTCAGAATCTGACAAATGGCTTCAAGCTATGAAATCTGAAATAGATTCCATATATGAAAGCCAAGTATGGAATTTGGTTAACCCACCCGAAGGGATAAAACCCAAAGGGTGCAAATCGGTTTTCAAGAAGAAAAATGATATGGAGGGTGATGTAGTTACCTATAAAGCTAGGCTTGTAGCTAAAGGTTATTATCAAAGGCAAGGTGTTGACTATAACGAAACATTTAGCCTAGTAGTTATGCTTAAATCCATTAGGATGCTCATAGCTATTACCGCTCATTTTGATTATAAGATATGGCAAATGGATGTGAAGATAACTTTCCTTAATGGAAACCTAACTAAGAATGTGTATATGACACAACCTGATGGTTTCATATCCATGAATGGAGAAAAGTATGCAAGCTCAGAAATCTATTTATAGATTGAAGCAAGCATCTAGGAGTTGGAATATCCGATTTGATGAGACAATAAAAGAGTTTGGTTTCGCACAAAATTCAGATAAGCCATGTGTGTATAAGAAGGTTAGTGGGAGTACAATCATGTTCCTTGTATTGTATGTAAATGACATATTGCTAATAGGAAACGATGTCTCAGTTTTGTAATTAGTAAAAATTTGGTTAGCTAAAAACTTCTCTATAAAAGACCTTGGAGAAGCAACTTATATATTGGGGATAAGGATCTATAGAGATAGATCTAAGAGGTTGCTTGGTCTTTCTCAGTCTATATACATAGAAAAGATGCTAAAGAGGTTTAGCATAGAGCAGTCCAAGAGAGGTTATCTTCCTATGGTACACGAGATTACACTCTCTAAATCTATGTGTCCAAAGACACAAGATGAGAGGACTCGTATGAGTTTGATTCCTTATGCTTTAGCTATAAGATCAATCATGTACAGTATGTCATGTACTAGACTCGATGAATCGTATGCTCTAAATGTTACAAGCAGATATCTTTCAGACCCTAGTGAGGGTCATTTGGTGGATGTCAAGAATATCCTTAAATACTTAAGAAGAACTAAAGATTTATTCTTAGTATATTGAGAAGGTAATCTTGTGGTAAGCAGGTATACTGATGCTAGCTTCCAGTCCGATAGGGATGACTCCAGATCCCAGTTTGGATATGTATTCACACTGAATGGTGGTGCAGTTAGTTAGAAAAGTTCCAAACAAGAGACGACTGCTGATAAGACGACAGAGGCGGAGTACATTGTAGCTTCAGAAACGACGAAGGAAACAATTTGGATTAAGAAGTTCATCATGGAACTTGGTCTAGTTTCGAGCATCGCTGACCCAATGCAATTGTATTGTGACAACAACGAGGCTATATCATAGGCAAAGGAACTGAGGTCTTATCAATAGTCCAGACATATACTCAAGCACTACCATTTGGTTAGAGAGATCATTGGTAGAAATGATGTCAAGATAGAGAGAGTTCCCATCGATCAGAATAGTTGATCAATTGACTAAGCCTATTTCCCAAAAGAGTTTTATGTCACATGTACACGCCTATGGTATTAGATATCAAGGCGATTGGCTTTAGTGTAAGTGGGAGTTTGTTAAAGAAGTGCTCTAAAGGCAATCACCTTTAACACTTATTGTACAAATCATTTTATGATTAATAAAGGCATTTTTCATTATTTCGATGTTTATACATATATGGATTTGATGTTGATCTTAAATTGATTTAATGAAGTCCTTGATACAAAACATAGCATGGAGGAAATCATTATAAGATCATGATAATGAGATTCCTATTATGTGTAATTATATTAGTATCTAAACTTTCCCTTGTCATAGGATTAATGAGATGGGATATCATTAATCTGAATAGACTAGCGCATGTTATACTCCTTAATTAGATCAAGCAGTAGATCTCATAAGCTGTAGACATGAGTTGTTTAGAGTTAACATGTGAATGCTTAGTAAAGGTAGTAAATACATTGGATTGACCTACTATGAGACAATCATATGGATATTCTATTCTAGTGTCAATGATAGTCTCGTCATAGCAATGGTGCAAGTATCCTTTAACTTGTGGTGTTTAAGGATATCTCAAATACTGATCCTATGCTTTGACTCCATTCATCGGTGCCTTTTAGTGGTTACTCATAGGGTGGTGTTTGGGTACAATTTGAGGTATTTGGAGATAATTGAGTAGCCAATAAAGGATTCACCACTCCTAATAGAAGGAGATGATACCCACAGCCTCTTAACGAGGTCATTACTTGAGAGTCTCTAGCCAGAGCAAATATGTGTAATGAAGAGAGTCTTCAATGATACATAGAGTAATGAGATCCTTAAGACAAGATCTAATAACACTTGGAATAGATGTGACATAGTTTGTCTAGTGAGAGTTGACACTCTAACCATACTCTGAACCAAGTGGGGTATGAATGGTGAAAGGACAAATTGCATGTCAACATTGCGTATGGAAGGGTTCGTAGTCAAACCACTGACTTTCTGGTCAATTGGGAGTTATGACGTGTTGCTAGATACCGCTCTTGATTTACTTGAATTAAGTGTTAATTCAAGTGGCCAACATAACTGGAAACCTAATAGGTCACACACATAGGAGATCCGACGGATGAGTAAATGATCATGAATGGTGATTCAAGATATGAGAGAGTGTTTCGGGATTAGATGGCGATGTGATCATAGTAGAAAACATTGCATGGAATGGATTACAAACAAGTGTTGTTGACTTCCATTAATGCATATTATTCATGGTCATTAACTTCCTATAACTTTCATTAATGCATGTTATTCATGACCATTAACTTCCCATAACTTTACATTAGTGATGAGGGTTATAGAAGGCCAAATGGTGCAGAAAATTATGATGATTTTTGTGTATCTTGTGTAAGACAAAAATGAAAAAGAAAGGTTCTTTTTCTTATACACAGACTTTTTCTCTCTAACTCTGTCAAGAGTTCTTATCTTTGCTAGCACAAAAAAAGAATTCTAGCCATCTCCTAGTAAGGTTTCATCCTTCTAGCTTCGTATGGAATTTCATTAGATACGATCTGCATTGATCGTTGTGGTTTACGACAACCCAACGCGGAGAAAATTAAAGAACGAAGGAGATCATCAGAAAGTTATGTAAACATCTTACCTTTCATGTTTTTGTTTTTCTATATCTATATGCATGAGTAGATCTGGTTTTTGAGGTTCCATTTTATTTCTGCTGTGTATATTTGATATATATTATGTATAAGATGCATGATCAGAATCTAATAACACGAAGGCAGGTTCTTCTAAGAGGGGGTTGAAGAATGTCCAGAGAAGAAAGATCAGGAGTAGTGGGAGTTTCACTATGATAAGGGTTGCTTGGGAAGGAGAGGAAGACAGGGTGGGATGTTAAGGGGTTAAGGGTAGGAAGTTTTCCAAGTTATCTATCTTTATAAAAAAGTTAAAATAGAGGTAAAAAGACAAAAGGATAAAGAGAGGGACTAAAGGGTAATAAGAGTGGGGTTAGGGATGGATAGGGAGGATAGGAAGATGGAAAATGAACAAAATAGAGAGGGAAAGACACAGTCTAGAGTTGTTGAAAACTATTAAGCTCAATTTTAGTTCTTCTTATTTGAACTCTTGTATCCCAAAATTTTTTGTTCAAGAGTTCAAAAAATTCTTTGACAATCTTTAGCTTTTGAACACAAGAATGCGTAAGGACATTCTTTACTTAATTAATCTAGATTTTAGTTATGGAGGGTAAAAATCGCACATGTCTAGTGAGGGAATGTAAAATCTGAGTTACCAGTTCTTTGACTGAGTTCTTGTTTTAATAAAAAAAATGGATAAAGGAATGGTCTAAGATATTAACAGCTTCAAAAGAGCTTTAAAATAAGTAAAATTCTACAACCAAACAAGGCTAATGAGAGCTCTTTCTAATTTTCTTTATAGAAAGCCACTCGCTTACTAATTACTGCTCTAATTAAAAAACTTACCAATAAAGGCAAGTTTTCAATACAATTATTAAAAGGATCGACTATTTGGTCATTATTTGGTCGTCATTATTAACCATTACCATTAAATAAAAATTATTTTGTGAAAAAACATTTTAACTATTTATAGTAGTGTTGACCCCATCAAATAATGATCACAAAATTTATTCTTACCAAAATCGCTTACATTTTAGTTCCATTTTCCTGATAAGGCAACCTTAAATTTCTTTGCAAAAAGATGAACATCAAAGTAAACTAATCAGGATTTATTAGTGAGAGAGGAGTTAATTCTACTCACCAAAGAAACTTCCTCAATAAGAAATTAAAAGAGATATTACTGCAGCTATAAATAAAAGTAATAAAGATAGACTGCATGATAAAATATTATGTGGATCGGTTAATCAGAAGAAACTAAAAAGAAATAAAGTAAAATAATAAGAGTAAATTAATATTAAGTAAGTGCAACTATTGAGAAGGTGTGCATCTTTCACACGCATTATTAATGGAATAGTATGTTTAAAAAACTTGAAGATTAATACAAGTTAAGGTCAGAGTTCTGGTATAACATAGACAGCAATTAATTTGGTAAACTCCAAAATTACAACTTTCGTGAAAGTTATGTTCGTATTACATGAATTTTCCAAAGTTAATTACTTCATATTTAACGTTAACTGCATGAGATGAATATGACTTATTATTTCGACACACAAAATGAAAAGAATAATTTTGTCATATCTAACGTTCCTGGATGATTAAGTTCCTTTAACACTCATTCTGCTGCCAAGTCACACATAAAAAACTTAGTATAGTTAAAATATCCCCTCCCGTTACATCTGAAAAACACCAAATGGCCCCTCCCAAGTCCCCCGTCCAACCACCGCAAGAAAGCAAGTCTTCTCATTTGAGATGAGTCAAGAAAATTAAGAAACCAAATGATAAATAAAACCCATTAGCAATGGAGAGTTGGACCTATTGGCTTAATATTATAAGACTTCCGTACATACCTATGCTAAGAACAAAACATTTGAAAGCCTTGTTACATCAACCACAGCAACGTGCCATACAACAGAGTGAAAAAATGGGAAGACTTTCGTATTTCTCACTTCACATGCAATGACATTTGTAAGGGTTGTCACGTCCATCACTAGTTCAAGTTCTCAATCTTCGGATGAGATCAGTTAAGAGACGCTCGGCACTTGGCATATCCTAAGGAATGCTAACCGATAAGGCCCGTAATTTCAACCTTGCACTTAAAAGATAGAATCGCCCATTTCAGGCGTCCCTATACCCCGGCCCATAATCTCAACCTCTCCTCGCTATGTGGCCATCAACTTGAAATGAAATTCAAATAGGATCCAACGGTTGAGATTTAGTACTTATTTTCTCCAACAATTTTGGACCTTTAGATTGGCCAGTTGCTGGTTTACAACAGTCTATTTGCTCTCTGGTTCTATAAATAGAGGACGCATCGACTGTGCAAAGGCCTCTTCAACTGATTTCACGCAGACTTTGGTTTTAGTAATTAACAAGCAGAGAAATTACAAGAGAGGCAATGACTTCGTAGTCGTTTGGATACCCACCAATCAGCTGTTTTTTTAGCTGATTGGTGGTCATCAACGTTTGGAGAGGAGCTTTTAAAGAGCTTATTGAAGTTAATCAGCTGAAAACGAAAACGCTACAATATAGGAGTGTTTTTGTGCGACAGCTAAAATAAAATGTAACAAAATTCAACTATACTCTTTTTTATATGTAACCACCACCAGCAACTAAAAAAGAAAAAAAAAAGCATCAAACACTTCAATCCTTCCTTAAATAAGGACATTCTTTTCACTTTTCTTCTTCCACTTATTTGTAATACCAACTAGCCTTCAATTCTTTCATTTGCGTAATATTTTGATGTTTAAATTATATTCTTGATTAACTTGCAATTAAGTAATACACGTGTCATATTTTTGTTAGTTTTAATATACAACAATTTCTAGTAAATAAGACAACTTAGTTGAGGTTCCTAGATAACTACGTTTTAGGAACATTATTTGTTCTTATAATTGTTTTATGCAGTTATAGGTTATAAATAAAATGTTGACTTTAAACGAAAATGAAAATAGAAAGAGTCGCATAAATTTCTTATAGATGATAAAACAGTACAGGTGAACATGACTTCTTTAAACTCTAAATTTTTATAAGAATATTTAACGAAATACTAAGATATATAATATTTATACCTTTGTAATTTTTTTAAGTCATGTCCTCATAAGTCATTTTATACATAAACAGCTAACACTAAACAGCTAATTTTACCAAGCATCTCTAACAAACAGCTAATACAATCCGCTGGTCAATTCAACTGATACAATCAGCTATCAACTAACAGCTGATGCAATCAGTCGATTGTCAAATAAGGCCTATGTCTAATTTCCCAAAAAATTAAAAAAAACTTATGGTTACATTCATGGCTTAGTTAAAGACGAGACAGAAAATAAGTTGATAAGAGCATAAATATTTAGCAATTAACCAAGTCTCGCCAATATCCCTAAGAGACATTTCATCGAACAATTCATAGGCAAATCGAATTTATCTTTAATTAATAAAAATCTTTTAGGTAATAAAAATAATAAAAATTTTAGGTAATAAAAATTTTGACAACTTTTTACTACTGTCAATAATTCGTTTTTGTTTATATGATATTGTTGTTGAGCATCTATAAAGGTTTCCGATGTATACCTACAAAGGGACTCATTTGTCTTAATATTAGAAGCATTATAATCTATCCTTTTTAATACTCCACTCCATACATAATTAGAAGTATCAGTTTCAAGAATTAATCATCATCATCATCATCCGATGGCAAAGAAAGTTTTGGTAGGTGAATATATCTTAACTGTGAGTAATAGATTAGGATTAATAAATTTTATAACTTACACGTAAAATAGATGGCTCACCATTAATCAATCTTTTTAATTCTTAAATGTACCATTCATCTAAATCCTCGACAGATGATTAACTGACGACAATGGACGATGGAAGAAAAGCTGAAGAAGAAAAATGTTGGCGATTAAGAAAAAAGACAAACGATGACGATTAAGGCAGAAAACCAAGAAAAAATAAGCAGGGGAGGGAGGGGGGCCTTCGTCTTAGGTTTAAGATCAAAGGAAAAAGACATCGTTTGGACGACATCGTTTGGTTTAATTAAAAATGTTGAAGTTAAAGACCCAAATGACGTCGTTTAACTTTAAATTTTACTGACGGAATGATAGTTCCGTCGGTAATTTACCAACGGACATTTCTTCCATCGATAAACTCCTACGCCTATTATTCCCGCCAACCATTGCTGCCTATTTTTACAATGACCTTCACTATTCCGTCAGCAAAATTTCGCGGACAAATTCCTTCACTTTTACTGATAGATTTTTTTTGTCGCAAAATTACCGATGGAAACTAAATTTTTATCGCTAAGTTACTACGGAATTTGTTCTATCGGTAATGTTCCATTAGTAATTTGTAATTTTCTTATAGTGTGTGCTAGACTTTTTACATTCTATTAATGTCCAATATTAATAAACAATAACTAGGAATAATTTAAGGATAATATATAAATATAATATAAATCTTGTAATTATAATCTAATTATAATTTTATTTTTAATGTATAATTATTTCGTAAACTTTATTTTGTATATTTAAATATATAAAATAAATAATTTTCAAATTATTTTATCACTAAATTACGACTAAAACGATTAATTATAGTTATAAACCATAAGGAAACAGAAGGTGGGCATCTCCTCCGAAATTGCTTGAATGTCCGGCGAAAGGAGAGCCAGAGCCGTGGGGTGCATGCAGTTATTCTTCTCAAAGGGCATCTTCTGCACGGGGACGTACGTACACAGGAGATCCGTTTCCTCAACACATCAAATTTGCATAAGATCATGTCTGCACCGACACTAATCCTTGGATTCTTCTGTTTCCCTCAACCAACAGCCAAATCCTTTATCGTACAATGCTACAAAGTGAATCACCGAGCAACTAAGTCTAAGCGTGTTGCATGTGAATGGAGTAAAAAAAGAACTACCGAGAAAGTGAGAATGAAGGCCGACAGATGGTTCCATATGTTTCTTTCTAATTTTTGCCACAACCAGACTGTTCTTTTCTGTTAAATGTAAAATATCATTATTATTTAAAATTATTAAAAATCTTTATAATACTAATTTTTTAATCTTGTTTATTACAAATAAAATTGCAAAAAAAATTTTTTTTAACTTTCCCTGAAAAAAAAAGGGGAAAAAAACGAAGCAAGAAGATAAGCAGTCTAACAGAGATGAGATCCTCTACATTTACTATCCCGCACCAATTATGTTCTACACGATTTTATCCATACATTTCTCTGAATCTTACATCAATCCTATATATTTATATGAATGAGATCGTGTAAAACAAAATTATTACAGGATAGTAGATATAGAGGATCTGTTTTCTGTCTAACATGTGAGAAGACACGTAATTTGGAGTGTTGACCAAAGTTTTCATACCTATTTGGACATTCCATGATTCATTCCATCACTATCACGTGGTCAAGAAAAATGATGACACGAGAAGGAGAATAAGAAAAAAGGTATCGGCATATAATTAATTGAAAGGAATAATATTTTTCCTTTTTTTACTTTAATTTCAATTGCTGCGGGTCTTATTAGGTTTGAGAGATATAAAGTCACGGTGTTATATGCATCAAAAGCTTGGTGGGCCAACTCCCTTTGAAAACTCTCTCTCAATTCAAAAACGTTGAGTCACCTTCACGTGAAAGAAAATATTTTAAAATTCATTTAAATATATGTTAAAATTTATAAATATTAATCAGAATATATTTGTGACTTAATGCTAAATTATTAACTCGTTAAACAATTTATCAAATTTTTATAATTTACATATTATTATATATATGTTGTATAGTTATTGAATACAATATTTAAAAATAGTAATTAAAATTTTCACTGATATAATAAAAATAATTTTGACATCCGATGAGTATTTGAATAAAAATTATTAGATTAAATATTATAATAAAATAAAATAAATGAAAATAATCCCATGCTTGAACCTAGATTGCGATAATTCCGTTGAGATATGAGGTTTGGGGAGTTTCACTAGATTGCAATGTGATTATCATAATATACATGTCTACCTAAATCACAAAATTTTTAAGAAGAAAATTTTAAAATACAAGTTTTGTTTTCTTAAAGCTCAAGAACTCTTACAAAGTTTGATGTCAAAATTGCAATGATTTAAAAGTTAGACTAGAAGTTAAACCAGTAAAATAAAAGATTTAAAATTTAAAAATTTTAATCAGTATTAGGCCGTCATAATTAAAGATTAAATAAAATTAAAGAATTTAAAATATGATTGAAATGTTCAAGTCACGAAAATAGTCCCTTTGTAAAAATATAAAGAAAAAATTGAGTACATTATGATGCTCTCTTGACTAGTGAAAAATGGAGAGCTTTGTGTACTAGGTACGTTTAGTTTTTTTTCTTATCAATCGAAGAATTTAAAATTTAATTGAAAAATATTAAATGAAGATTTTTTATAAGAACTTATTAATTTATAAAAATTGATTGATTAATTAATAAATTGAACAGTTTTTAACAACTAAAGTTATTAAAGTAAATCGAACTGAAAAGTTGAAAATCAAATTTATAAAAATCGACTGATTAATTAATAAATTGATTAATTTTTAACAATTAAAGTTATTAAAATAAATCAAACTAAAAATTAAACTGTTTAAAATTTTAAAAATTGAACGGAAGATTAAATTTTCTAACCATGGCAAAATTGAACGCATCTCACTTTTGCCGTAATGTAATACACACCCAGCCTATAGGTCGGTAATGATTTGACTGCATCATTCAGTTGGATCGGCTACTCCAGTCTGATTTATAAACCTGGAAAACGTAACAAAAGTTTAGGTCCAAAGGACTAACCGAAACATCAAGACATCATTCTCCAAAACATTGGGTCAAAAGCCCAAATATAATTATTAATTTGATTATTCAAGATGTGAGTCATGAACCCAGTTTACCATTCGTTGCCTATTGGCAATTTCAACATACTTGTTACCAAAGATTAAAAATTAGGAAGCTCAACCGGTTTAATCAATTAATCATAAAAATTTTTAACAGTTTAATTTTTTAGTTTAGTATTTTACTTTTCAGTCAATTTATTTCAATAATTTTTATTATTAGAGATTGATCAATTTATTAATTAATAAATTTTTATAAATCAATTAATTTTTATTTAATAATCTCTTTTTCAATTAAACTACAAATTTTTTAATAAGTAAGAAAAATATTTTTTCAATTATATTTCAAATTCTTTAATTTTATAACGGTCTAATACTGGTTGAATCTTTTAAATCTTAAATATCTTATTTATCGTTTAATTTCTAGTCCGATTTTTAAAATATTACTTCTTAATTTCACTTTTTACTGTTCAAAATAACAACCAAAGCACAATTCATCAATTATAAGATCTTTTGAATTTTTAATATGTTATAATTTATTTTTTAGAAAAATATTATGTTTTAGTATTAAATTTATGCCAAATTATTATATTTTAATGAGATCGAGCTTTAGAATAATTGGTAAAATTATTCCTTTGTGACTAAAAGATCATTCTCTCTACCGTAGTAAAGCAAGAAGTCTTGTATACCGACACAACCCTTTTTTAAATAATTCTAATAAAATTGATTATTAAATTTAAATTTTATGATATTTTAATAATCAATTAGATATAAATTATATTAAAACTTCAATTTGTTTTAACCGAAATTTTCTTACCTTTTAACGGCTATTAACTCCAAGTATTGAACGCGTTTTCAGGTTTTAACGCGGAATTCTACTTCCCTCTAGCCACTAGGGAGACTGAGACACGAGGCTATTTACGCGATGATGAAAGACAAAAATATCACTCTTTCAATGTAATGTTTATTCGAAGAGCACATCACTTTCAATTTGCTAAACCAATCCTCTTCACCGTCCTATATTATCTTATTAAGATTGCGGTCTCTTCTCTGGTCATTCAATATTTGTTTAATATAACATAAATCCTCTCCCCCGCACTTTTCGTTCTCTTCCTCAACCCCACGAAACTCCCCAAGGCCTTCGACTCCTTTAACCCTGTCACTTTCCATTAGCAGTCCCATACCCATTCCCACACCGTCGGCAACTTAATCATTTAAACCTAACTAACATTGATACGACTTTTTTAATTTAAATATATTATTCTAATATCGATTATTGTCCTTACTTGATTATCAATAAAAAATGATTAAATAATCTTAATTTATGATTTATTAATTCATGTTAAAAAGTGTTAGTAGAGATTCATCTTAATCATAATCTGTTGTTATCTTTTCTAATTATATCTTATCATTCTGTTATAATTTCCTTAAGTCAGCTACTGATTATATCTTATCATTATGCTGTTATTTTCTAAGACATAATTAGCTAAAATTTTCTCAATTATAGCATTGATTTAACGTGTATAAGTACCAATGACTAAAATATCTAACAGTTCGGCCAATTTAGCGTCAAATTTCAAACCGATCAATTTATATTTAGTTATGTTAAATAAAAAATAAATAATATCATTAATTTTTATAATAGTAACATTGGTAAGGAGTGATGACGACTTCCACATGTCAGTACTCTGTTTGATTTTAAAGAAGCTTGTAACTTTTTAGACAAAAATAAATAAATAAATAATAATATAATTTTTAAAAAGACAAAATTAAATATTTTTTAAATAATAATAATAATAATAAATTATTAAAAAATGATTCAAAAAATAAACCTAACGTCTTTTTTTTTTTTCTTTTTCAGCAGACACATTAAACAATAGCCCCACAATGCCAAGTAGCGACACAAAATATCCACAACTCCTTTCCCACCAGACGCACCAAGCTGCTTCAAACCACCGACGCAAACGTCGTTAACTGTAACACTACAAACAACCCAGCTGGCGATGGTGTTGTAATAAAGTCCCATTTTTTTCTAGTTTTATTTGAGCTATTTTTATTAAATAATTTTAATTGCTTTAATTTTAATTTTAGTTTTAGTTATTACTAGGTTGTTTTAATTATTTTCCAAATTACTTTTCTGTTTGTAATTGTTATAATTATAGGACATTCAACATATACTAATCGAATAGCGGCAAAAAGAAAGTTTATAGTAAATCCGACAATACAAGATCAATTCGCCACAAAACCTCACATAAGTACTTATCGGAAGCATGTTTAAATAGCCCAAGGATGAGATAGATTGAGAAACAAAAGAGACAATTCCATTATCGGTCATGTGATACCTCCGTGTTCACTAATACTATAGTACATCTTATTTCAGATGCTCACAACTTAGAGGAGTCTTCTATCCTATGCTTTATTTTTGTAGACTATTTTTATGGCATGCAAGCATCCTGTGTATATATTGAAGACAATGTATGATTTAGGTATAGGAGAGCGAAAACATATATTATAACGAACTCTGTGATTTATGTTTGAATCCGTGAATAATATGATTCATATATTGATTATTGCTCATGATAGTCTCATAATTTTCTAATTGTTGTTTAGAAATAATTTCCAAGCTAGGATACATTTTTGGTTAATAATTAATGTATGAGAGAGACAAACATGATAAATGTTTTTCATTAAATTACTTTATCTTATTGGTTTTATTGAATTAAAGTGTGCAAGATGATGTATTTTTACCTATGTGAGCTTTTAGGCCTAAAAGTCTCATCAAATTTGTGCTCACACGTTTCTTTTTGTTGCGTGATAGCAAACATAAATTGTTTATATAAAAACTTGCTTTTGAATACATGTTGAGACTACAGTTTTGATAAATTTGTGCATAAAGATGATAAGGGTACTTAGGAAAATCATCATTGACCTAGCAAGCCTACCTTATTTTTTAATCCCTAAAAAATTAATTTAAGTCTTAACCTTTTTTTTCTTGAGTACCAACTTTGTTACAATCTAATTTTACCCTTCTTTTATTGATATCTTTAATAATTTTAAACCCCTAAATTGAAGGAATTATATCAAGCTTATTTGTATAGGATTTGACTATTTCCATAAAAAAGTAAATAGTTGATTCAAGTTGCATTGTTTTGATATTTTATCTTTTTATAAATGAGGGGGAAGTATAAGAAAAAAAGAAAAAAAGAAATCTCTTATTTGATGTTCTTGTTAAAAAAAGAAAAAAAGGTAATTGAAAAGGATGTCATTTAAATCAAGTGAGTTTTGGATTAATTTAAATTGAAACTTGTGTGGATAAGTTTGTATGATCTCTTTCAATTTATTTAACCTCAAAACTTTGTTTTGGTCATAACTTACTTAATACACATTACAACCTTTATTAAGCCCTTTTGATTTATATGTTAGGTTCATTTTTGTTAAGTGGTGGAGGTAAAATTCACAAGCAAGCTTACGGAAATAACTCCTATGCTTTGATTTGAGTACTTAATGAATCGTAAATAATATGAGTGTATAGAGAAATTCGTGAGAGGGTGTCAAGTTTATTTCATTTGATTTTGATGGAATTGATGAAATGTTGTGTTTTAATTTTAAAAATGAGTCTTATGAGTGTTTGTTCTCTCAGTTGTTAATTTATCATAAAACTTTAACGTGTATTTGCTTTCAGGATATTTCTGGATAACATGAAAGAAGATGAAAAGTTGTTATGAGGATGAATGATGTATGCTGGAAGACAAGCATAAGTCCGGTGTGGGAGAATTTGATAAGATATTATTTGATTATGTTAATTGGAATTATATATTTTGTTTTGGCTATATTTGGTGGTTAAATACAAAAATTAATATTTGTGTTGCTTTAGGAGATAACATGTGGAGATTGTATCATATTGGAGCATTATTGGTCCAAATCACTAATTTTGAAAAAAGTGGACAAATTACTGTAGTGGATAAGGCGAGATAACACCTAATTCTAGATTCACTCCAAGAGTTGTAATTCAATAAGGAAACTTATTTGCATCTAGATTTGGTTTGTTTTAGATAGGGATCTTTGTAAGATAGAAGTAGACTAGGTTTTGAGTAGGAAAAGAATACATAAACACGTCTACTACCTTCTCTAACATTCTCTTTTCGTTTCTTAGTAGTTTTTTCTCATTCTTTCATTTTCTATTTTTAGTATTAGAACTAAAGTCATATGTGGCTAAATCCAAATATTTTGATTCAAAGGGATTCAAAACTCTAATTGTAACCTCTTTAGGTTTTGTTCTAAACTTAGATTCATGTTATAATTCAAATTTTCTTATTTTGTGTTCTTATATTTCATGAAAAATTAATACTGATTAATCTCAAAAATTAATTTAATGTTGATTATTCTATAGTTATCTATGAATTAAGTGATCTGTAATTGTCATAAATGATTGATAAAAGTAACAAATATATTATTTATGAATTTGCATATTTAACTTATAATAAACAAGAAAACTAAGTTGAATAGTTGTAGCTATCTCAATTATTTATTTTAAGGTCTAGTCTTTTTCACTAAGCTTATTGCTATCATTTAATTGATATGGAATGGAATCATACCCAATTAATCAATGGTAAGTTTTGGTTTGAAAGCCAAATTTGAACTAATTAATTTAGGAAATTTTGATAATTATTATGACTATCCTAATATGTTTTGGACTAACTACTAGAATTGTGAAAAGCATTCTTTTTAGACCAATTATCAATGTTACAATTAGATGATATTTTTCCTTTGAATCGGAGTTAAGTACTCTTAAATTTCTTGCTTTTATATTTAGTTGATTATTTTGATTCTTTGCTAATTTTAGTAAATTAGTTAATTAATCATAAACCCCCACTTTGTTTTTGTCAATTGAAATTAAGAAACTAGTTTTTAGTTATCTTGAGATTCGACCTGATTTCATGATTACTACAAGAAGTTAGAGAATTAGAATTAATTTTGAGAACTTCAACAACTTGATCAAAAATTTAGCGTCGTTGTCAAGGAACTATTTTAGCTTCTTAGTTTCTTTATGTTATTTACAGTTTAATGCTAATCTCTTATTTTGTATGACTCTTTTTTCTCAAATAAGTGACTTGTAATATAACCCAGAAATTGAAAAGACAAAGTGTCATTTAAGGAAAGAGACTAAGCAAGGAAGCGGTCATTTACCTCCATAAATAAAAATTGAAATAGATCTAACAATTGGTGAAGGTTTTAAATTCCAACAAGTTAAAAAAATATATGGCAAATCCTAACACTAGAATGTTGAGGGAGTTAGTTGCACCAAATTTAAATCAACAACCCTTATGCATATGATTTCTAGAAGATGAGGTAGATTTCAAATTAAAATTTGGTTTGATTCACTTACTCCCTATTTTTCGAGGTCTTATAGGTGAAGATTCACATAAACACTTGAAAGAATTTTGTGTTGTTTGCTTTGGAATGAGGCCACAAGGAGTGAAAAAAGAACAATTTAATTTTAGAGCCTTTCCATTGTCATTGAATGATAAGGAAAATGATTGGCAATATTATCTCTCCTGTAGCTCAGTGACAACATGAAATAAGATGAAAAGGTTGTTTCTGAAGAAATTCTTTCCTAAATCTTGAACAAGCAATATCAAAAAAGAGATATGTGAGATAAGAAAATCCATCTGAAAAACATTGTATGAATATTGGAAGAGGTTTAAGGAGTTATGTGTCAGTTGTCATACCATCAAATTCCTGACTAACTATTGATTTAATACTTTTATGAAGGGCTATTACCAATAGATAGGAGTATAGTAGATGCAACTAGTAGAGAAGTTTTGGTAAACAAAACACCAATAGCGACAATACAATTAATATTAAATATGGAAAAAAATTCTCAACAGTTTGGGACAAGGATGGATGCAGTTGTTAAGCGCATGAATGAGGTAAATAGATGAACCTGGAGGATAAAAATTTCAGATTTAATTGTTCTAATTCATCAAATGGTTGTAGATCAATTGTAATCAACACGAGTGTGTAGAATATGCTCATTCTTTGGACATCCTATAGATTTGTGCACTACATTGCAATAAGATTCTTTTCAAGAAGTTAACATAATAGGGATATTTTCTGGTTAACCTCGTGATCCTTATTCCAATCATTATAATCTAAGATAGAGGGATCATTCAAACTTTAACAATATAAATCAAGGAGGGCAATAAAGATATCAACCTCATAATTTCAACAAACAACCTTAAGCACCTACATATGATTAATCTCAATCTTCAAATTTAGGTATGTTTTTAGATGTAGTTATTAAGAAACTTGCTACTAATACTCAATAATTTCAATAAGAAACAAGAACAAAACTTGAAAACTTAAGAAATCAGATCACTCAATTAACCACATCTATTAATAAATTGGAAGCATGAGCATCAGGAAAATTACCTTCCCAAACGGTGGTGAATCCTAAGGATAAAGTGAGTGCAATGACATTGAGAAGTAATAAGAAAATTCAATATGGATCTTCCTTACCAATAGAGGTGGAAAACCACAACAAAGGAGATAAGAAAGATGAAACTCTAACTCAAGAATCAATAAAGGTAAAAGATGATTTATCTTTATTGATATCAACTCATACAAGTGTATCTCCTTTCCTTGGCAAGTTGGCTAAATCAAAAGAAGAGGAACATGAAAGAAAGATCTTAAAAACCTTTTAAAAAGTGGAAATCAATATACCACTTTTAGAAGCCATCAAGAAAATTCTAAAATATGCAAAGTTCTTAAAAGAACTATGCACAAATGAAAGGAGGTTAAATGATAAGTAGAGAATAATTTTAGGTAAGAATGTATTAGCTGTGATAAATAGGACATGACCAAAAAAAGTGCAAAGATCTAGGTGTGTTTACACTTTTGTGTGTCATTAGTGATAAGAAAATTAAGTGTACCATGCTAGACTTAAGTGCATCTATTAATGTCATGTCATGCTTAATTTTTCTGAGAGTTAGATTTGAATTCTTTGTAAGAAGCTAATGTGATTATTTAGTTAGCTTATGGTTCTTATGTGCGTCCTATTGGTGTTATGGAGGATGTTTTGGTCCAAGTTAATGGCTTGGTATTTTGAGTGGACTTTTACGTCTTAAAAATGGATGAAGATAATGTTGAACAATCAACTTCAATTTTTTTGGGAAGGCTGCTTATAAAGACAGCAAGAAAAAAATCGATATGGATAAGGATACTTTTTCTGTCTAGTTAAATGGAGAGATAGTGAAATTTAATATTTTTGAATCAATAAAGTACCCTAATAATTTTCAATCCATTTATTATATGGATATTGTAGATTCATTTGTGCAGGATATTTTTAAAGAAGAAAGTGTCGATGATAAGTTAGAGTTTAATGCTAAATCGATTATCGATAATGCTAATAGATTCAAAAACTTTAAATGCTAAAATTACTATAACTTACAAGAAAATGTTACCTTTTATTTTGCAGGCTCTAAAAATAGAATTGAAGGCCTTACCTAATCACCTAAAATATGTCTATTTAGGTGAAGAAGAGTCGTTATCTAAGATAATCTCAAAAAGGTTAACTACAGGACAAGAGGAAAGGTCAGTAGCAATACTTAAAGAGTACAAAACTACAATTATGTAGAAGTTTGAGAAGAAAAATCCCCGTCAAGCATAATGATGTTAAACAATTGCAGTTTTTATGAGGCAACTCAAAATATGATAGTTTTTATTAGTTTTTGTTTTAGTTATATATAGTTTTCATTTTGCTTATTTTTAAGAAGTTAGTTTTTTGGCTTTTTCCAAAATTCTAAATTTTGTAAGGCATTATCATGCCTTATGTAATGCAATTGTCATGATCAAAGACTTAAACATTTGGAATACTAAATCTCATAACGTGAGATCACGTCTTATGTGATTTAACATTGTATAATAGAACTCTTAAAATTCTAGAATACTAACATTCATAAGGCATGATCATGCCCTATATATGTTATTATTTTGTTCGAATTTAAAGAAATTTGTAAAATTTTAAATAAAAATAAAAATAAAATAAAAATAATATATTTTTTAAAATACTAAAATAAAAATATAAAATATTTAAATTTTAAATTAACAATAATAATAATAATAATAATAATAATAATAATAATAAATTATTCAAAATGATTAAAAAAATCATAATGTCTTTTGTTTCTTTTTTAGTAGACACATTAAGCAGCAGCCCATAATGCCAAGCAATGACCAACCAACATTCACAGGTCTTGTCTCACTAGACGCACCAAGCTGCTTCAAACACCAATGTAGACGTCATCAGCCATAACACTAAGAAGAACCCATCTCTTCATAATGTTGAAATAAAGTCTCATTTCTTTTCTAGATTTATTTGATTTATTTTTATATTACATAATTTTATTTGCTTTAATTTTAATTTTAGTTATTACTAAGTTGTTTTAATTATTTTCTAGATTAGTTTTCTGTTTAATTGTTATAATTATAGGACGTTCAAAAGATACTAATTGAATAAAGGTGAAAGAAAAGTCTAAGGTGAATCCAACTGCACAAGATCATTTTTCCACAGAACCTACCATAAGTACCCATCGGAAGCATGTTTGAATAGCCAAAGGATGAGATAGCTTAAGAAACAAAAGAGACAATTTTGTTACGTGTCACGTGATGCCTCTGTGTCCACTAACACCATATTATATCTCATTTCATATGCTCACAACTCAGGGGACTCTTCTACTCTAAGCTTTATTTTGTTGATTTTTTTTGGCATGTGAGCGTCTTGTTCACAAATAGAGGACAATGTATGATTTGGGTGTAAGAGAGCAAGAGCATATATTATGATGAACTTTGTGATTTATGCTTGAACTTATGAATACTATGATTCATATAATGTTTATTCTTTATAATAGGCTCATAATTTTCTGCTTGTTGTTTAAAAATAATCCCTAAGTCAGGATAAATTTTTGGTTAATAGTTAATGTATGAAAGAGATAAGCATGATTAGTGTTTTTCATTAAATTTTAAGTATCTTATTGGTTTTGTTGAGTTAAAGTTTGCAAGATGATGCATTTTGAAACCTATGTGAGCTTTTGAGCTTAAGAGCATTTATTACCTTTGTGCTCATACATTTCTTTTTGTTGTGTGATCAAACATAGTTTGATTATGCTAAAATAGTTCGATTATGCTAAAAATTGTTTTTGAATACGTGTTAAGACTACATTTTTGATGAATTTGTGCATAAAGATGATAAGGGCATTTAGGATAACCATTATTGACCTAAATAAGCCTACTTTAACTTTTTTAACCCTAGAAAATCAATTTGAGTCTTAACCTTTCTTTTCTTGAATATGAACCTTATTACCAACCAATTTTACCCTTTTTTTGTTGATATCTTTAATAATTTTGAACCCCTAAATTGAAGGAATTGTATCGAGCTTATTTGCATAAGACTTTGACTATTTCTATGAAAAGTAAATTAATTGATTCAAGTTGCATTGTTTTGATTTTTCATTTTTTTTGCAGAATGGGTGAGAAGTATAAAAAAACGAAAGAGAAAAAAAGAAATCTCCCTTTTAATGTTCTTGTTTTAAAAAAAGAAAAAAAGGTGATTGAAAAGGATGTTATTTGAATCAATTGAGTTCTGGATTGATTTAAGTTGAAACTGGTGTGGATAAGTTTGTATGATTTCTTTCAATTTGTTTAACCTTAAAACTTCTTTTTGTCATCCCTTACCTAAGTCATGTTACAACTCTTATCAAGTCCCTTTGATTTATACATTAGGTTCATTTTTGTTAAGTGGTGGATATAAGATTTATGAGCAAAGTTATGGAAATAACTCGCTATCTTTTGATTTGAGAGGTTAATCAACCCTAAACATTTTGTGTATAAAATGAAATCCATGAGAAGGTATCAAGCCTTATTTCATTTGATTTTGATGGAATTGATGAGATGTTGTGTTTTAATTCTAAAAATGTGTCTTATGAGTGCTTGCTATCTCAGTTGTTAATTTATCATAAACCTTTAACATGTATTAGCTTTTAGGATATTTTTGGATAACATGAAAGAAGGTGAGAAGTTATTATAAGGATGATTGATTTATTGAATTGATGTATGCTTGAGGACAAGCATAAGTTCGATGTAGGGGAATTTGATAAGATTTATTTACTTGTGTTAATTGGAATTATCTCTTTTATTTTGGTTATATTTTTGTGCTTATATAGGAAAATTAGTATTTGTTTTGTTTTAGAAGATGACAACTGTTGGTTGTACCAAATTGGAGCATTATTGGTCAAAATATCAAAATATGGAAAAAGTAGACAGATTATTGCAATAGATAAATGGAGCTCATGCCTAATTGTAGATTCACTCCAAGCGTTAGAATTCAATTACAAAACTTATTTCCATCCTTCTTATGTAGGGATTTGGGCTTGTTTTAAAAAAGGGTCTTTGCAAGATAGAAGTAAACTAGGCTTTGAGTAGAAAAAATACAAAAACATGTCGACTATCTTCTGTAACATTTTCTATTTTCTTAGCAATTTTCTCTCAATATTTCATCTTTCTTTTTACTTTTGGTGTTAGAATTAAAGTCGTGTTTGGCCAAATCTAAATACTCTAATTCAAGGGGATTCAAAACTTTAGTTATAACCTTATGAGGTTTTGTTCTAAACTTAGACTCATGTTTTAATTCAAGTATTTCTTATTTTATAATTTTATATTTCATGAATAATTAATACTGATTAATCTAACATTAATTTAATGTTGATTATTCTAAAGTTACCTATGAATTCAGTGATCCATAACTGTCATGAAAGATTAGAACAAGTAGCAAATAAGTTATTTCTGAATTTGCATATTTAACTTATAAGAAATAAGAAACTAAGATAAATAGTTGTAGTTATCTTAATTATTTAATTGAGGATCTAGTCTTTTTCACTAAGTTTATTGATATCATTTAATTGATATGGAAAGTTATCATATTCAATCAATTGATGGTACGTTTTGATTTGAATGCTAAGTTTGAACCAATTAATTTAGAAAATTTGAGACTTATTATGATTGTCCTAATATATTTCAGACTAACTGCTTGAATTATGAAAATTATTCTTTTCAAATCAATGATCAATGTTATAATTAGATGGCATCTTTCCCTTGAATCAGAGTTAAGTACTCTTGAATTTCTCGCTTTATATTTAGTTGATTTATTTTGATTCCCCATTAATTTTAGTAAATTATTTAATTAACTATAAAGCCTCAATTTGTTTTTTACTTGAAATTAAGAAATTAATTTTTAGTTTTCTTGGTATTCAATATGGTTTTACGACTACTACGAGAAGTTAGAGAATCAGAATTAATTTTAAGGACTTTGTTAACTTGATCACCTAACCCAACCTAAAGCCCACAATCCTATTATAATTCCAATATACACCATAATGCCTTAGATGGCCTAATGCAATATTCCACATCTAACATGCCTTTTCCTTTTAATTTTGTCCCAATTCTAATCAAAGGCCTCTAAAGTGTCAAGTTTACAAAAAATTTGGTCATAAACTTGCTACCTGTCATTTCAGATATATGCAATTTAGAAATAATTCCTTCAACCCTCCCCATAATCTAACATAAATTTAACATGCCTTCTCTACATTAAATATTCAACTCACTATAACCTCATCCACCTATTATTCTAATGATTTTATGGAATGACTTCCAGATACAATAGTTTCCTTCATATGACACTTATCACCTATATTGTTGAATCAATCCAACCATATTAAAGTACTGACTAAGTGGTTGCTCGAAATGACAATACTCTTTCTATCTCTTCTAAAAGCTACTTAACCTTACTTATAACTCCTAGACCTTACATTTATGTAATATTCTCATTGTTCCTAATCTGACTATAAATTAAGTTTCTATTACATAATTTGTTAAAGATAATTCTTGTTTCATTGAATTTAATCCATCTGGTAATATTATGATGTCCTTTTAACCAAAATTTCTCTCCTCGTAGGAAGCGTCCATAATAATCTATATCCCTTGAAGATTCTTATCCATTTCACCAATCCCAAACTATTGTAGGGCTTCTCCACCATTTGATATCAACATCTTGATCATCCATGCAATAAAGTTTTCTCAAAATTATTTCAATCACTCAAATTGTCTAATGTTGCTATTAATTGTACATCATGTTTCAAAGAAAAAGTTGTCATCTTTCTTTTACTACATCTATTAAAGTATATACCAAACCTCTTGAGCTTATTTACAGTGGCATTTGGGGACCACTAACCTCTCTATCACTATCTAGTTTACATTATTTTATAATTTTCGTTAATGTTCCTAGACGATGTACCTATATTTTTAAATTCACTCCTAAAAACTTATTTTTCTATCAAAATTAAATTGTTTCACCATGATGGAGTTTTTGAATTCATCAAAGAATCGTTTGTTGATTTTCTTACTACTCGTAGCATTACTTTTTGCATTTCCTATCCTTATACCCAACAATGAAGTGATGTTGGTGAACATAAAATTTGTTACATTAGTGAAACATGGGTCACCTATTTCTGCATAACTCTCTTCTAGTTTTAAACATTTTCCATAATTTTTTCTCATTAATCTCTTACCATCTTCTATTTTACGCCACTAATATCCTCATGAAATTTTGTTTTATACACATCATAACCTTGTTCATCTTCACATTTTTATTTGTAAATGTTTTCCATTTCTTGGTCAAAGGAGAATTGAAAACCCATAGCTAAATCTATTCCACGTGTGCTCCTCGGTTATGCTCCCAACTATAAAGATTATGATTATAACATGTTTTAATAAAAAAAGTTAATATATAGGTAATTGATTGATCACTTTTAAGATTTACACCGAAAACATTTTTAAGAGATTCAAATTTGAGTTTTAATTTGATCAAATTTAAATAAATAAAAATTTAATAGTTAAAAGGGCTTGAAGTCATATACTAAATTGAATTTTAAATTTTTCAATATATATCTAATTCAAAACTATATATGATAGTAGAATAGTTATTTTAACCACACATTTATATGCATAAAGTCTAGATTGATCTAAAAATTTTCAAATTTAATTTGAATTTGAATAAAAAATCTATTAGTTAAAAGGCATTTTAAATCCATTTTATCATCTTTAACCCCACTTTTACTGACATTTAAGTTTTGTTTGGTTTTCAAACTATCATATTTTTGTTGGTTTATGTCCTACAATCAATCACTTTGATTGTATTTTAGTGACAAAATATTTAAATATATTCTTTATCTTGTATATATGTAGATGTATATAATAAAGTCTATGAGATAATTATACATTGCAAATAAAATTATAATGAGATATTAATATGATTGGACTCAAATAAGAGTAGACATTAATTTTATGCTTTATATCTAATTAAAACATTATATGATAAAAATATTGAATTATACGGAAAAATTATACACGAAAAGGTTAGTCAAAACTACTTTAACATTTATAAATATTTGAGTGGTTACGATGTATTGCTAGACGTCAATCTTGATTTATGATTATAAATTGTTTAATTAAAAATTAAAGATAAATTAAAAAGAGTTTTAATTTATCTAATTCTAATTCTAATTTATAATTATTGTCAACATATTGGGAGCCTAATGAGTCTCAAATAAAGAACAGATTGAAGTGAGCAAAATTATTTTAATCAAGTTGGACTTGATTGTAAAGTTTAAGAAACTTTATGATTAAATATGAACTGCTTAATAAATAAAGATTAATGTGAGATATTGGATCTTATTTGGGCACAAATCATATTTAATTAAAATTAGAATTAAATTCAATTAAATTACTAAATGTCCAAAACTTATTATAAATATGCTTAAGCTCTAATAAAGCTAGCATTTCTTTCTTAACCCTCTCTATAAGAATTCATTTCAATTAAATTACTAAAATGTCCAAAACTTATTATAAATAGGCCTAAGTGCTAATAGAGAGTTAGCACTTCTTTCTTAACCCTCTCTGTAAGAGTTTCAAAGTTCTTTCAACTTGTTTTATGGATAATGTTTAAGTGTGTGGTTAAAGTGATTGAGATAGATCGATTTAGAGAACAATTCAAAAGATACAACAAAAATATTATCAGTCTTTGGAATAAAGTACAAATTAAGATTCATACTTTATTATGATTTAATTATCAATTATTTTATATAATTAAAATTATGTTGACTTTTAGGAAATCAAAATTCAAAAATATTTTGTAATTATTCCGCTGCGGTTAGAATCAGGACTTGTCCCGATTTCCCAACAATTGTTGTTTCATAGGTAAGAAAAAGATACTAATTACTTCACAAATTCGATTACCGCTTCATTCATTTTCAGGATTACATGCACAAGATTCAAAGTTTCTGGTAAACTATTGAGATTATTGTGCATTTTTCTCTTGAACAAATTTACGACCCCATTGGCATAGATATGTTGGATTCTATCTTACAGTTGTACCTGGGAGTATCTCTCTGGAGACGTAGAGAAGGACATTGGGACCCTGATAGAGAAGGAAAAACACAAGTGTGTCCCCAGATGTAGAAAACATTCATGGCTGATAAACTCTTCCAAGTACTTCCTCATTGGAAAGGCAGCCGAAATTATCTCACTTGTCCTATATCGAATTGAAGAGTTGTATAAAACCTATGCTTTCCTTTGTCTGTTCTTAGCGAGAAATGGATGTATAATTATATTATTCCAATTTCAAGAACCACATATCCAGCAGTTTAAGCAAATTCTAATCATCAACACAATATGAAGTGCACATGCACTTATTGAATATTGGGCATAATTTAACTAAACGACACTTATCCAAAAGGCGGCTTAAAGACCAAGAAGGCCTTATATTCTAGTAGAATAGAAAACTTTTATTTTGGAAGAAAGTACACGTGTCACTAACCCAGTTCATCAGCTGGAGTGTGACCTTACGAACCGTCCATTTCCATTGCGTGGACAAAGCTGGCTCGTGCGTATTTTACTAATTATTTTGTAAAATATCAGACAACAGAGGATCATAATTACTATTCTCTATATTTCAGATAACCTTTTCGGAAGGAAAAGTCCCGACTCCTGAGAATTGATACTTAGTATAACCCATGCGGTGGTAGGATTGTGTTAGTGCCACGTGGCGTCGGTGACGAATGCAATGCCAGTACTGAGTGGGGCTCAAAGAAAAAGGTGAGTCCCACATAAGCCAAGAAGAAGGTGTTACGAAACCACACCTTCCTTCCCTGCTTCCTCCATCTAGTCTACTTACTCAGCCAGTGGCCTTGGAGCATGCAAACGCGGACAGCTGTCGAACAAGACACGGTTGCATATTATACAATCATAAAACTAAACATCGCTGTCAAAATCGGACGGAGTCGGAGTCCCGTGGGCTATCGACACGGGCCCCAGGCTCTCGTGCCTTATCCTCTTCACCCGCCCAAAACTGCCCTCTGGTGTAGTCTAGTAAATAGGAAATAGCCTTCACAATTGCTAAGCTACACTTGTCTTCTTGTGCTCTTATCGCACCACCAACTTAACTTAACTATGAAGTTGTTGGAGAAGTATATAACGTCACATCTAAATTGACAATTACTTTCTACAGGAGGATTTTGATCATTATTTTTTAAATTAAAAAGTCTCCCAATTTTATAAAATTTGAGTTTTAAAAATTTTTCTATGTTTTAAAATGGCATGTTATAAATTATAAATTATATTTATTTAATTTTAAACTGTCAATTTATTAAATGATTTTTTGGGTATTCTATTAAAAAGAAAATAGGCAAAACCATAAGTTTTGTAAGCGGTAGCAGATTCATTAGTTGGTTGTCACTTCAGAGCTCAAAAGAACAGTAAGAAACATATAAACATGTCTTAAGATGCTGCTTTTCTGTCACCGACAAGTGATGAGGCCGGAGACGGAGACCCAACAAGAGCTGAGACTGTGTGCGAGAGAGAGCGAGATTAAAGACAGGAGTGATGGGGTACATGTGGAGTTATTACATAGTAGTAGTAGCAGTTCTATGAGTAGGCACAATCAAACGACCAAGTGTTAGGTATGGACCATTTCAATTTATGTTTCGACCATGTCTGTGAAATCGTGCAGGCACCTCACTCTGTTGTTCGGCTACTGTTGAGTCTTGGTGACCCATCTACTAAATTTAATCAAATTATTGACTTCAACACAGCAATTATATCCAACGACGTGTCACTCGTCTACTGGCGGTGGGTCCCCGTTCCTTGGAATTTGGAATTTGCCCCTTTTCGCCTACCTAATAGAAAGTTCTAATCTACCTCCTTATTGTATTCGGATGCACACACCTATGATCCATGTGCTACATTTAGTATTCTTTTCTGCAAATTATCACTTTGTCATTCTAATTTTATAGACTATTTCATGTACCGAATTTATTCAACGCACATACTTCCATAGAAGGGATAAAAATCCTCCAATTACGTTGTCCTTTCTAACACTTTCAATTCAGATACCAAAACATAACTCTAACGAGACTTGCACTGCTTCTCATTCCCTTATTAGTGAGTTGAGATGACTTCCAAGCATATCCAACCTTCTTCTGCCTACAAGACTCTCCGATTACTTTGATTTCCCAAACCAACTTGATCTTCTAGTCATAAATGATTAAAACTAAAACTCGGGTCAGGATTGTGGCACGTGGCACGATATATAAAGGGGTTGTTAGGGAAAATCAAGAAGATGGGTATAAATACCTAATTAGGTTGAGGGATTAAGTTTACACACTAACCTTATCAACGGTTGATTCATAGAACACCAAAAGCCTCTATCTATCTATCTATCGAATGCGTTATTGTAAGTGACCCTACGCTCTCTCTTCTGCTTTTCTTTACTCACTTTACCTTCTCCCACTAGTATTTTCTTCTCGTTTATCTCTAAATCTAAATCTAACACACATCGGACAAGACGCAAAGTTACTTACTCGTTTAATTTCGGTGGTTGATCGTTTGTTTTACGTAAGAATTTGTTTTGGATTTAGAGTCATGGCTTTGGATGAGAGCATGAACATGGTTTCCTCTCTGCAAGATGATGATTATGACCACGATACCGATGATGGGTACGACCGACAACCTCATCCACACAACCTCTCCAGGCTGTCTGTGTGCACCAGCTCCCTGTACACCAACGACGACGACTTCGATGTCGAGGACTGCGATCTTATGGGGATGTCACTGTCCAGGTTGTCCATTGAAAGCTTCGACGCCGATGAGGAACTTTCTGACGATGAAAAAGTTGGCAAAATCAGCATGCTTGACCTCTCGTCGGAATCCGACGAAGAGCCCGGTTGTTACTCTCTTCCGGCGACCCCACCTCGCCGGAGGAGTCGCCGTGGTGGCGGTTTGGTGAACGAGCGGTTGATGGTTGGTCTAAAGGAGTACGCTAGTGAAAATGAAGCGCAAAAGGGTAGTGTCACGAAACAGAAGACGAGAAAGAACTCGAGAAGGAGGGTTGTGAGAGAGAGGTGGGTAGATGATAAAACGAAGAGAAAAGACGAAGAGTGTTGCTATGTGGGAATGAGCAATTATGGCCATTGTAACAGTTTTAGTGGGGAGAGTGAAGGTGGTGGACTAGTGGTGATAACGAGGCCGAAAGGAGGAAGAAGGTCACTATGCATGGACTTAGAGGAAGTGAAGGCTTGCAGAGACCTTGGGTTTGAATTGGAACACGAACGCATGTTGGAGATGCCTAGTAGAGTCTCGCTTTCAGGATCTACACTCGATACAAGTAGCGGTGGCAATTCGCCTATTGCCAATTGGCGTATCTCTAGTCCTGGTTAGTAGTGTGCCTGTACTATCTACTCTCACCTACTTAGAAATATAAGATTAATTTCTCAAGTTAGGATCTTTGTATCATGATTACAATCTCTGTACTAGTCTGTTTCCTGTTTTTTACCACTTACAAACATGCAGATTAAGTTCTTTTTCCTTGAACTTGTGTGATTACAATGTTCGATGTCCCTTTTACCTGTCTCTGATTCAATTATGCAACTTTTATCAGGTGATGATCCTCGAGATGTGAAGGCTCGTCTCAGGGTTTGGGCACAGGCGGTGGCTCTGGCATCGGCATCTAAACACAGCTGTGTGCAAGGGTTTTAATCAAAAAAGATGCATACTTCTCATTTTTGTTCTCTTTTTTTATTTTCGGTTTGTTTCCCTTCACTTTCTGCAGTCCTTTCCTTTCTGCGGAACAGTAGATTTCTTGTTTTCTTTTTGGGTGGTGAAAGTGTGTGTGAAGTGGGAAGCTGGAGTTTGTTCTATATGGTTGTTACAACCCTTCTTACTCTTCTGTACATGTTTTTATATCCTGTAAATATCACACGAATGGTGATTGAAGGCTTGATGGTAAGTTAACTATATGCACGATTTTGTTGTATCTACTAATTCGATTGGATATTGTCGTTTGTCGTTGGATATCGATTGATTCGATCATGTATAGAACTATAGATAATTTCGTTGGATACTGGAGACAAATAACAAGTTACAGCGTTCCCTGAAAATGAGGTGGACAGTTATCAAACTGTTCAATCGTTGATATATACTGAAGGATTGAGATCCTGGACTAATCAAGATCATGCAAAGCAACCCTTGTTTTTCATTTACATCTCTTCCAAGCTGAAAATTTCTTCTTTAAACGCCTTGAGCTTATCAAATCTAAAAAGCACAGATCTTAGATATAATCTCTTCAGAATCCTCCCAGGGGCAAAAGTTGAAAGGAGCTCTGTACTGGTTGAGAATGAATGTTCATAATCTCTCTGCTGTGGCTTAAACTACGAAGTTATTCATGTATAGGTGAGGTGGTTGAGCTTGTGTTACCTATTTTCACATCACTAGACCTCAACAATAGAATTAGTAAACACCAAGGTGCATAACGACTGATAACATAAAAAGAAGTATAAAGTCTTCTTTGGTAGAAATGAGAAATTAGCTGGGTAGATGTAGGTGACATTATGTGAAGCCTGGCCTCATATGACAGGCACAGGAGAATCATGTATGCACACATAATGAATGGTTGCAGCTCAATCAGTACATATACAACTGTGACACAATGAGGCAGCTGTGAGTTTTACATGGCAAGGCAATGGTACAAGAGCAATTAAGAACAGTGTCTGGCTAACAACAAATTTCACATATTTTTCACTGACCAGGCATTAAAGATCAAAACCGAAACCAGGTGCAGATTTGGAACGTGTAAATGTGATGAAGAAGAAGATAGAAAGCAGATTTAAAGGGCTAATTGTTAGCTTCGTGGACTGGGACATCGTTATGGTTGAAAGAACATCACTGCAGACAGAGATACCAAGTTCAGTGTTCCATATTTCGACCATGAGACCAGATTCAGATAAAGCGGTTAGTTCTTAAGGAAGTCAAAACTCCAACTCCAAGTAATGAACAAGAACAAGAGAAGAGCTTGAACAAATAATCGCCCTGCTTATATTCATGCAGTGTCAAGCTCAATTGCAGAAGCAAGAATGAAACCAAGTATGTGCATTCATGAAGTAAAAAAAAAAAAGGCTACACATCCAGAGAGCAGTGATGAGGTAAACAGAAAATATATTAACTTGAGAGTTGCAAATTGTCAACCAAGTTAAAGATTCTACCAATTTGTGAAACTACAGATGAGATCCCTCTTATCATTTTGTTAAAAAAGAATCGGCATTAATGAAACAAACAAGCAAATGATGGTAGTAAGTACAAATAAGGAGACTTTGACCTCAGCCTTTTTAATATTTTCTTAATCTGAATCTTATTTCTGAATCAAGTAAAAATTGTAATGTTCTACGCAGACAAAAAGATCAACTAATAAGCTACATTGGGAAATGATGCTGGTCATTGCATTTGCATTCCTCAAACTGCAATGACTTTATCACCATGACGAATACTAAAAAAATTGATAAAATAAATAAGAGGTGAATTTATTGATGAACTGCTGCATATGTTCTCACTCACTTATATACTATATTGTGGCAGGTGTTGTCACAGGGGTAAGGACAGTCAATCGCTTTAAAATCTTCCCGATCAAAATACCAGTCTCCAACAGATTGTGCAATAGTCTGCATATTTGCAATTCAACCGACTCAGTAAATATGATCCTTATTAAATGTAAGCTCCTGCTGGGTGTTATCTTTTGTTAACAACTGAAAATTTAGATGCACTTCTTATTGCTAAAAGCATCACCATTTAGCATCACCATTTTTTTACCCCATAACAAAGGATTTTTCAGGGTAAATTCGCTGGTACGTAAATTTTCTGCTATACTGAGTTTGCCATGGATGAGAACTTATCATATATATGCATACCTATTTAAGCATGGATACTTATTTTATCACTGCATGACGTTCATTCTATTCCCTCAATCCAGAACAATAGCCCAGTTACTTAGAAAGTTAGAGAATGCAACAGATTAATGGAAATGAATAATCTAATATTTTGGCATTGGCACGGAAAGGCAAATTGTAGTTTGTGCATACCTTATTGCCTATCAGGGGAGAATCACTAGCGAACCATGTGTCCTGTCTTTGAGACTGGCAATGAGCAAAACAAGAATTGATAAATAGACCATGTTGAGGCAATGTCGAGAAAGCATTAATGGCACCCAACATTTGATTCCTGAAGTCTGTTTCACAATAAAGAAAGGAATCAACAATAAGAATATATCATGGCTATACTCTCATATATTCAAAATGGAACATTACTACATGAGTTGAAATATAAACTGTACACACTCGAACTCAAATTTTACCTTGCAAGAATCGGATTTGTGATGAATTACATTGAGCATAATTTTGCTTGCAGTTTTTCCAAGAACCAGTTGGGTCAGCTGATGGTGGAGCCAAACTAGATTGAAGCTGATGTAATTAAACATATGAACAAAATTGCAGCAATCAAAACTCAAAGTTCTTTTATATACTATTATGATCAAGGATGTAATACCATTTGTAGTAGTAGTCCTCATATATCGTATTAACAATCAAAAGATTATGAAATAAATGTTAAACAATTTTCCCTTATGAAATGAGGATTTCTATATTAAACAATTTTCCCTTATGGAATAAGGATTTCTATTAGAAGGGTTTCAAGGATAGACTACCTGCCACACGTCGTAGGCAGCATTCAGTAGAAATAATGGGGTCTTGACATCAGCTACAAAATTCTGAGGGAAGAAACACTGAGACACATAGAAAAGAAAGCAATTTAATTTTATATTAAAATCCAGAAATTCAACCCCATTATGAAGAAAGGAGAATATATTACTGAAGTTGGATCCAGGTGGCTGGTACAAGAACTAGGCAAATTGCTTTGGGTATCCTGCAATTCATACGCATGGTCACTCATGCTAATCAGAAATATGAACTTACAAGTCGGGATAAAAGAATACACACACGATTCCTGAAGATAATAACAGTCAACTTGAGAACCAAAGGAAATACTTAAATGTTAATCAACCTATGTAGTTATCCTCATAACATCACTCTGGTTATGACAAGGAAAGTACTAAAGTAGTTCTCTTTGAACATAATGCTGATGTCGGAAATGAAAAATATACATAAATACCTGCAAGGTAACTACACCTTCATATATATTCCTTAGTGTGCGCCCACCTGATATATCTAATCTATTTGTTCAGAGAGTAAATGTCAATAAGAATCACATGTCCAGTTAAAGGACATCAATAGAAGTCATGGCAACCAAAATATTGAATAACTTCTTACGCATCAAGAAAGAGCCCAGCATCACTTAAGCATTTCACTTTGGTAGTTTGTGGAAACAAGGCCCTAAGCTCATCGCAATGTAATATTGCAGCCAAACCACCAGCAGAGCAGCCAACAAGAAAAACCTGGAATTCACAGATCAATGTAGTGATTCCAAATGCGTGACCTGAACAACTATTTACAAGGACATGGATTTCGCAGGCCTGCAAATGTGAGAGCTGAACAACTATTGAACAGGATGTGGTAAATGCAACACCTGCGTAGCTTCTCGCATTCCTTTATCCATTAAATTCTCTATTGCAGCTGACCAGATACGTTGTCCTCGGAAATAAAGCTGTGCAGCCTGAAAGAGAAGTAATGAAAAAGTCAATACAGCTGCCAATGCTTGGTGTGAAAACAACCCTTTAAACCATCGTTTACTGTTATAGCCATTGTCTATACAGAGGAAGATTATCCTTGCTAAAGAATTTATGAAATTAACACAGTACTGACCAAACTTCTAATCTTAGAAAAGAACCAAATTTAATTTGCTATTTTCTTCCTGCTGATATTGGAGGTAGTTGAACTCCATGTAATAATATCATTGGATTACAAGACACAAACTTCAAAATTAGGATTTGAAGTTAGAGTGTTTCCACCAACCTCATCTTGACCTTCCCCACTAAAAGATGCTCCATCACAGTAGCGTATCTCGACTCTATTCCAGTTAAAGAAATCTGCAAACAATAAGGAAAATTTCACCCAAACAATCAGTAAGGTAAGATATTATTATTTAAATAAGCCGTATGTAAAACTTCTGGGTCAAGAAGAAACCAGGATTTTCTTGTTTCTTATTGCTCATAATTCCAGTGAACGGTATTTCCTTTTCCATATGTTTTGATGAACCATGGCGACTAGTTTTGCGGTAAACGCAATTTTTGACGGTATTGCACCAACCCCCTCCCTAGATAGAGGCACACAAAAAAGAAAAAAAAAAAAGGGTCCTAATAGTGAGCAACTACAAAGTACCAAAAGAAGTTGGAACTGAAAGATTTAAGTATCAGCAAATTACCGAACGTTGTTATACCTGAATCCTAAATGTCAATACTTGAGTGTTTGTTTAACATACCTCCAAATTAACAACCCAGCTGCTTTCACCTGATCCAGAGCCAGGATGCAAGTGATAGGCAGGCAATGTTCCATCCAAACAGACTGGTATAAGAAAACATTACAGTGAGAAGTAAACAAAGATAGCTAAGACAAGACAGCTAGTGTACTAGTCCATGATTCATCTAACAAGCACCAAGCAGCTTGCGACCATGTAGATTTGTTAAAACAGCTGAGCAGCAATCAATTCAGACAAGAAACAGGACAATAATGGGAATGACTAATGTAGCGAGTCATACATTTCCATGATCAAACATCCAAACGGATGGAAAAACATATGAAAACTGAAAAGAATGGACCTTGAACAAAAAAAAAAAGGAGAGAGAGAGACAAGATAACGAACGGGCACGGGCAATAACGTTATATATATCCTCTACTCTTCACTCCAATTCCCGAAAACAGAGCAATAAAGATAAAGAGTGCGAGAGTACCAGCTCCTCTGGAGTCAGCTCCCTCAATGAGAGTAATGGGCACCATCAGAGGCCGAGCAAGCGGAGAAGGAGAAGAAGACAGTAAGCCATCCGAGGCAAAGACTTTATCACGAAAAAGACTGTCTTTTGATGGATCCAGAGCAGCCACACTAATCAAGCTACAAGGCTGTAAGCAGAGGACCACCACCAGTATCACGGCCACCGTCATTCTTCTCCGAATCCTCACAAAAACTCTGCTTCGCGGTGCCCACTTGCAGTAAAGTAGCCAAACAGTGTAGCTCCTTAAGAATAAAGAGACAGAGAAGCAGGCCTCCAAATATTAAGCGGACGCTTGGGGCGAGAGTATTAAAGCACAATAGTCCTTGGCAGATACGTTAAGGACATAAAAGAAACGACATGTAATGTAAGTGTAAGAAGTCTTATGTTTTACTCAATAGCCTAATCCCAATGACTTCTTCGCTGTTTGATTTGATAGAGACAGCACCTGGAATCGTATTCTAATTTGAACGAAAAGGGTAAAAGAGACAATTTAATCTTTACTTATTTCAAATAATATATTTATCATTTTAAATTATTAAAAATTTCACTTTTATTTTTAGTTTTATTTCTTCTTTCAAAATTTAGTAAAATGTGTTAAATTTTTATTAAATTTAATTTTTATTTTTATTTTTTATAATATATGAAAACTATAAAAATTAATTTTAAAATTTTAATCTGATTTTATTATTAATTAATATATACTATGTAATTATTTAATATTAATTGTAATAACATAATTTAATAATTTAGAATAAAAATTAATTTCAAAAATATATTTACAATTTAAAACATATTAAAAAACGAATCTCAAAATAAAAATGTATGGAATAAAAAATTTACAATTTAAAATATTTAATTAAAAAACATTTTTTTAATATTTAAGTATAAATAAATAAGTTTGATAAGAATTTTATAATTTTATAATTATCTTAATAAAATATAATAAATTATCACAATACCTTAAGCCACTCCTAAATTTATTTCGAAGTATTTTTATAAAAATAAAATTATATTTAAACAACTACATAAGTTTATTATACAATTAACAATCCATCACATAATTTTTTTTAATAATTATGTATGATTTTAATAAATAATATTTTTAACACACTACAAATTATTCTTAAAATAATTTTAAATAATAATAATATTTTTAAAATAAATGAAATAGCTGAAAAGTCATCTCTATTCAATCAAGATGAACATGCTTAGACTTCATATTCACTTGTTAACAATATTGAAGTAGAAAATTTGCTTATCAAGATCACATTGTTTTTTTTTTTTATTGTGTGGGAAAAATAATGAGATTGTTATATGCCTGTTCAGGAGTTCAGATATAGATTCATCCTTTTGTTGGGGTAAACGCCAATGTGTTCAGTTTCTGCCAGTTAATTGACACAAGCTTTCCGATAATCACGTGCTTCTCTGCTTGATTTCTGGGTGATAAAGAGGATTTCTGAAATTCTGGACATTTACTTACAAATTAAGCAAAAGCTGCAAGCTCTGTTTTATTACTCTGAAAAGGTAAAAGACAAACAGGCTGAAAAGATTGGAAAGGCATTTGAAACCTGAGGGTATGCCAGAATTGATGTGGTGTACATAGACAATGAGTCATCCTTCAGGAAGAAATAATATCATACATTTGGCTTCCTGAACTTTATCGATAAAGTTGGAAGGGAAAAATTTTAGAACTTGTGGGGAAAAATGTTAGGATGATGACCTAATGGACGAGATCTGCTCATCACCATCTTCTCCAAAGGTATAATTATTGTAGACTTTGAATAATAGATCCCTACAAGGTACAACAGCCCCAAGCTTGATGCAAGCAAGGAATGCACCTGAAAGTTTCCTATGAAGGCTGTATGCCTCGTCTGGTGGTGGTGTGAGCCTGTGTTTTAACATTGTCGCACCAAGGTTACTGACACTTGGGGTAATATTGTTGGCCCTGAAGTCATACCCACCAGGCTTCGAGAAAGGTAGTCCCACAATGAAAGCAGCCTGAACATGCGCATCTATCATTATCTCTGATTCCATTCCTGTGAGGAATCCTAGTCTTTTTGACATCTCAATCACCGCATCCCTGTCACTATTGGCACATGCCACCACCTAAAAACAAAATATTTTCATGTCTTAATTGAAAATTTCCTCTTCAGACAGGGTTCAACAAAACGTAATCCAAATCCAATCCCATATCAGAATATATTGAACATTTTCAATTCACGGGCATATCAGAATATATTGAACATTTTCAATTCACGGGCTCAATGGAATGAAAACCGATGCTACTTGTTTGTGTTGCCAATTAGGAAGTCAATGTGGGAAATGGAAAAATGTGTTGATGCAATCAAAGAAAACAATTGCAAGAAAAAAAAGGTTACCATTCTTAAATAGTTATCGACGAAGCTCTTAGGATAATCCCGAGCTGCTCCAAAATCAATAAGATTTATCGTCTTTGTGGCCTCTTCATACAAGAAATTACTCCAATTAGGATCTGTCTGCAGTATAACAAGTGAAAAACCGTCAAAGGCAAATGTTAAATTTCAGACCTTCCTTATAAATGCAATGCCAGTAAAAGATGTCAAGTCATATGGAAGACAGAAGAGATGATCTAGAAAGTCATTGGACAAGAATCCTGCCTGCATAAAGCGGAAGACAAACAACTCCATTAATGTGAGTTCCAGTAACTTCTGCCCAACATAATTACGAATTTCTTGGCTAAGTAATGCCACCTTATCAATTGGAACCCCTGTAGACAGAAAATTTCGAGAAAAACTAAAGGATCAGAATCCATAAATGGTAACAAAATAGTTTGAACAGCATTGAGAGTTTATAAGCTTTCTTAAATGAAGAAATTCAACAGGCAAAAAAACGAGACAAGAAGAAACTGCAAGAAGTTTACCATGGGACATATACTTCATTATTTAACCAAATATTCCAAGAAGTCACATTCAGAGATGTTTTCTTCGTGGAGATTTGGCAATAGCAGCCCTAGCTCTCAAGAATAGAGTATACCAGCCGCTTTAAGTAGAAAAGTAACAGAAAGCACAGGCAGACATACCAGAAACAAGTTGTGTAGTTAGGACTCTTTTGCTTGAAAGCTCATCCAACACTAATGGAACATAAAACCCCTTGGCATCTGAGAGCAGATTACGAAATCTTTTCTGGTTGGTTGCCTCCAACTCATAGTCACATTCACGAGATAGTTCTTCTTTTGCGACCTTCAAAAGCATTCATATGTAACATTAACATTATGGAACATCAAAATGAGAGAAGGGCTAAAGCCTACAAGTCAAAACTTTCAAAGCAAAATGTCACATAGTATAGAGGCATGACTTCTTTCTATGAATGTTAACTTGAAGCAGATCAAATAACCATAGCAAGCAGAGGCGTTGGGTTCTCAGATATCAAAGGGAAAATGCCACATTAACGTCCAGCTTTAACTATCAAAAATAATCTATGGAAACAAACATATGAACACATTAACCTTCATAGCTCTGTCAAGATAAAGCCCTTTTGGGATTAGATTTGTGTAATCCAACAGAAGTTTCACATTTTCAATGTCACTCTCAATGCTGTCTCCAACACCAGGGTATTGAATTTTCATCGCAACCTCCATACTGCCCCTTGTTACTGCTCGGTGCACCTAAATAGTTCAACACATAAGCCATGTCAAGAGTCTGAAAAGGAAAAGAAAGCATGAACTATGCAGTCTGACTTTAGGAAGATTAATAGTAAATCTAGCACAACTCACAACTGAATACCCAGATTTTTACTGTAAATTGGTAAAAGAAAAATAAAACAAATGAATACCCAATCTGGTCCACTAATCCAGAATGTAACTAAAGAATCCATAACATTTGTGGAAGCAAAGGAAAAAAAGAAAGCAGAACAGACAGAACATCTCAATTAGTATCGTGGATGTGTTTCTATCAAGAAAGTTGCCTATATAGGTCACCTGGCCTATACTGGCAGCAGCAAGTGGTTCATAATCAAAACTTGTTAACTTGGTTGACCAGTTGGAACCTAGTTCAGCATTCAAAACCTCATTGAGTTGGCTCCTCGGCATCACATCAGCACCTTGGCGAACAATATCCAAAGCAGCCAAGATCTTTCAAAAAAAAAAAAAAAAGACGACATAATGTTAACCAAAATATAAAGTTCACAACCAAGTAAAAGACACAATATGTAAACTTTCAGTAAAGCACAATGACGAAAATAATAAAAAACGAGCAAGCCCCCTTTCAGGCTTTTGCAACTCTTCATATCACGTTTATCTGTGCTCCAATAACTTTAACAGTAATGACAGCTTCACCTCTGTAAATGTTTTCATGTACATCTCACGAGATTTACAATAAAAGAAATATTCACTTCAACCTCATGTACAAAATCCAGTCAATTTTAGTTTTTTGAAACACTCACAACGGTTGTAGAAATATATGCAAAATTTCATAATTTGATGCAACTAATTGTTTGCAGTTTGTACTACATTGAAATCCAAGAAGCCTCAAGCAACACTACCATTGCGGATGATGCCAGGTGCACAACACAGATAAAAGAACCTAAAAGTACAACAAGAATGCCATTGAATTACAATACCGGCGCAGGGACAAGAGACTCATCCTGAATACTCAGCATCTGGCCCAATTTGAGGGCAGCACCACGCATTCTGCACAATGCAAGAGCCAAACGCTCCGCATTTTTCTCAGACAAAAATGGGGATAGCGCCGATTGCTTGTCCTGCAAATTTTGAGTGCCAAAGGCAAGCCTTTTCGCAGATTCCTGAATCGTTCCCCATGCAAGCCCAGCTCCTAGACCAGCAAACCTTTTACAAGTTATAGGATATATGAGTCAAGATAATAAAGCACAAATATTGTATTAACATTTGATGTAATTACTCACCCAAGAGCTCTAGAAAAAGGAGTAGAAGGCACCCTCCTTTCTCTCGGCTTCCTCTTCTCCACCTTAACGGCGGTCTTCATCGTCGCCGTAGCCGTATCCGCCGCTTCTCCGCCAACTGCATTGCCTTTATCTTGCGACTTTTGATCATCAGTTTCTCTAAACAAGCCATAATCTTTCTCTAGATCACCAACTTTAACCTGAGTTTCCTCAACAACGGCATTATCTTTTACACTTTCAACGCCCGCCTGTGGTTGAGAAGCGTCGGGTTTCGCTCCATCAATGGAATTTGCGTGGTCAAAGTAGACGACCGACTCTTTGGGACGAGGAGGAGAGAACTGGCGCACTTTGCCCTTAGTGAGGCCCGACAAGTCGGTGGCGGAGAGGAGAGCTTTCTTGGCTGCGGAAGCAATTAGCTTTTCGAGGTCGGCGGCACGAGGGCGGTTGACAATCTCCTTAGCAATCAGAGAGAGGCCGTTCACAAGCCTCCCCAGGTCCTTAAACGAAGTCATAATAATAAAGTCGTCGCGCGCGTAAATTCAAGCATATTTGAACTGGATTGCGACAGATTGATTGCTGTAGTATTAAAATTTTCGCCGCCTATCAAGAGGGAACTGGAATGTTGGAAGAGTGCGAGTCCCTCCTGAAATCTGGAGAGTGTCTCTGTCTTAAGAAGAAGCATAGACATTAAACTGCGGAGGCTACGTTGATCTTGCACGGTCCATCAGTTTTAGGGGTTTGGAATAAGCCCTCTTTAAGTTGGATCCTGACCCAATTGTTTTATAACTATTCTGTAATAAGCCCTGCTTAGTTGCTTGTTTTTTCTAAGAACAATAACAAATAACAATGCTTAATTTTTTTACATATCTTAATTTAATAATTATTTTTAAAAATTTCTAATTAGTGTTTATTTTTTTTAAAATTCTTATAAATCAAGTTAAAAAAATTGTTTTTAAAGAAGTTGAAAGTGTGGCTCTATGATAGGTTTCCCTAACCTCTTCAGGTTACATACTCACACAATAACCTGTAAACTGAAGCAGTAAGGGATTGTGAAGGAAAGGGAAAAGGAAAAGATGGGAAATCAGAAGTCATGTTAAACTAACTAACTCTATCTGCCATAGGCTGAGTAATACTTTGCTATATCCAAACTTTAATAACTGAAACATCATGTAAAGGCAAATGAAATGGTTGTTCAGATCCATTTTCAATCCTTCAATTAACTCTGATTGCATCTTTTACCTAACCAATGGTACATGCACCTCTATCACGACCTCAGAAAACAATCTTACATACTTGTCCCAGGAAACCTCTGTTAGGTTCTTATGAGATAATGGAAAGAAGCATCACCCAATAAAAAAAGGTGCTGAACCTTGAGAAAGTTGGAATGCAGGAAGCAGGAAATATAAAATGTATACTGAGACAGCAGATCAGCCTTCCAACGGTAACTCTCCGCAGTTGATAATCCTGCATGGCTTGCGTGGGGTATCTGTCCTGCTTGTCTCAACAGATTCAAGTTTTTGCACAACATCCATTCCATCAATGACTTGCCCGAACACAACGTGGCGATTGTCTAGCCATGGGGTCTGAAGTAAATGAATCAAATTACAAATATCGGAAGTTAGAATTTGATGAAAAAGATAACCAGCATGGCATGAAAGAAACCTATTCCTAAATATTTTAGCTTTTAAGAAAAATAAAAGCATCAGGCAAACAGATGAAAATTAGGCAAGGCATGCCATCATCAGTTAATGGACATAAGATATGGAGATGCCAAACCAATTTCAAGCCTGGTCTTCTTGTAGAAACTAGAGTTGCTAGAAGCAGAAATCATGAACTGATATTCCTTTTGAATAATTTATTGCTTAGTAATCTATTGCACACATGCACTCACCACTTGAAGCACAATGGTGTCCTCACACGAAATTGAGTAAAGAATTAAAATAAGCATAATCAGACACACAAACAAAAGAGCAAGAGACTTGAAAACTAAAATTATCCAAGAAGTAAGCGCTAATCCCCTAATTCCTTCACAGGTTTTCAAAATCAGTATTTTCCTGAATCTTATTGCCAACTTGCTTCTGACTGTCGTGGCTTTTGTTGAATTCAGTACAAAACAAAACATCAAGTTTTCAGTACTTCGATATTCCAGGAAAATATATGCAACATGTTTACGTTGAAGTGAAAAGATGCGGAAGCTAGGATCTCTAATCAAGCAAGGCTAAAAGCGGATATGAAATCAAGAAATGGCCAACATAAAGCAGCTATTTCACCTTTACTGTACAAATAAAGAATTGACTACCATTGGTATTTGGACCGGCGTTGGCCATGCTCAACACACCAGGACCAACATGCTTCACTGCAATAAAGTGATTGAGATATTAATACTACAAGGACCCTAATGAAATCAACCATGTGAATAAAAAAGTAAGAACAAGAAATATGACATTCTGCTGCTCTCCCCGTACAATAACCCTCTTCAGAGATCCAACAAATACTCACAAGCAAAGCTCTCATCTTCAAAGCTAGAACCATATATGCTAACTCCCCCAGTTCCCTGCAATGAATGAACAGAGCAATTCTTGTTCAGTAAAATCATCATTATGTTTCACAAGCATCATGAAAGAAAGCATGAAAGATTACATTTCCTTTAGTGAAATCCCCTCCTTGAATCATGAAATCTTTAATAATCCGGTGAAAGGAGCATCCTTTGTAGCCAAACCCTCTTTCCCCTGCACGATTGATGGGTCAGAAGCAATCCACAGAACCGAAAACCCAACATACGGATTAAGAGAAGCTTGCCTGTGCACAGGACACGAAAGTTCTCAACAGTTTTTGGGACAGCGTCACCAAAAAGGCCCATTACTATCCTACCCACAGGTTCACCCCCGACATCAACGTCAAAGAAGACTTTGGTTGTCACTTTCGCCTGTAGCTCTGCAGCCTATAGTACCACATTTCAACACTTACCCAAACAGCAACACGAATTACAGCTGATAAACATACAAACAACAACAAACACGGCAATTACATTGGCCATGGAGTTGGCGCATGTCATTCTCCGATGTTTAACAAGACTGGTTTTTGAAATCTGTACAACGGGAAACGCCCTAGCATAGTGAGATTTAGATGTTAGTACAACAGTAGTCCTTCTCGGAGTTGGAGTTTGGGAGTGGTTTAGTTGTGAACTAGAGCTGGTAGATATAGCTTGTGCCCTGCTCACGTTAACAGCATCCTGACAATAACTACGCTGTCATAACCGAGAGAACCACGACACATCTCCAGTTAGATTCTTACAGCAGCCAAACCTTAAACAAACGTCGCGGAATAAGAGAAACTTAAAAAGGGTACCTGAAATGCAGTTCGTGGGGTATGCACCATTTGGATAGAGAACGCAGAAGCCATTTTGGAGGAAATCGGAAAACACTTCAAGTCAACGAGCGCCGAGAAAGGACAATAAATTCGATAGTCACTCTTTCTAGATAAGAGTATGGAAAGAAGGAAGTGTTGTTAAGTGGATTTGTAGACTCCAAGTCCATTGGCTTCCCCGACGAATCTTCAAAATATCCGCCACCACCGCCACCACTTTCGCTGTTGGTCATTGGACCAAAAGCCTCAAAGCTACATGTCAATGTCCACAACCACAGACGTTTCATCATTCTTTTGTGCCTCCTGAAGATGGACCAGGCAGCCCAATCACATTGAAGAATAACAGGTTCAAATATATTTGTATCTTACCTTAAAATTTTCAAAATATTAAAACAATTATTTATATATATAAATATCTCTTAATCTATATGCTTAAGACAACATATATTTTAATTTTTAAATTTTTTGTAAAATTCAAGTTTAATTTTAATGTTTTATAATGTTCAAATAAATATTACGCGTTACGAAAATAATTTTAATTAATCAATAAGTAAATAAAATTACTAATCCTAATCATAGTTTTACTAATCTAGTTTACATGACATTTTTAAAGGAATAAATTAGGGTTGATCATTTTAGCGGACTTTATAACCATCAAATCCAATATTAACTAAACTATTTTCTATATCTGAATTTTTTTATATAAATATATCTTAAAATATTTATTAGTGTGCAAGAGTATTGTCAAAAAATATTGATTTTAATGGTCCTAAGTACTGATAACATTAGACAAAGTTACAACATTTGACTCTCATGATAATTGAAAATTGTCATAATTATTAATTTAATTAATTCTGTAATTATTGAAAATATATTTTTGAGCAAATTATGACAATCAAAATTTCATTAGGCTATGAACATGAATTTATTATTGTGTAGGTCAAATCATTTATTTTATAATTTCTGTTATTTGTTAGCAACTTTTAATTCCTAAAATTTTCTTTTTTAAAAATACTTAAATTTTTACAAAATACGGTACGATTGAAATGTGTCATCATTATAGTAGTGTAGTTATTCCCAGATGCAATTCTTGCCTAGAGAAGATCTAGCACATGTTACTAATGTTAATAACTTAATACAAAAACTACACTTTGGAGATTGTTTGGATTTTGCAGATATTGAAATGAAATATATGACTTTACTCTCAACTTTACCATAACAGGAAAGTGAACTGCTAAGTATGCTCTAGAATTTAGATTTTCCTAATTTGAAAATGTATAACTGATTGATGATATTGTTTACAAAAGAGATCCAAAGAAGAAAATTGATTAAGATTTTCTACCTATTAGCTTTTTGATCAAAATAATTAAAGCAATTTCATATCGAGCTTTAAGGGCTTTATCATATGAATTAGTTGATTCCATTTTACATAGGTTCCTTACTTTTAGGTTATATTCATGTTAAGTTATCGTTTTATGTTAACTTAAGTTGTACTAAACTATATGTATTATGTTCATTTATTGTATGCCAATCTTGATATTTTAAATTTCTCAATATTTGTTTCTCATGAATTTTACTTGACAATTCCATTTGAGTATACTAATTGGCATTTAATTGTCTTACAATTGATGATTGAGAATATAAGTGATCTTTCGATTTCATAAAAAATTGAAATATGATTATTCACTTTATATATGTACTAGCAGGTGAAAATAGCCCATTGGCATTGTTGTTAGGTATCTTCGACGGGAAAAAGAGCCCGTTGGCACACTTGTAGTGGGCTAAACAACCCACTGGCAGGATTGTTAGGTATCTTCAGTAAGCAAAACAACCCGTTGGCATGATCGTTGGCCAACTTTGGTAAGAAAACAACCCATTCGCACAATTATTGGTGCGAAGACAGTCTATTGGCATTGTCGTTGGGCACCTTCGGTGGACAAAATGGCCCATTGGTGTAAGGCCCCAAATTGTAGCCTAGTTGGAATGTTTCATTGAACATGTGTTCCATATGAATTATGTTTTTAAAGAATCATACTTGGAGAATTGGAATTAAATTGGCATCATAGATATTTAAGGTATTAATGTTGA
>JANZXP010000009.1:21562912-21581472 GCA_027576715.1 Erythroxylum flavicans
AAATGTTAAATTCGATAAATTAAAACTTCAAATTAAACATTTTATCAAAATTACATATTCAAATTCTCAAATTAACAGAACAATTACAAAAAAACATTTCAAATATTATAAAAGGCATTTTATCGAACACCTCATAGGCAATATGTATAATCTCAATCTAACCATAAATCAATTGCATTTTTCCATTATTTACTAACAATAACACATATAAACAACAAATAAACCAATAATTACATAAAAAACTGCAAACATCAACAATAATCAAGCAAGATTTCATAACCAAACATTCACGTTTAACACAAAAAACATGTTTTTTTTTAGAAATAATACACTCATAAGAGAGTTTACCTCAAACAATACACGATGAGTAAGACAACAATAAAAAAAGGCCAGAAAACGAGAAAGAAGGAGTCGAAAAATAGAAGACGATTGCGAGGAGAGAAGAGAAATGAGCGTGCGGGGGGGAGAGGGGTGCCGCCTGACTTAAAAGCACTGGATTACCGACAGAACATAACCTTCCGTTGGTAATCTAGGTTTTCCCCCGTCGTATTCACGACGTAACTGCCAACAATTATCGATGGACACATAACATTCCGTTGGTAAAAAAGCGGCAATTTAATACGGTAGAAACTCAAATACCAACGAAACACAAATTTCGTCGGTAATCTATGTTTTCCCCCGTCGGATTCATGACGCAACTGTTGACAATTACCAACAGATCCACAACATTCCATCAGTAAAAGCGCGATAATTTAATACGGTAGAAACTCAAATACCGACAGAACACAACATTCCGTCAGTAATCTAGGGTTAGCTGAACAAGACGCGGACTAAATATGACGACAGTTAGTGATGGAACACAACATTCTGTCAGTGAAAGAGAAGTTGGAAACCCAAGTACCGACGAAACAAAAATTCCATCAGTACTCTAGGGTTATCTCAATAAATTGTCGACCCAAAATACCGACAGTTACTGACGGAAACTGGATTCTGTCAGTGATTAAAGCTTATCGTCTCATCTTCATCGAAACGATGACGTTTGTTAACCATTTACCGACAGAAGGCTGGATCCGTCGGTAAATCAATGAAGCAAATTAATCGTGAGAGTAATTCCCACATTCCTAACCAACGGAAGATGCTGTTTCTTCGGTATATATACCAACGGTAACTTTTCTGTCGATAGGTGTCTGAAGCAATTAAATTGTAGAAACGGTTCCCACATTTTTTTTCCGACACTATAGGTTTTGTCGTCGCTATATGCCGTCGGAGATTTTGTACAAAATTCTTCCCTCCAGTATTTCCGACGTATGTATTTTTTGTCGCTAAATGCATTGTATTTTCTGATGGAATATACTGTTCCGTTGGTAAATAGCGACGGAATTATTTCCATCGGAAATATTCCGCTACTATTAAGTGATTTTCTCGTATTGGGAGAGAGTAATTCACCCTAGGACCGTCTAGACCTATTAATTCGATAATTACACAACTGATTAGGTTTTTGTAAATTTCGGATTAAAACCCCTTTCTATCACTTAATAGTTTCTAGGTTGGTTTTGGGATTGGTTTGTGTGCTTGTTATCTTATTTAGATTTCTACAATTCAATTCTTGAAATTAATTATTTGATTGGTTTATTTTTTCCATTAGTTATTCGTTTTGAATTATTATAGCTTAGTACGACCTTAGATTTTAGGACTAGCTTAGCTCTCCTCGTGCAATCGATACCTTAATTATTACGCAAACAACTCGTGCACTTGCAGAAATATCCAAGGTTATAAATATTAAAATTTAGCGTACGTAACCTTGTGAACAATTTTTTGGCACCATTAGGCTTTTCCACTATCTTTTGTTTCTAAATTAGTAAAAAAATTTTGGGGCATAAGGTAAAGGCACATCAAGACTTCTTAAAGTGATAATGAGACATCTGAAGAGTTGAAAGCTAAGAAGAGATAAAAAGAACGATCATGGAGGAAGTATATTATAGGGATCAAAAGGGTTTGGAGAATTCAACAAGCCCTAATTTGGTTGGGGAAATTATCATCCTTATGTGAATCTGTACAGTTTGGGGTGACAGAACCACCGTGATTTCTGTTGGCCCAATAATGTAAGGGCACACTTAGGACATCAAGGCCTATTAGAATTTCAGTAAGATGAGTCCAGTTAATGGAATTCCAAATTGAACAAAATCATGAATAAGCTAGCAGACATGGAAGAGAATAAGAAGAGACTGGAAGAGCAATTTGATCAAGTAACGAAAAATTATGCTACTTCTATTCACAACCTGGAGATTCAAGTAAGACAGCTTTCCCATAAATTTTTTTAAAGAAGTGTGGAAGACTTTATGAGAAATATGGAATTAAATCTATGAGACCAATATGAGGCTATCACACTTAGGAATAGGGTAGAGCTAGAAGAACCAGCGAGAAATCAAACTAAACCCGACCTTAAAGAAGACTAAGAAATCAAAGAAAAGACTGAAGGAAAGAATTTCAACCCTCCCTTTTATTCATCAGTTTTTGATAAACCATATATGACCGTCGAAAAATCTTAGGGCGATAGTTAGGAAAAGAACTCTATCTTTTGGATTGATGATGATCAAATGACATTGAACATAAATGATGTAATTAAGAATCTGAAAGTTGGTAGCTCAATCAAGATAATTGATGTATTCGAATCTTCTAAACAACAAAAGGGCAAAGAACAGACAACAACAGACATAAAGTTTGAAGAAGTGATGAAGGTCTCTATTTGTGAGGTGAAAGAAGTAGAGGAGATGAAGGTGATTAAGGAAGAAAGAAAGCAACTCACTTCATACAAGATAAACTGTTGGATTCAATAGAAGATTTTGGGAGTTTCGTTATTACCTATTTTATTGACAATTTGTTAATGACAAAGACATTGATAAAATTAATTGGCTTTCTCAACTTTATTAATATTGTCCTTCTGATCATTTTGCAATTTGTGGCTTACTCACAGACTACAAAACAGATGTTGAATGAGAAGGGTGGAAGCAAGTCACTCATAATTGATCCTGGCTATGGCTTAAAGGATTAAGGTCAAACTAATGACCATAAATTAGCACATTCAGTAGTTAGATTTAAATTGTTGTATAGTTAGTTTTGTTTTAAGTTCTTAAATAAGTTTTGAATGATTTGGAAGGTTTGGATTGCTAATTCTTTTGCTCTTTTGAATCGCTTATAAGATAGGGAAACCCTCTCGATGTCAAGTAGCTTTGGTCTCAACACTATCTCCATCATCACCTTTATCACCATAAACAGTTTCGTGTTCTAACTCTTTTCCTTTCATTTTTTTTAGTATTTTATTCTTATGTTTTCATATATTGTGTTTTATTCCCTTGGTGTGTTTTTGTACCCTATTCACATTGAGGACAATTTGTTGTTCAAGAGTGGGGAGGATTGTGTGTTTTTACCTTGAGTGTGAATTTTGCATATTGTATGATAATTTTTTTAAGTTGTATTTTGTGAACTATATGAATGTGTCAGTGGCTTAGATGGAGTGAATTTTGTTTAATTTTAAACATAGCCTATTAGGTTGTAAATAATCATTAGCTTGTAAAATTAGTGAATTAGGAATCTTTGGAGAAATATGCAGCTTAATTAGGATTTAATGTAAAATTAGCACCTTATAGGTTGTCACATTAATTCATAATTTGAGGCCTTTTAACTTAAGTAGCTTATTTAGTATTTGTCATAGAAATGAGTAGCTTAAACAATAAGGTAGGTAATTAAAAAAAATTTGGTTATATATATCACTATTTCACTAGCCTTCGGGTTATTAATAAAGCTAGTAGCCAGTTGAAAAAGTGATATATCTAAGTAACCAGATCGACTCGCATCACAAATATGTGCCTTCGTGTCAAAAAGCTATAATGACGTTTCAACTAAGCTATGCAATAAAAACATGACTTAGTTGAGTAATCAGATCGACATTCATTACCAATGTTTGCCTCCGCATAAAAAGACTAAGTCTATGTTTAAAAATTTTCAAAAAAATTCAGTGTTCCTTAAAAAAACCTACAGGACTTACAATAAGCTTGACTTTTCATGAAAATATACTTACGAATAGTTACAGGGTTTGAAGGACCCAAGAATTATTAATGTGTGTGTGCAATTCAAAAGGGTAAATAAATTAACAATTAGATCTCGATTAAATTGTATATTTAGTCCAAAGCCCCTAGACATAGATTTTGCAGGTTAATGATTAGATATAATTTATATGATTGTGTTTACAATTAAATTGATTTCATGAAATCAAAGCCATTGCCTCATTATTGCATTGTTAGTTGTGCGTTTCTTTGTTTGCCTGAGGATAAGTAGACGTTTAAGTGTGGAGATGTTGATAGTTATGATTTGCATTGTGTTTTAGGGTCTGATTTGTTAAGTATTTTGGGTTATTTTGAGTGTTTAATATGTATTTAGGTTTCAATTTTGTTATTTTATGTGTTTAGTTGTTTTTATGGGTTAGTATGAGTCTTTGAGCTTAAATGTTATATTTTTGAGGTACCTTGATGGGTTTGTTAGTGTTTCAGGCTAAACAACGAAGAATGGAGATGTTTCTGAGAGTTTTAGTCCAAAAATATGGCCCATGATCGTAGCACAATAGGCCATGATAGTGACAGAGAGAGGCAACCTGAAAGGACCCTAGCCACGATCGTGCATTTTGTGTGACGATCGTGACAGAGCGCTACGTGAACTTTGGCCACGATGTCGGCCTGAAACACAAACTCCTATTTCGTAAGATTTGTTAGACCCTTTTGACCCTGATTTAAACTTAGGGCATCCAAAGTATAAATAAATCATAAAAGGCCAGAACCAGCAGTTGTGGAGAGTCTGAAAAGGAGCGTCTTCACGTCAGCCAATCCTGGAAAAACCTAGAGAGAAATCAAAAGATTAAAGAAGAAGACAAAGGAAGAGAAACATGAAGAAGAAGCTTGACGCTAAGTACTTCCTGGAACAGGTGGTTTCCTGTTGTCGTTGCCTCCGTAATTTCATTCCAGATGTATTTTTTGATTATTTCAATTTTAATCATTTATAGAATTGAAATAGGTATTGAAAATAGGTTGTGTTGAATGTTGAGTTTTGTTTATCCTCACCATTTTGATTTTTGAGATTAATAAAGTTTGAATGATTGTATTTTTTATTGATTTAATTCTGCTCTTAATAACTTAGCAATAGATTGAGAAGGTAAGCTGATTGAAAATAATCAAATTGGGCTAATGAGAGTTAGGTGATTTGATAGGTGAAGAATTAAATTAAATCAGTATAATCGTGTAACGAGAGATCGAGCATAGGTTCCCAGTAGGTTATTAGACAATTTAGAGCTAATTTAGGTTTTTGGTCATTTGTAAATCGAGAGATCACAATTCCATAATTTAAATTAGTGATTATCAATTAGGGTTAAGAAATATAACTCGAGAGAGAGTAATTCACCCTAGGATCGTCTAGACCCGTTAATTCGATAATTGCATTATTGATTAGGTTTTTTTAATTTCGGATTAAAACCCCTTTCTCTCACTTGATAGTTTCTAGGTTGGTTTTGGGATTGGTTTGTGTGACTTGTTATCTTGTTTAGATTTCTGCATTTCAATTCTTGAAATTAATTATTTGATTGGTTTATTTTTTGCATTAGTTATTTAATTTAAATTATTGTAGCTTAGTATGACCTTAGATTTTAGGACTAGCTTAGCCCTCCTCGTGGGATCGATACCTTAGGTACTGCGTGAACAATCCATGCACTTACGAAATTTACCAAGGTTAATAAATATTAAAACTTAACATGTGTAACCTTGCGCACATTTAACATACAAGTATCCTGATATGTGTTAAAATCACATTAGCATATGTTTTGAAGGGACATAAAAAGAACTTGACTATTCATGACATGAGGGGCTTGTTCATCCTTTATTTATTTTTTAAAAAGGCAAATAATTGAAAAGGAAAAAAGGAAGAAATGCCTGGGTTCAACTAGATATTTCTCCTTGTAAGAGTTACATGTAAATGTAACCCCATATATAGTTGCAATCAAGCGAAAACATTTTTTACAGCTTATATACCAATGTTTTTGCAGAATGTGTTAAAAGGAAATACGAGCTTTAATCCATGCTGTCTAGAAAGATACAAATAGATGTTCGTTATGAATATTCAAATTAGATAGATAATATGTGAGATAAAGTTCATAGTAGAATATAAAATGTATGTACCTTGTCGGCAGACTTTAGGAAAATGATCTTTGAAATTTTTTATTTGATCCAAAAGACACATCAGGATCATATTTGAGGTAAGCCTATTAGGTAACAAGGCCTGTTAGCTGCTTGTTAGTATGTTGCACCCTGGAAAAATGGTATTTATAAGCGTAAGCATAAAAAACATCTAAAAATGTGTACCGAAATTTGCTTGTTGCAAAACTAAAGACAGGAAATATTGAAGATCAATTTTTAAATTCTACAGCTTCTTATATTGGGGGATCAATGAGAATTGCATAATCAAACCATATGGTTAATGTAACACCCGAAAATTTTAAATCGTAAGCCTAAAATGAATATACAAGGATAAATAAGAAAAATATAATAGTATGACAGAAATGAAAATAGAATTACCATTATAAAAGTGAACTTTTAGCCTACGACATACAACTACTGGATAAGTATGAAGGGCTATGCAATTTGTTAGCCTTCATTTGTAGCAAAAACGTCCCACATTAATAATAAAATGGTTTGTTGTCTAATACAAAAATGAAAAATGTCAAAAGAATCAAATGTTATCGAAGTTCATTAATTGCAGAGAATATTAGGGAATACAACATATTATTTGTTGGCAAGAACAAATTTTTGGACAGTACGAAACTTTGCTGATGCACCTCACATCCAAAAGGAATCCCATTCTTTTCATTTTCAGAAGACTGTAAAGGAATCTTAGGAATAAAAACTATTTTTCCTTTATGAAGTCTAAAAACAATCTTTGTAAAAATTGTGCACTCTTTTAATTATCTACTTATCAATCTTGTGTCATTGCACAAACCCTTTGTTGGATTCAAATTTCTTAGAAGCATGATTAGATAGCCTTCTTTCAATAATAATTTATGAGGAGGTAGACCTTTAAGGTTCAAAGAATGAAAAAATCCTCATAATCAACTTAATGTCTTTGATCAACTGTTTTGTCAAAACTTACATATGAATGTAAATTTCTAGACAATTTGTTGATCATCATGTCATTAATTTCATCAACATAGCTATTTGTTAGACAGAGTACACATCTATTTATCATCTAGTATGTATCAAATGAATATATGGCTAAGTCAGGGAAGACGTTTTCAACTAACCTGATGAAATCAACAATACATTAGAAAGACATTAAAAAATAAACAAACAATAAAATGGACACTAAATGATAAGATATAAAAAGTATAACCTATTGAGAGATTCATCTTTGTTATGATAAGGAATAACCAACTGTTTGGGTAAGGATATCTGATCTTGGCCATCAACATGTTCTATACCTTCTCCTACCCTTAATAAGAAATCGCAAAAAGCTAGATCTGATATAACTCTCATATTTATTGTTAAAGATAATTTATGTATGTATGGCCAAAGATGTGAATTTACAAGACTTGAATCAATTAACTATTCTTTTAATGCCTGGTCTATAATAGGTAAGGTTTGACAAAAATCACCACCAAAAACAACAATCTTTTCACCAAAAGGCTGATTGGACTCTATGATATCTTGCAGTAAATCATTAAATGTTTCAATGGCTTCTCATTTTGCCATTAAATCCTTGTACCATAAGATGAGACTGGATTCAAATATCAATTTTGCAATATTGTTGTGCTTACTTAATTGACAAACTTTCTTCTTCGAAAAATCAAGTGGGATTTTAAATCTTGAGTGTGTTGTCCTACCACTAGGAAGGATCGATGCTGCAACACCTAATGTTGCAACAATAATTGCAACATGACCCTGTGATCGTAAAATTTCAAGAAGCGCTCTGTACAAGAAAGTTTTCCTAGTTCCACCTAGACCATTAATAAAAAAGTTGCTACCATTTGAACAAAAAATTGAATCTAAAATCCAATCAAATATGTATTTTTGTTCCCTATTCAACTTTTAATGTAATTGTTGTCACCTGCAACTAAATATAAAAAGAAACCAACTTCCTGCAATATATATTAATGTAGAAGTGGAAAGTAGGGATCGTTCTTATGAGGAATTCAGATGTTAGTAGTTATGCAATAAAAGGTTAAATAGAATTTAATTGGAATACAAAATTGAAAAATAACTAATAGCAAAACAATGAGAATTTAACAATTAATAGGAATAAATCTTGGTTTCTGGTCTCCTTCATTATTGAACTAACGTTGATCATGGACATTAAAAATAATCAATTTATTGGTTAAGCATTCGTTGTGGTAAATTTCTTTACCTGTTTTCTCTTATGTGTAGTTAACTGAAACATGTATTCGAATTAACCCTTATTAATCAATAATCTAGATACGATCTCAGATTTAATTAATTAATAGCTTTATGAATCAAGAAAATCGACTAACTAGACAACATACATACGAAGTATATTTAGCCTAGACAACTATTTTTCCTATAATCATGTCACTAACGTAGTAGACAAAAATCCTAGTCGCTACTTTTGATTAAAAGAATTGAACGTCAACCTATTTAATCTAGCAATTGATTGAATAAAATCACAAACTAGTTGCGCGCATAGCTGTAAAATCAAACAATCAAATAATAACCTAGAAAAATAGTTAACACTTAACTAATAAATCAATTCAAATAAAGAACTGGTCTCACAACATTCAGAGTTTAGTAACTAGGATTTCGTAAACCAAGAAATAAGAGTTTAGTTACCCAACATCAAAATTTTTCCTAACTATTTAAGATTGTCCATGTTTGGGGCGTTCTTAATTTTCTTCTTTGTTTCTTGTCCAGCTGTCCTCGTTGTTGCTTGATTTTTTTCTTTTTTGATGGGTATTATTCTCCTCTATGTTCGTCTTCTGTTCTCTTCTTTTTGTTTCTTCAGCCGCCACCTCCTTGGTTTTGTTTTTTCCTCTTTTTGTTGCTTCAGCTGCTACCTTCTCTTCTCTATAGCCTAAACATTATTTGTTTTAAGTGGATCTGTTTCCTTCGTTTTAGAGAGCCTCTTCTTACTTGATGTTTACAACCTACGTTTTCCTTTCCTATTTAACTCATAGCCCCCACTTTGTTTGATTCAACCAGGTCACGTTTCTTTGTTTCCAAATAGGGCCACAATCTTACAAACTCTATAGCCTTTAAATACAAGGCTAAAGCCCAAAGCAAAATCTCTAAAAAAATTCTGCTGTTGACTGTCATATTGTTATCACTACACGAGGCTATGTCTAGTTAGGTTCAATGGCTGGTTCAGCCCTTATTTAGTCCCAAAATGTTTGCAGTTCTTTCTTTTTGGTTCCAAAATACACCTTGACGTAAAACAAGATTAATTTCCATTAAGTATAACTTCAAACCTCAAAAATGAAGAAAATTAACACACAAAAAGATAGAAAATAAAGACACTAACAATAATAACAAATCTTCTAGATCAGTGTGTATATTTTTCTCACTTTGTATTTCTCTAGTGAGATTCTCATGATGATCAGCTGTAAAATCATATTCTATAAAATGATAATCAATCAAGCTCTTCCCCATTTGTTCTAGGGATCTATTGATATCCTAGTCCATGGGGTCATCCTTGTAACGTCCTCAGATGAACATGCATTATAAGGGGAAGCATACTGGTAATCGGAATAAAGATAGTCTTTAAATGTTTCCCAAAGTTTCTTAGGATTCATTGGTGAACAATAGAATAGAAGTGTAGCAAATAAAAGTCTATTCAAAGCTGGCATTTGAAAAAAACCAGCCTCCTCAAGAGTTTGTTCTATATAAGAATCAGATTCTAGCAAGCCTAATTTTAGTTCAGCCTCCCTTAAACAACTTGTTTTTTCACCTTCAATAGTTAATAAATCATCAAATGATGTAGGTCCTTTAACATACATAAGTAATAACCTTAGGTAATACCTCTCTCCTTCTTTAGGGGTCAACAATAACCAACCTTCCTATAACTTTCTTTCGGCTTCGTTCTGACCTTGTTATTGTCTTTGGGGTCCAAACAAAACGTTCTAGAAAATCTTTATACAAACATTTCATCTCCTTAGCTTTTTTATTTGTCAAATTCATTTTGAAGAATTCAATTAACATTGTTTTTGTAATCTCAATTTTTTTCAACAAATAATACAAATATGAATTTTTGTCAAAGGAGATAGATTGTTGATCGGTAAGATGAACCTGAAGAACATAAATCGATGGACTAATCTCTGCTAGATGAAACTTATATATACACCAAAAAGCTTTAGGAGGCGAAAGCCATCAACATTCCTTGAAATTACTGATTTCGTCAATATCAACAGTGGTCTATTAATCAACAATACTAAAATTAACAAGATCATGGCCCTTAAAGACATTCTTATACAAGTACTTAATAAGCTTAATAGTAGAACATATTTCAATATTCATGTGGCAATCAATGAGAAGTAAAAGGTACAGACTACGAGTAACCACCCACCTATTATCTACCTCGTGCCTACAAATCTTTACTTTTCGGCCATTATCTCTCCTTCTATAACATGCATAACTATCCTCATCATGGACAGTAAAAGGAACAAAATTTTTAGGATAATGGTTCTTGCACACACCATTTCTTATACAAAGGTTGTCTTTATTCATATGCCCACAAGGATCATGGATAATGTGTTTAATAACAAGAGAATATAACCACAAATTTTGAACAGGGTTTGGCATTTTAGTAGATATTTGTTGGTCATAAGATTTTGGATTAAATAATTTAGAATGCAGCTTAAGTATTAGCAACAAGTGAGCATGAGGGAAACCATGCTTTTGGAACTCAATAAAATAAACATATATGGTAACCTCTCCAAAGATTTGTTTCTTGATTAGTTCATTTTTAAGGATCTCAAATTTATCTCTAAAAACTCTGGCCAATTCAATAACCTTCAGTCTGACTAATGGCAATACTATCCAAAACACCCTGCAATATCTTTGTCCTTATCTCATTTTGTCTCCTTCTATGGAAATCAAGTCTAGTTGTTTAAATCTTTATATAAGCACCCACAACAAATTGCTAAAGTAGCCTTAGCTATGGAGCAGCATTAACTCATCATGTTCTCTTATTTGGAACCTGTAACAATAGTACTCTCTAGCAGTAACAATCCCTTCTTCATAGTATTCTTGACCAGTAACTAAAAATTATACAAATAAATTGAATAAATAAAAACATAAGGTTAGATGACACTAAAAAAATGAAATAGGATAAGAAAACTTGCCTTTATTCTCCATATTAAACAAATCAAATGGATCAGTAAAAGAACTGAAATTAATGTCACATCCCTCATTTGGATCATTGTTTCTCATTCTCTTTGAAAACAACTGCTTAATTCCACAATGCCATCTTGATTCACCACAAGGAAATAAAAGAGGATACTGAAGGGGATCATAACAAGCATAGTAAGATTTGATTATATAACTTGTGCCTGAATGACTATAGACTTAGATGTGTAGAGAATGATCAACACTTTCATCATCCATCTCAATTTATATAGCCGCTACTTATGATGCAGTAGGTAGATTGTATACAAGTTGATCAAGGCCAAAATAACACCTCAAGACTACTGTATGATTATCAAGTGTCGGAATGTCTCTAAGACTCCTAAGGATCTTAGTTTAGGGATTATATTGTAGACCGTCATAATCAATTTTAATTTATCCTCACGAAGTTTATCACAACTCTTTGTCCTTCTTGTAAGTTCCTCATCAGTATCAAAAAAATAGAGTTGGATACCAAACACTTTATCAATTGTCAAAACTAAAATGTCAAAGAAATGATAAACTTGACCTTAAACATGAAATGTATAAACACCTTTCTTATTTTTTGTTAATTCTTAATCATACCTAGCTCCATATGAAGTAAAAGCCACATTATTATTACATGTATGAATATTCTTCCTGAAATGCTCAGACTCTTCATCACCATCATTATATAACCATTTTAGAGCATACGACATTTGACGAGCCACAATGGAAATCTCTACTGACTAATAACAAAATAATGACGGCTCTAAGTAGAATCTTTTGGCAGCACAATGCTCACAGTTGGGGACAAAAGGAAGTTGTAGAGGTTCAGTAGGACAATTCTTTAGGCACGTTAATTTTCAATGAGAATGATGATGTTTTATCCCTAAAAAGATTTATAAAAGGGTTTATCACTTTGAGGAGCAATAATAATACAAAACTACAAAGAATATAGCTAAAAAGATTTCTACCTTGATCCTCGACAAGTACCATTGAGGTCAATGGAATAGAAGAGGAAGATATATTTGGATAATCCAAATTATGATGCATATTATTAGACACTTCAATTGCTAATTCTCTACCGACAACTTCTCCTAGTCGAAGAGAGGAATGATTCATATTGAAATGATCCACACAAAAATCAGTAGATGGATTTTGTACCAATTGACTACTGGAAGGATAAAGAAACAGTTGATCATCTACAATAATGCTATCAATGGTAGAAAAAACAGGTTGATCACGAACTAGTTGACATCGACATTCTCCTATAGACAAATTAGGTCGATAAAAATTATCTGTCATCTTAGACATATCAGTTTTAGACCTCTTCTTTCTACAACCAAAAAAAGATAGAGCATCATTACTCTTCTTTACAGCATAAGTTTTTCAACGCCGCTGTAGAAGGTCACGTTTTTCATTTTCTAGCATTTCAACATACTTTTTATGCTTTTGGCATTTCTATCCATCTCTGAAAGTAGATAAACCTAGAACGAAGGGAGAAATATCCAATAACTATACACTCTAAAAATATCTTATAGAAAATGAAGAAAAAATAAAGCCATAAATTAATATAATAAGATAAAATTATCAACCTGTAATTGTTGTTCTTCATTGTATAATTATATAATAAAATTTTGATATATGCGTACAATTTAATTCTATATTAAATAGTTATATTTTGCAAATAAATTTAAGTAGTTAATGATAATTTATGTTAAAATAATTTTATACTATATTGGTAAATTTCAATATGTAACGTAAATTTATACAAATTAGTTATTGGAATGAATATAAATTTTTAGTTCAAAAGAAATTAATGATTTTGAAACACAAAATATCATATATACAATGCTTTTGATAAGTTTATATTACTTTAATTTATCAAATCTCTCACGATACAGTTTAAGAAGTCATTGAAAATAACTATTTATAATTAATTTTTGACAATAATATAATTAAATTATTAAATAATTATCAAATTATAAATACGATATAAAATCATAACAATAATTAAAATTTTTAACTTTTTAAATAAAAATAAAAATTTTCACTTTTTAAAATAAATATTAATTTCTTGAATTTATATGACATTTTAATTGTGATAGAAAAGCTTCATTTGATGTTTAAACTTAAAATCATTTTTTAAACTAAATACAATTGAGAATTGTTTGTAATAGCTTTACTATAAAATCATATATTTACTAAAAATGACTAATTTCTTGTATATTTAAAAGAAATTATATGTTAATTTAATTTTGGAAAATTTTTAATTTTTAATAAAATAATAGATGATTTCATAATGTATCACGCATCACTCTAAATTTTAAAAAATTTTACAAGATAAGTTTTTAAGATTCTTAAAAATAAATATATGCGTATATAATATTGTCTATAAATATTTTAGGCTCGAAAAATGTATTATGATCATATTGAATGAATAAAAACAAATATATTTATTTTAAATTGAATATATATTAGTATTTTAAAGATAATTTTATATATTTGGTATCTAGTCATTTTAGTAAAATTAATAAATACGTGTATATTTTCTATGTAACCATATTCAAAGTTTACAATTAATTAAAAATGTTATTGGAATAATTTTAAAGATTTTGTCAACTAGATAATGTGATAGTATGATTCAAGTCCTATATTTGGGGCTAAAATACGGGTCTCTAATGACGAAGATGAAGAACTAATGCAAAAGTTTGTGCTTTTCAAACTTTAATAAGTTGAAATTAATGCTGCATGACTATAGGGCAGGTTCCACACTAATTGAAAATTTTTAAATCAAATAAACCACTAGAGTATCAACATTATCTAGAAATGATAAATTAAAAAATTAAGAATCGTTTCCTTGAGAACTTCTAACTTGTTTATATATTATATAAACTACATATTTACGACAAAGAAATGGTGAAGCAGAAACACTGAAAGCTTGAATCTTGACCAATGAAAGAAAACTAAGTATGAGCAGTGAAAATAGATAAAAGACCCCCACCTGCTGCAGTGAGAGAGGAGTTGGTTACCTTAGAAACTCCAACACAACTTCATTTTTCTTATTGAGTGGATGATATATTTCTTTCTTACCCGTTCTGGAAAAAAACGAAGTAATATCAAAGGAAAGAAAAAAGGGCGGATATGTTGAAAATCTTCTGGTTTATGCAACAATTGAAAACATGGTAAATAGAAGATATAGTTTAGCAGGTGGAATAACTTTTGACAATGTGATTTTTTAAAATTTATGTTAGTGCAATCACAACTATGATTTTAAGTCATTTATACTGTTGCATCTCTAAATTGTTATTTATGGTATTGTATTTTGCCACTAAAATACTCCACTTAGTTATTCTCAACTACTGCATCTTCCTAGTCAATTATTGTTAAGATTTGTGTCAGATGTTGCATCTCAAGATTGGAAGCATTGTCTCTTTCTTTGTTTAGACATTTAATAAGTTAAACTGTTTAGTTAACAACCAAAATTTATTAGTTTGAAATTTAGTCGGCTCATAGTCTCTTTCATCCAAGATACCCCTTAAGCTATTCCTAAATATAATATGCACCAATAAAAATAACTTCTGTATGAGGGAGAGTTTGAAAAGACGAGTCAATTTTAATCGGCCTAATGTCACCTCCACTTATTCCCAATTATAATCTGTACTAATGACATTAACTTCTGTACGAGGGAGGTTTTGAAAAGACGAGATAATATTTTTTCACTTCTTAAATATCATTCCACCTCTAATGTTATACATTTGGAAACATTTTTTATGAAGAACATAGTTGTTTTACTTTTAACTGCTCACTCATGCTCTACCGCCTAACAAAGAAATAGAATACAAAACAGGTAATATTACTCTATGCTCTATCATTTGTTATCTCTAGGCATTTCTCTTCATAAAGTTGTGACTGACATTGTTAGTTGATGTTTGAAAGTTAGCTCACACAGAACGAATTATATGAACAGTATTCCTGGATCCTACATTTCTCCACAAGAACTGCATATGTGTTACACCCAAATCACCAATAACAGACACATAAGATGAATGCATGCATATTTCTCCATTTTCATATCAGAAACAGACAAAGGAAAAAGAACAGAAAATAAACATACCCATCGGTGTAATAAATATCCCTCTTAAAATAGCAACAATCAATCTCTAATGTTATACATTTGGAAACATTTTTCATAAAGAATACAATTGTTTCACTTTTAACTGCTCATTCATACTCTTTACCACCTAACAAAGAAACAAGCTAAGAATAATTTTCCATAGATGCATAACACACAAAACAGGTAATACAACTATATGCTCCATCATTTGTTATCTCTAAGCACTTCTCTTCAGGAAAGTTATGACTCAATTTGTTAGTTTATGTATCTTGCATTTCTCATCAAGAACTGCATAATGTTGATTTCCTTCTTCTTCTTTGACTTTCGTATTCCTCTACTACCTTAATGAATGACTATAGTCGTCACCATCTGATGATGACCTGCAAAAAGAAACAAAAAAAGAGTTAAAAACCTTTACAAAGAACATTCTCTTCTGTAGTTGCAATTTGGAAAATCAAACATTGCTCTACTATTCCTATAACTTATCACCCACTTTTTTTTAAAAGATAATTTATGTTTCAACCAATTTCTAAACAATTTTACTTAGTAGTTAAACCCTATCGTAATAGTCCAAACACTATCTTTGTTTACAAGTCGCATCAATGAAAGAAACAAAACGATCGGAACATAAGCACCATACCACCACCATCCTCTGTCATGTCTCCAACCACAATCTGACTCAAAGGTCTCAAATTCTCCAACATGTCATCTTCCAAAATTTCGATGTTATTACCCAGCACTGACCTATGTCAACAATAATGACGAACAGATCTTTGATTGTAAAACCTTGATTTTACAGAAATTTGAAGATCATCTAAAAAAGGAACACCCACTTGAAACAGTTGTGGTAAATTGTTGTCAACGATCACCATCACCACCAGAGCTCTGTTCCTTCTCAACCTGTTGCCTCTATTTTTGTACAAGCTTATCAATCACCGACAAAACTAGTGGAACACAGACACGATATCACCACCATCCTTTGTTATGTCTCCAACCACACTCTCACTCAAAAGTCCCAGATTCCCCAATATGTCGTCATCCAAAAGTTTGATGCTGTTACCCAACACTAACCTGCATCAACAAAAATCGAGAATAGATCTTTAATCTTAAAACCTTGATTTTACAGAAATCTGAAGATCATCTAAAAGAGAAACACCCACCTATAATAATTGTGGTAAATTGTCACCGACGATCACCATCACCACTGGAGCTCCACTCCTTCTTGAAGGATGCCTATTCAAACTCCTTCCTTGCGTTCTCCCTGGACATGTATCTCCACAACATGCCCCTCGAGTTAGGTCAAACGAAGAAGTGAGTGGGCTGTAGCATGTCTCGATTCAGACTGAAGACCTCCCGTTGGGTACTAATGACTCGTCGGTAGTTCAACAACTCCTTCTATTCATTGTTGAGCGATTTCTCTTTCTTCATGACATATCTGTCACCGAGCCCTCATGCAAAAAGTAATTATTGACAATTACACGACGTGGGTTTTCTCCATCGCCATGACATATGATGGTATAGGTGATGTTCTGGGTTTGAGAGAGCGAGAAAGAAGGATCCATCACATATGATGGTAGGGGCGATGATGATACCGAAGGTCGTGTTATGGCAGACACTAGGTTTGAGAAAGGGAGATCATTATCATCTTTATGTGCTATTTATTAAGAATGACAGAGAAAATATCTCTTAGAAGGCTAGAAATTTGAGAGAGGGAGGGACAGAAATGGTAGAAATTTAGAGAGTTTTGATATTTTATCTTTGATATGTATCTCAATTAAATGAAGCCTTGTGTCTTAACTAAATAAAGCTCTAACATTATTGAGACTATCTAATGGGAAGAGTATTGGAGAGTGAAGCTCGTGATCTCTCAGATAAATGAAGCTCTGATATGATTGAGACCATTTAATAGGAAGAGATTGGAGAGTGGTAAGAGTATTAGAGAGTGAAGCTCGTGGTCTCTCAAATAAATGAAGCTCTGACATGATTGAGACCATTTAATGGGAAGAGATTGGAGAGTGAAGCAAGAAGAGGAGGACTACAGCCATTGGATAAATTAGACAGTTGGATTACAATTCTTCGTCTTCATCCCATTCACGCTTAGTATATATTAGTTAAAGACTACATTATTTAGATTAATGGGTCAAGAAATTTGCTATTTCTTAGTAATTTAGAACACAGTCACTGTAACATCCCCTCACCAATGGGAAGGGTAAAATAGTCATTTGGAATAGGTTATAAGTGCTTAAAATTGTTTTGATATGTTCATGCATACATATGTAAGTGAATAGTGAATTTTGCACATGTAAATGACTGTACATGCATTCATGACATTTCCCGGTACTTTTGTGAAGAAATGTGAATTATGAAAAATGTGATTTGTGTGTATGAAAAATTGTGTTGGAGAGGGTTATTTTGGTTTTCTGATTTTTAGTGAATTTTAGAAAATTTTCGGGAAATTTTCGGGGTCAATTTTGGACTAGGAAAAATGCCAAGTGGCAGAATAAGGGTTTACCGGTAGAGGAAATGACTGTCCAATGGCACTGGAAATTTAGACATATGAATTTAGGAATTTTTATGTTGAGCCATTGGAAATTTGGGGAGAAATTGGAGTAGAAATTGGAAAGAACCTAAATAAGGGCTTTAGGGTGTGACATGTGGCAAGTGACACATGTCACTTGCCTAACATGCCACCTTAATTGTTTATTAATAAAAATCATCATTTCTTTTTGTCATTCACGACACTTCTTATTGCCTTCTTCTTGTTAAGTGTTTAGTGTGTTTTTGAATGAAAATTCTTCATATCCGTAGCTTCTCTTTTCCTTGTTCTCTTTGAGTGTTTGATCATCTTTTCCACTCTCTTTTACACCTTGCTTGCTCTTCTTTGGTTCATTAAAAACTCCTAACCTAAACTTCACTCCCCTCAAGTGATGATGAGTATCGTGTATGGTGTTGGGAGGAAGAGAAGTGAATTTGTGATCTTTTGAAGAATTGAAGAATTAGAAGCTTAATAGGTAAGAGTTGTGTTTTATGTTCTCAAT
>JANZXP010000009.1:21590036-21606065 GCA_027576715.1 Erythroxylum flavicans
ATTAAAAATTCTAATTTCTACTTAGGCCCACTAAATTTATGACCCAATTCTAAAAATAAATAATTAACCCAACAAACTTCATGAATAAATAATTAAGCAAATAATAAGCAATTTAAAAAAAATCAGGATCCAATATAGGATCTAAAAGTTTATATAGTCACTTACAACTTTTGTGAATGGAACTTGCAATAATCTTGTTTAACAAGAAAAAACTGTAACCAATGGGAATAAAGTAATAGTAAAGGCTTTAAAGCAGTATACGTAACAGATGCAAAGTTAGAATCTTGAGAAGATATACAAAAGGAATCCTATTGACTATTTCCTTTTTTTTCCTTCAGTTTGAAAAAATGCAAAAAGTGATATAAGAGGGAATGGTAGAGTTGAAAATAACCAAAATAGGTCTTGAATCTTCATCGTGACCCGCTACATAGGCGACTCCTTCTGCGAATTTAGCAAAAAATTCATTTGCCATAAAGTTTTCTATATTCCAAAATAAGAAACAGAAAACAAAAAGTAACCAAAAAGTACAGCGATTGATAGATTCTAAGCTTATGTGTGTTCTTTATCTTAAACTCGTGGCTAATGGAACAAAAAGGAAATTGAATGATTATGAAAAAGAGACGATTGAGAAGTAGTAGAAAAAGGGTAAGAAAAAACTTTTTTCCAAAATCTGGTGGTAGTAATCATATGATAATGTAGGCTATTGTTATAATATCAATCACTATATTGTCTCTCCAAGAAAGGCAAGCCCTTAAACTCTTTGCAGCCTTCTTCACATTATCACCTTTAGCCCTCAAAAATCGTCCAACACAAGCTTTGTTGCAGAATATCTCCTGTGATTAGGTAGAACATAATGTTAATCCCAAAAGTTATTCCCTCCAATACTAATATAATCTTGAAGATAAAGACAATAGAAATTATCTAAAATTGAACATTCTGACTGCAAATGAAAAACTTGACATCAAGCACTTAAAATTGCAAAGGAAGCATTCATAATTATGACGAAGAAATGGTGAAGCAGAAACAGAGAAAGCTTGAATCTTGACCTATGAAAGAAAAATGAGTATGAACAGTGAAAACACACAAAAGACCCCCACCTGCTTCAGCGAGAGAGGAGTTGGTTTCCTTAGAAGCTCCAGCATAACTTCATTTTTCTCATTAAGCGGATGATATGTTTCTTTCTTGCCCATTCTGAAAAAAAATGAAGTAATATCAAGGGAAAGAAAAAAGGGCATATATGTTGGAAATCTTCTCTGCTTTATGCAACAATTGAAAACATGGGAAATAGAAGATATAGTTTAGCAGGTGGACCACAAAATTAACTTTTGACAATATGGTTTTTTTCTTTATTTTCTTTGACAATATGATTAATGCTTGGAACGACAGAAGGGGACTTGATATGATGTGCAGGCACCTGTTTTTTTGGTTCAGGTCCTTGAGGGAATAATCACAAATTCTCTTTATAGAAACGTAAATTTTGGATTGATAGGAAAATCAAAATTTAAGATTTAGTGGGTTGTGTCAGGTAATCTAATATGAGTGGGGTAGTTGATGGTGTCAAGAATTGAAGTAGGTGGCTCGTTTCCAGAAAAGCTGAGGGATCTTCTTTGTTGTGTTTGCACCAGCAAAGTGTTTTTGTCATCACTTAAACTAATGTCCATGACAGCTTTTACACCATTGAGCTGAAAACATAGAAGAGATGAAAAGAGAATTAATCTTTGAGCTAAAAAATTAATATCTTTGTTAATATGAACAGGTTGCCATTTTTCATTCGCAACAATAAACATCAGATACTTGCTACTATATGTTATCATTAAAAAAATCACCTTTCTATCATTAGCAAAGATATTATTGCTAACCATAGCATTGGATTTGTGTAAACCAAAAGAATGGCCATCTTAAAGGTGGATTGTAGGAAGAAAGCTCGATCTAAGAGTTGAAGCAACCATTTTCTTGGAATTGCTCAAAGTAAACAAATGAATGACGAGATATATAAAAGTGTTGAAGAACTAATGCAAGCATGGTGGCTAGCTCTAACCTCTCTCTCGTGCCTCTCGTTGAACCTTTTTTAATTTTGTGTAGATAGGTCCAAAAACAGAGTACCTATTATAAATAAACCAATAACTTGATATGAGTGAATTTATGTCAATGCAATCACAACTGTGATTTTAAGTCATTTATACTACTTCTTCTCTAAATCGTTATTTATGGTACTGTATTTTTCGATTCAAATACTCCACTCAGTTGTTCTCAACTACTGCATCTTCCTACTCAATTATTGTCAAGATTTGTGTCAAATAATCTTATCTTATCACCTACTAAGTGATGTTGCGTCTCAAAATCGGCAGCGTATGTATTTATTGCATGTGTCTCTCTGTGTTTAGACTTAAGGTTGATAAGTTAAAAAGTTAAGTCAACAACCAAAATTTATTACTTTGAGATTTAGTCGACTAAGTCACTCATTATCTTCAAGCACTTCTCTTCAGGAAAGTTTTGACTCACGTTGTTAGTTGATGTTTAAAAGTTAGCCCACACAGAATTAATTATACGGACAGTATTCCTGGATTCTGCATTTCTCCACAAGAACTGCATATGTTTTATACCCAAATCACCAATAACAGATATATAGGATGAATGCATACATATTTCTCCATTTTCATATCAGAAATAGACAAGGGAAAAAAATAGAAAATAAACATAGCCATCGATGGGTGGTGGAACAAATATCCCTCTTAAAATAGCAACAATCAACCTCTAACGTTATACATTTGGAAACATTTTTCATGAAGAACACAATTGTCTTACTTTTAACTACTCATTCATACTCTTTACTGCCCAACAAAGAAACAAGCTAATAACAGTTTTCCATAGATGCATAACACACAAGACAGGTAATATGACTTTGTGCTCCATCATTTGTCATCTTTAAGCACTTCTCTTCAGGAAAGTTGTGACTCACATTGTTAGTTAATGTATCCTGCATTTCTCTATAAGAACTGTATAATTTTGATTTCCTTCTTCTTCTCCAACTTGCTGGTTCCTCTGCCACCTTCAATGAATCACCACAATCATCACCATCTGATGGTGAACTGTAAAAAGAAATAACATAAGATTTAAAAACCTTTACAAAGAACATTCTCTTATGTTGCCTCAATTTGGAAAATCATCCATTGCTCTATGATTCATGCAACTTATTACCCATTTTTTTTGAAAGATAACTGATGTTTCAATAGTTAAAACTATTTATGTACAATATAAGGATTCGAGAGAAATCCAAATTCTGAACAATTTTACTTAGCAGTTAAACCCTATAGTAATAATCCAAACACTATCTTCATATACAAGTCGCATCAATAAAACACACAAAACTATTGGAACACAGACACCATACCACCACCATCCTCTGTCATGTCTCTAACCACAATCTCACTCAAAAGTCCCAGATTGCCCAACATGTCATCATCCAAAATTATGATGTTGTTACCCAGTACTGACCCGCGTTAACAAAAATGGAAAACAGATCTTTGATCTTAAAACCTTGATTTTACAGAAATTTGAAGATCATCTAAAATAGGAATACCCACCTGCAACAGTTGTGGTAAATCATCACCGACAATCACCATCACCACCGGAGCTCCACTCTTTCTCAACCCGTTACCTCTATTTCTTGACAAGCTTATCAATCGCCGATTGCACCGCTTCTCAGTCGCCGATTAGCCATCATGTTACAAATTTCAGATCCTTCTTGAAACACGTCTCTTAGAACTCCTTCCTTCGTTCTCCCTAAATATGTGTCCCGACAACACACCTCTTGAGTCAAGTCAGACAAAGGAGCGAGTGGATCGTACCATGTCTTAATACAGACTCAATACCTCCCATCGGGTACCAATGACTCGCTAGTAGTTCAACAACTCCTCCTCTTCATCATCAAGTGATTTCTCTTTTTTAGCATTGAATCTGTCCAATACGTCCTCGACAGTGTCCATGCCCTCATACAAAAACTAATGATTGAGGATCGGACAGCGTGGGTTTTCTCCACATATGATGGTAGAGGTGGCGATGATGATGAAGGTGGTATTGTGGCAGATGCTGGGTTTGAGAGAGGGAGAAAGAAAGAACCATCAAAAATGATGGTAGAGATGACGATGATGCTGAAGGTGGTGTTGCAACAACTAGTGGGTTTGAGAGAGGGAGAAATAAAGAGAGAGGGCATGTGAAAATGGCTAAAACTTCTTGAGTCTAGTTTTTAAGTGACATCCAATAAAAATTGAGACCATAACATGTCAGTGGATGACAACCATCCCCGTTCATGCTTATTATATTATACTTAATGACATGATGTGTATACTATTTCTTTCTTCTTATATAAACTTAGTATTTTAATTATGGCTACTTCGTCAAAGAATGGTGCTCTTAAACTCAACAAAGGTGAGAAATTAAATGACAACAATTTTAGAGCGTGAAAATCCAATATATACTCGAGAAATAAGGGGCTCTATAACCATTGAACATAACCATGAACATTTATAAGGAAGACAATATGGCTCAACACAAAAGGGATCATTATGTTTATGAAATATGGAAGAAGAAGAAGAAATCAATGGCTCACATTACATTGTTGAGCAGTATGAATAACAATGCAATACTTGAGTTTTGAAATTTTAAAATTATTAAGGAAATTGGTTCACTTTAGTTGCATGTTTTATAGGTACATCAATGATCAACATGTGGTCACTCACTATCAAGTTTGAAAAATATAAGAAATGACCAAATCATAAAATGAAAAAGCATTTAAAGTATATGTTAAATATGATAAGTGAGTTGTAGGACGTTAGCCATGATTAATCAAATAAGCAGCAACTGTAAGTTGTGAGCTATATGCTACCTCAGAGTTGGGAGTATATGAAGATGCATTTAACTCACAATGAGAGCATCAAGACGAAAGAAGATGCTATGGGGCATCTTATACTAAAAGAAGAACTTAGTGAAGCCTCCAAGATGTCTTTTGAGGTATATACAGTTGGTCCTAGCTCATATGGAGCTATAAACAAGAAATATAAGCATCATAGTGGACCCCAAATTTAAAAAGGGTAAGAAAAATATGCACTATACTCAAGATTAAAAGAAATCTAAGTAGAACCAAAATTAAAAAGGAAGACATCCTTTTAATAACAAAAATATGAAAAGAGTCAAGTACCTTAATTGTGGCAATAAGAGTCACTTAGTTCGCAATTATAGCAAGTTTAAAAAGGCACAAACTTATTGTATAGACATTTATTGTGTATTTCTAATTGAATTATATCCTTTAAGGATTGTAAACTCAAGAGCAACCAACCATTTGGCGAAGGATAGGGATACCTTTGTAGAATTATGAAAAATCCCTTATGAACCATAATGAATTTATGCAGGAGACAACTTAAAATATGTTATACGAGGGATTAGAACATGTAAATTAGATATACATTGTGGTCAATCCACAATCCTACATGAAGTGTTGTTTGTTATAAAGATTTGATGGAATCTCATTTATATGTTAGTAGTAATTAATCTTGGTTTTGATGTAAATTCACAGTAGTGGCATAGATTTATATCTTTGGACAATTTATTATGGTCATGGATTTATGTTAGATGGTTTTATTGTTTTAAATTTTGTTTATTCAAATAGCAACACAAATTATTCCTTGTTTACACCATCTAGTAATTCCAATGATGATGCACTTTAGTGACATGCTAAATTATGTCATATTAGTTCAAATCAAATAAGTCAATTAGTTAATGATAATCTCTTAAGTGATTCACATCAAGTAGATTTACCTATTTGTGAACTTTTTCTAGCTAGTAATAATAAGAAAGTTATTTGAAGAGGGAACACGATCTTCCCATCCATTGCAGTTGATTCACTCTGATATATATGGTTTAATGAATGTAAAAGCATGACATGGAGCTGTATATTTCATTACTTTTATAGATGAATATACTTAATTATGTCACATCTATTAAATTCTCATAAGCTAGAAGTATTAATTGGTTACATAAGGTATATAAATTTAGTAGATAATCAATTAAACAAAAAATAAAAGCATTAAAAACTGATCGAGGAAAAAATGCCTGTCTGATAGATTTAAGATTTTATATGGTGAAAAAGGAATAGAAAGACGGTTAATTATTCCTCGAACCCCACAATAAAATGGCGTTGTGAAAGGGCGTAACAAAATGCTACTAAAAATGGTTAGGTCTATAATAACATAAGTAAATTTACCAATCATTTATCGGAGTGATGTATTACTTACAACCATTTATATACTTAATTGAGTGCCCATAAAATCAATTATGAACACTCGATATATGTTGTGAACAAATATGTAACTTGACATAAAAAGTCTAAGAATGTGGGAGCATGTTGCCTATGTTCATGATCTCTCTTTTAAAAAAAAAACTAGGCCTAGAAGGGAAGAAAGTATTTTTATCAAATACTCTGAATAATTAAAAGGATATGTCTTATGGATAAATGAGGTGAAAAAGTAATAAATAAATTGAATCACGAGATGCTACATTTTTAGAAAATGATTTCTAAAATAGGGTGAAATGGGAAAAGACCTATTTTTATATGTGAGTCTTGATCATGATGATTCTATTATAGGGAATTATAAAGAGGGATTTTATTTGAGTGGGACCAGTCTAGAATTTAAAGAATTAACTCAATGTCACTTTATGATATAACCTACTTTACCTACTACATCTTATCCGAGTAGGAGTAACTAGGACATTTATGAATCTGTTTCTTATTAATCTCATTTACATCGAAGTAATTATGAAATAAATTCCCAATTTAAATTTAAAATAGAATGGACAATTCATATGACTATACCACAAGAAAAGGATGAGCTAAGGAATGTACATAAAACTCTTAATCATCCTGCTAAAGGAGAATAGATGAAGGCAATAAAAGAACAAATGATTAATTTAAACTCAAATCAATTACAAGATTTGGTTAATCTCTCTAATAAGTATAAAGCTATTATAAAATGGTTTTAAAAATAAAATGAAAGGTTGATGATAGTATTGAAAGATAAAAAACACATCCCAAAGTTAAAGGATATACACAAAAAGAGGAAATTGATTATAACAAGACATTTTCAATTGTCGTATAATTTACTTCATGTTAATCCTGGCTACAGTAGTCAACGTGAATCTTGAATTACATCAAATAGATGTAAAAACTGCTTTTCTAAATTGAGAATTAGAAGAAAAAATATATATGAAATAATATGTAGGTTTTATTGAGATAGGCTAAGAACATGAAGTGTGTAGTTATTTAAATTGATTTATGGTTTAAACTCGTCTTTAAGGTAGTGGTACATTCATTTTCATAACGTAATTATTTCATATGATTGATGAAGGCCTATATATATATATATATTCGAATATAAAATTGTAGTTCTATCATTTTATGTTAATGACATTTTGATTGCTTGTAATGACTATGAGTTTTTTAAGATAATCAAAGATTGTTATAATTCGAATTCAAGATGAAAGACATTGGTTAAACTATATATATTTATGGAGATAAGATTTCAAGAGTCCATTCAAAGAGATTATTGTCACTTTCTTAAGCAAATAATATTCAACATACTTTTAGAATAAATTGGCATGCAATATTGTAAACCAATTGAAAATCCTATTACTAAAGGGGAAGGTCTCAACAAGAAGTTTTGTGCAATAGCACCACAAGAAAGGGAACAAATGAAGAAAGTTCCCTAGCTTAATATAGTTGGAAGTCTTACATATGATATGATTGTACAAGGCTAAATTTTGTTACAATATTGAAATGGTAAGCAAATATTTTCCAAATCTAGGACAAACACATTAGAAAGTAGCAAAGATAATATTGAGTTATATAAAAGTTATTATTGATTATGCATTATATTATTAAGGCACTAACTTGCATATACAAGGTATAAATATGCAAACTGGGAAAGAGATTTAAATGAGAGAAAATCTACTTACAGATTTATTTCTTGGCTTAATAATGGTGTTATATCATGGAAAAGTAAGAAACAATCTTCTGTTCTATATCCATAATAGAAGCTAAATTTATAGCATTTTTAGCAGCAATATAAGATGCTATCTGGCTTTAATGATTATTGGTTACTTTGGGACTCACTAAAAGTATGACTAATCCAGTAATAATCAATTATGATAGTCAAGCAATAATCACTTATACTAAAGACCCTAAATTTCATTATAAAACCAAATATATAAAAAATAATTACAATTATGTGAAAGATATAGTTGTATGAGGTTAAGTGAATATGAAGTATATATCTACGCGAGATATGGTGGCAAACCCTATGACAAAACTAAGTTCCCGAGATACATATATTGGATATATGAAGTCATGTCCCTTCAGGGACATCCGATCAAATTGGATATATGAAGTCACTAGGATACATAGATATTAAAATGACATTAGTAAACACTTTTCCATGTATTTTCATTCATTGTATTGTCATGTTTAAATAGGTTTATAAGTTGACATTGTTTATTAAGTAATAAATATTGTGTAATAATTGATTATGAAATATGTTTATGTGACATATTTTACATATGAATCAAATAGTATACTAGATAGAGAAAAGATTGGCCTTCTCACACAAGCAATCACCGCTAGTATTTATGATGACTAAAGATAAGACAAGCTTTAAGTTTATTATTAGGGTGATAATAAAGAGTAAGGGCAAGAAACTTAAACTACAAATGTCGATTTAGATAATAAGTCCGAAGAAATTAGTTTAGAGTGATCAAATGGTTATTGTATCTTTCTTAAATTGCCAAATGAGAGTTCAAAACGACAAATTTAATAGAAGACCTATGAACTCAGGTTAAATATTAAGTATGTTTGAACCAATATCTGTATAATATTGTATTAATAAAAGACATACGCTCCAAATAAAAAGTAGTTACTATTATAGCATATGATTATTACTATATGTGTAAAAACGACATGAAAAATGATTAATATAAGTCATAAGATCTCAATTTACATCGTGTGAGACTCTAAAGGACAAATGAACCTCATAGTATATCCTTATGACTTTTCAATTCTTAGAAATTAAATTTAAGGTTTGTTACTTTAGAATGTTACTAAAAGATCATGTGTGATACGATCTTATAGGACAATTCTAGGAAAGTAAATTAAATTCAATTTAAAAGAATTTAGAACAAAGAAAGGTCATTTTGATTGGTAGGTCGCATAAGACTAAAAAAATATTCAAAGGTGGTCACTGACTCTTAGTAAGAGAATTGAATACACTTGCGATATGATGAAGTAAATAAGATAAAAGAAGACCAAAATGTGAGATATGACTTAGGATATAACATACAAAATCTACTTAAGGATCAATTTATTAATTGGCATATCATATATTCTTAATAAATATATGGCAACTGTTGGAATACAACAGTGATCAAATCACGGAGGCAGCAGAAAAACAAAATTTTTACAGATTCTGATTGGATCTCAATAATTGCATAACTTGAATAAAAACACGAATTGTAAAGTAGGAAATCATACCTGATTCATGTTTCATGTTGAAATTTTAGACAAATTTTTTACCGTGTCAACCACGAGCTATTCAATCGTCCAGTCTTTAACGGTATCCACAGAACAACTTCTCAATCAATTTTGAGAGGAAGAACAAAAGTGCTAGCTCCTAAACTTTCTTCCTATTAATAGAACAATCGTTGGGATCTTTTATTTTTATTAAAATTAAATTCTTTAATTGTAATTAAAATGACTTTATAATTATAATTAATTTAATTTTAATAAAATCAAATATCTCATATTTGATCCCTAAAGTTTCTCAAACTTTGTAATTAAGTCCAACTTAATTAAAATCGATTTTTCCTTCACAAGTTACTCTTTCATTTGTGACCTATTAGGTTCCTAATATATTGGTAGTGATTATAAATTGTAATTCTAATTCATAATTAGAATTAGATAAATTAAAATTCCTTTTGATTTATATTTAATTCTCCAATTAAACAATTAATAATCATAGATCAAGATTGACGTCTAGCAACATGTCATGACCACTTAAATATTAGGAATGTCAAAGTGGCTTGACTTATTCTATCCATGCATGGTTGTGATGTATAATTTAATCATTTCATCATCCAATATTCCAATTGGACAAAGTATGGATATAATGTCTACTTTTTTGGTCTAATCATGTTCGTTCTTGCTAATTAGTAACTGATTTATAATTAAAATTTGAAAATGCATTTTCAGATATCAATTCACTCTGGCCAAAGAATTCTATAAATCACTACTAATCAAGAATAATAGAATATTTTCTTTAATTACTTTAGAGTGACAAATCCTTTATTGACTTACTTAACTATCTCTGTATAGTTCACACTCTATCCAAGTACTACCGACTAAATTATCATACGATGGTTTATAAGTAGCATCAAAACACAATAATTCCCATACGAGATACCTTGTTAATCTCAAGTCTAATAATTAATTATACAACCATCATTATGAGAAAATCCATAGACACATAAGTAATATTCTATTTGAGCTTCTCATAGTCAAGTCAATTCAATGACTTATTCTTTAATAATAACCCACACATTAGTTTAAGTATCTCTATACATTAATTTATGAGATCAATTACTTTCTTCATAAGAAAAAAACATAATGTGTGCTTGCTTTACCATTTCAACAATATCCCATCTTGATGAAAATGCAACTTGGAATAGTTAAAAATAATACGTAAATGTAAATTGATCTCATCATAATTTCAATCATATAGTAATTTTCTAGGGATTTATCTTTAATATTAAAACATCAAATTTAATTAACTTAATACACTTAGATAAAGAATGCCTTTATTAATTAAATAATAATGTCCTACATCAAATTGCATCAAAATAATTTGGCTACAAGGGCATAAACTAACAATCTCCCACTTGTACTAAAGCCAATCACCTATATATCTTATACTATATCTATCCATATTTCGATCATGTCTCTTTTGAGATAGTGGCTTAGTGAGAGAATTTGCAAGATTCTCTTTAGTGGGACTCGCTCCAATACTATGTCTATTATCAGGATCTGACTAGAAACTGACATTTGAATATCTTTAAACTCTCAATTCTGCTCCTCAATAGACCAAGAAAACATCTTTAATTCTTCTCAAGTACTTTAAGATGTTTTTCACAACTGTCCAGAAACACTCACCTAGATTGGCTTAAAACTTGCTTATTATGCTTAAAGCATAACAGACATCTGGTATAGTATATAGCATCAAATACATGATTGATCAAATTATCGAAGCATATAAAATACAATCCAATTTTTCTCTCTCCTCTTATACTCTATGAGAGAGAAATCTCATGAGACATGGGTAAGAATCTGCTCTTAGAAGTCTCCATGCTAAACCTCTTTAGCATTTTGTCCATATATGTTGATTGAGATAACCAAAATAACCTCTTTGATCTATCTCTATAGATCTTTATGCCCATAATATAGACTGCTTCTTCTATATCCTTCATGGAAAAGTTTTTAGATAACCAATTCTTTATGGACCAAAGCATAGAGATGTTGTTTCCAATTTGCAATAAGCCATCCATATATAACACTAAGAAAATGATTGCACCCCCACTAACCTTCTTATAGACATATGGTTCATTTCATTTTTTATAAAATTAAACTCTTTGATTGTTTCATCAAAATGAATGTTCCTACTTCGTGATGCTTGCTTAAGTCCATAAATGGATTGTTGCAATTTGCATACTCGATTAGGAAATCTCTTGGATTCAAAACCTTTAAGTTATGTCATATACATATGCAGTTTTGACATCCATTCTTCAGATCTCATAATCATGATATGCAGCTATAGCTAATAAGATCCTTATAGATTTTAGCATAACTACCAACGAAAAGTTTCATCAAAATCAACTCCTCATTTTTTTGGTAACCTTTAGCCATTAACCTTGCTTTGTACGTATGTACATTATCATTCATATCAGTTTTTCTCTTAGAAACCCACTTGCATCTAATATGTACAATACCATTAGGCACATCCACCAAATTCTATACTTAGTTAGTGTACATGGATTCCATTTCAGGTCTCATGGCTTCATGTCATTTAAAGAATCAATGTCAGGCATTGCTTCTTTAAAATTAATAGCCTCATCATGTATGAGTGATACATTATCCTTCCCCTATCAAATATCTAAATCTAATCTAATAGGGGGACGACATGTCCTACTACTATGTCACAGACCATAGGTTTCTTCAACTTTTGGTTGTACTTTATATGAATTTGTGGCTTTTGAACTACATGAAGTTCTACCTCACTCCCACTACTTTCTTTGAGGAAAATTTCTTTATAAAAATATAGCATGTCTTGAGACAAACACCGTTTTCTCAAGAGGATGGTAAAATTGATATCCAAAACTGTCCTTTGGATACCCTACAAATTTGCATTTATTTGATTTAATTTTAAGCTTATTAGATATAACACACTTCACATAAACATCACATCCCCAAATCTTTAAATATGACAATCTTGGTCTTCCACCAATCTATATCTCATATGATGTTTTGTTAACCAATTTAGACAAAACTTTGTTTAGAAGGTATGCATCAGTTTCAATGGCATATTCCCAAAAGGAGACAGGAAGAACTACATTACTCATCATGGAACGTACCATATGTAATAGTGTACAATTTCTCCTCTCAAAAACTCCATTATACTGTAGATTTGCAGGAGCAGTCCATAGTGAGTAAATCTTATTCTTTTTAAATAAACAAGAAACTCGTGTTCTAAGTATTCTCCACCTCGATATGATTTAAGTGTTTTAATACTTTTACCGGTTTGTTTCTCAACCTCAAGCCTAAATTCTTTGAACTTTTCAAAAGATTCAAAATTTTGTTTCGTTAAGTAGATATAACCATATCTAGAATGATCATCTGTGAACGTAATGAAATGTGAAAATCAACCTCGAGCATTGGTGGACATAGGCCCACATACATCTAAATGTATTAGCTCTAATAACTTACTTGCAAATACTCCCTTTTCACTAAAAGGTAGTTTAGTCATCTTTCCTAGTAAACAAGTCTCAGAAGTTTAATATGATTCATAATCAAAAGGATCCAAATATCCTTCTTTATGTAACTTTGTCATTCTAGTTTCATTGATATGACCTAACCTATAATGTCATAAATAAGATAGATTTTGGTTTTTAAGTAATCCAGATCTACAATAAACATCATCTTTATAAAAAGAGCAACTATTATTCTTAATAATAAAGACAAATTCATTCAAATCTAAATAAGAAATAGAAATGATGTTTCTTGTAATAACTATAACATAATAAAAATTATTAAGTTCTAATATAAGGCTAGAAGGCAAAGCTAAAATATAAGTTCCTATAGCTAATGCAACAACACTTGCTCCATTGTTAACTAGTAGGTTTACTTCGCCTTTCTTCAATGATATACTCCATGTTAACATCTACATGTTATTACATATGTGAGAACCACAACTAGTATCTAATACCCAAGCATGTGGAATAGAAGTAGAAAGATTGATCTTAATCATAAACATACCTGAAGAGACAACTTCCTTAAGCTCCTTATCTTTCAGGGAAGCAAGATAAGATTGATAGTTCCTCTTCCAATGTCTATTGACTTTGTAGTGAAAGCATGTACCCTTGTCATTGCTTTTCTTCTTAAGACCTCCTTTAGGCTTTACTACACTAGTAGAAGCCTTTTGTTTCTTGTTCTTATTCTTCTTAGAGCCTTTTTTCTTGATCTTAGAAGATTTCATAACAAGTAGAGAACTAGGTTCTCTCTTAAGGTACCCTTCTATAGTCTTAAGCATGTTTAACAAATCGGGCAATGTCATGTCTTTCCGGTTCATATGGAAGTTTATGAGGAATTGTGTAAAATTGGAACTTAAAGACTACAACACCAGATCAATGCTCAACTCATAGTACATGATAAAACCTAATTGGGCTAATTTTTTAATATACCTAATCATCTCTAGCATGTGTAGGTTGACTGAAGATCCTTCTACATCTTGCATTGAAATAGTGCCTTTGAAAATTGATACCTCTCTGCCCTACTTTGTGCACCAAACAACTCTTTGAGATGTAGTATCATAGTAGGTGTATTTATGTTCTCATGCTGCCTATGAAGCTCTGGAGACAGGCTAGCCAACATCAAACATGTGGCTTGCTTCACATCATCAATATAACATTGATACCTCTCCCAAACCTCATCAATTACATCTGAACTAGCCTGAGAACTATTCTTAGGTTTCGAAACCAGTAAGCAAAGTTTCGTCCAGCTTGTTAGCATCCATCATGTTTCTCAACGTCAGGTTGGTACTCATCTTCTTATTCGATAACTGAAAAACTTAACAGAAGCTAGTATTATTTTATATCCAAAACCAAATAAAATAAGGACTTTAAAAATATTTGATTACTCCCACTATTTTATACAAAATAATAGTCCTCACTATTATATCGAGATATTATCAAGTAATTTCCTAGTGGGCTAGGATAGGATCTCATTTAAAAATAATCAATCTTAAGGTTACTCAACAAACTAACTAAATTTAAATTAGGAACATAACATCTTTATCAATCACATCTTATGTGACTCCTAAAACTGTTAAGTGACAACTCTTTGCCAAAATATATCATATTTTTTTCCTAACCCTACTTCTAAATTCATACGATCATGAATTTGCTCATCTAAATCATACAAATTTAGTTAAGGAGGACAAATCAATTTAAGATAAAAACATATCCAGGTTAAAGTGTCCTTGAGTTTACTTAACAAGTCAAGTAATAGATAGAATTCTTTTTTATTCTTAAATAATGGAAGACAACTGTAACGTGTACTTATTATTTAATTGAGGGATTTAAAACTTCAAAAGTTTTGATCTCATCAAAATAATATAATCTCATTGTATTTATAATTTCAAACATAATCTAATTATGAAAGAAATTATTTAAAACCTTTGCTTGATTCTAATTATTGATTTGATAACTAATTTAATTTAATAATTCAACTTGTGAAAATTTAAACTACATTCCAAAATATCCTAAAAATAAAAATAAAATACCTCTTAAAAACAATTTTGAAAAATTGAAAAAAAAATTTCAATTTTATTAAAAATATAAACTAATTTAATCTCCATTAAATAAATTTAATAGAAAATAACAGTTTTAAAACATTGTTGTGCATGCGCCATCCACGTCTCTTCATAGGCTTTCCACGTGCCCATCGTTCTCACACCCTCCTGACCCTTTGGGTAATGTACGCCCCTCCATGTCGCTCTAACTCTCTAATGCTCCCGACCCTTTAGGTGCCTCTCACGATTCTCTAACCATCGGGTAAGTAAAATGACTCTCTTATATTCCTCCAACCGATGCTCATTGCTCCCCACGTTTTTCTTCTCATTGCCAGCCACTGTGTCACCTATCCGTAGGCATATATCGCCCCAGTGATGCCATTGGCGTCAAGAGTAACATCATCCAGTTGCGTCAAGCGACGCCAGCCGATGGTGTCACAAGTGACCCCATTGGGTCATTAGTGACGCCCTATTCGCCATTCACCACAGATGGGTGATAATAGCCCATTTGATTCAACAAACGCAAGGTAGATGAAACGTATCCCTTCTTAGGACCTATGATGGATCGAAGAAACAAAGAGAGTGCAAAGGAAAGACAAGATAAAATAGATCTTTGTAGAGGATACCTGACCTCAACTGAAAAATAGTCAATGTCAATGTTAATTGATCGATGCCTTTATTAATATCTGTGCCCATTAATTTATAGGCGCCATAGTTACAAATAAACTACCTACTTGCTTCTCAGATCGCTATCCGAAAAATATAGGCGGAGAATTAGGAATTATTGAAACAAAATAACAGATAAAATCGAATAACTTGCTAAAGACAAAGTCAAACCCAATCACGTGGAGGAATGTCCACGCACGTAACA
>JANZXP010000009.1:21606165-21624104 GCA_027576715.1 Erythroxylum flavicans
ATTAAAATTTCTTTTAATTTATCTTTAATTCTCTAATTAAACAATTTATAATCATAGATCAAGATTGACGTCTAACAATATGTCATAACTACCCAAATATCAGGCGTCAAAGTTGTTTGACTTAACATGTCCTTACATGGTTGTGATGTATAATTTAATTTTTCATCATCCAATATTCCAATTAGACAGAGTATAAATATAATATCTATTCTTTTGGTCCAATCATGTTCATTCTTGCTAATTAGTAATTGATTTATAATTGAAATTTGAAAATGTCTTTTCAAATGTCAATTTATTCTGGCTAGAGAATTTCATAAATCACCACTAATTAAGAACAACAAAATATTCTCTCTAAGTACTTTAAACTGACGAATCTCTTATTGTCTTATTTAACTATCTCTATTTAGTTCATATTGTATCCAAGTACTATCAACTGAATTATCATAGGGCGGTTCATAAATAGCATCAAAATACATTAATTCTCATACGAGATACCTTAGTAATCTTAAATCTAATGATCAATTATACATCCATCATTACGAGGAAATCTCCAGACACATAAATAATATTCCATTTAGGATTCTCATAGTCAGGTTAGTTCAGTGACTTATTCTTTAATAATCACCCACACATTATTTTAAATATCTTCATACTTTAATTTATAAAATCAATTACTTTCTTCGTAAAAAAGAAATATAATGTGTGCTAGCTTTGTCGTTCAACAATATCCCGTCTTGATGAAACTACAACTAAGAACATTTAGGAATAATACGTAAATGTAAATTAAATCTTATAATTATGATCTCATTATAATTTCAATTACATAGTACTTATTCCAAGGATTTTATCTTTATTAGTATTAAAACATCAAATGTAATTAACATAATACATAAAGATAAAGAATGCCTTTTATTAATTAAATAATAATGTCATACATCAAATTGCATCCCAGTGATTGGTTACAAAAGCATAAACTAACAGCAACGAAATCTTGTCATATGCTGATCGCGACATTATTGGATATGTACGAGAAGTTTAAAATTCTAATTAATTAAACTCACCTTGTGTCACTAGAAGATGATAAATATTGGAAACACTTGATGAATTTAAGTTACAACGCTTCACTATATCAGTTGTTAAATAACAATTAGAAATTTCAATTTCAATTTCAATGTAAAATGTGTCTTCAAATTCAAAAGCACTATGATGATTAACTGATAGTTTAGATTTTTGCACCAAAAAAAAAGAATTTTTTACAAATGTTTTTTAACCGGTGAACTTCAATCACATCCGAATAAGTGCTATGGTTAAAAATGCATATGCGTATGATAAGATCTTGTTTATCTATATTAGTTTCCTTCAAGATCTATTAAAACGATGATCATATAATTAGGTTCTTTATGAAATAGAGCTACTATGAAAGTTAAATTGATCCTCAAATAAAAATTATCCATTTAAACTTTAAATAGATAAGTAGACAAGTTTAATATTATATTGATAGGAGTCTGATTCCTCGTAAAAAAAAAGAAAAGATTTCAGTTAACAAAATTTAATTTTTTTTAAAAATTTGGTTCTGTCTTTTTAATTTCAATTAAGAGGAGTTGCTTATATATTAAAAAGCTTTGATAAAAGTTTTAAGAATTAAAATTTAAGCTCCACTTAATTTTTGATTAACGGTAAAATTTTAATACAATTAAAATAGGACGAGTAGGCATGTCAATTGGCCGGGTCACGGTGGCCTATGGTTGGGATAGGGCCGGCTAGTTGTGTCGGCCCGGCTGGCTATTTATTTTTTAGAGGTAAAAATTCAAAACGAAATCATTTCGAGAAAAATAGACGAGTCGATCATGATCTGCTCAAGTTTGACTTGACCAATTCGAGCTAAAAATGGGTCAGACCGGACAGGCCATAGTCATTATTGCCATCTCTTCGAAGGACGAGGGAAGGAAGAAACAAAGAACGCCAATTATGTTGTTGACTTGATCTGCCGTGATTAGAATACACATGTATACCCGTCTTAAATTATAGTTACCTGTTTCACTGTAGACTAGAACCGTAGGCTCCATGCCATGAGTTGATCTTACTTCTTCTTTGTCTTCTGTACCGTTAGATGTTAACTTCAGCTCATAAATGTGTTATTTGAATGTTGGAATGGCTTAATCTTGACAGCAGAAATTAAGAACACGGTATTACGACCTGGACAGGGACGCACGCGTAAAAGGATCACGACCACTGCTATGGTGAAACAGTTAAAATTCCTAATTTACATGCCGCAATCTACGGTGAACGGAGTTCAATAATTAAGAGATTCCTGAGCTACATGATTGGAATGTAAAGGGCGAGTGAGGGGTACAAAAAGTTCTGTACATACGGCATAAGATTCTCTATCCTAATACAAAAAACGAAGTTATCTTAAAGCAAAAATAGAGGCGGAATAGACAGAAAATGTAAACCTTATACATACATACACGATGTACCCTCCTCTTTTGTTGCTTCACAGTACACTGCTCCTTGCACTCCATCGGATAGTTTCTGAGTCGATTGGTCAAACCATTTTGCTTCAAATTGCTGTCGCTCTGTCCTTCCAGTTCCAGGCGCTAAATTTTTCTTAGTCCTAGTGTCTTCTTCTTTCTAAATCGGATGGCTTATGGTCAAGAGGGTTGACTTGTAGCATGTACTTTGATTCATTTTTTCCTTAATTATTGCATCTCTTATTGGTAGTAGTGCACTGCCATGATTCAGCTCAATCAAACCTAACATTAATGAACGTTTATGGAAATCTATGCTTCGGTAATGCATCTTAAATTCTTAATGAAAACGCCACGTTTGGTGTGACAATTTATGAATAGAATGGTCCGACACTCCTCACTATATAATAAACTAATAATTTGCTAATCACAAAATTTCATAAAAGTCCTTAGACATTACATTATTTATCAACGAGAATAAAATATAAGTTAATAAAGAAACAAGAATTATTTAATTGCATTCAACCTATCATTTGACTTGAAATGCTAAATGAAACCAATGGAAGGGCTAGGTTCCGATTTCCAGCTCTCTCCATCTTGCTACGTTATTATGGTCAATAGACAAATTGAAACTAAATAAAATATGGACAGGGACACGAAGAGAATGCCATAAGAGACCGGTGGTTGCAAAATAAAATATGAAAGTATATAATAATTAGATGAGTTTGTTTTATATAACATTATTGGCTTAATTAAAATTTAATTAATTGATTAAAATATAATTAATTAAGTAATTACAATATAATTAATTAAAATATAATAAAATTTTATTTCTTAATATTGTTAACAAACCAATCACTATTAATAGTAATATTAATCATTCATTCTTTTTATCAACCATCATAATAATTATAATTATAATGATTTTATCAATCATCATTCTTTATTATATTTATTTTTATTCTTATTATTATTTTCTTATGTGATCTAATCGTCACCTTAAGCACTCAGCGACAACTATATACTTGTTATATCATAGGACAGTAGCACTCAATCGGCGTTGAAAAGAGTGCAATTTAGAGTATAAGGTAATGGCCTGCCCTTAGGAATCATCATTTAGTGGATTTGGTTAAAGTCAAACATTAAGGAATAGGTGGTTTTGGGATGCTGTTCTTGTTCACGTTAGCAAGCGTTCGTTCGTTGGACTTATCTGCCAGATTATATTCTTATTTAATTAGATGCATGTTTTTAATATACGAGTTAAAAAAACTCAAGCTCCACTTAATTTTGTAATTATAGCTTGAAAGTGATAATTAAATATGTACTTTTAATTTTTTTAATTATAACCTAATATTAGTATCTTTATTGATATTATTGATGTGACTTATTACATAAAAATACTTATACACGACATATTTAATTAAACTAACTAATTGTGTTTCGTTAAGTAGATGAAAACAACGCTTAATCAAACACAGTTATCGCACCAAACTGAGTTCGCGTGAAGAGGTGCCTAGGGTGGTTATGCGTATTTCTTCTTTAATGCGTTTCTAATGCTTTGACTTTAGTGATGATGAGGTTTTTGGAATAAAACGTAGAAAGAATTGAGTTGTGAATTTTCCTTTTCTTTTTTTTACATTTTAATGAAGCATCTTGTTTTGTTATGATATTATGTAAAATTTTGTAATATATTGATTTTGAGAATAGTTATCTAGCTACAAATAATAAATCTCGTAAATTCCAGTTTTTAAAAATATTACATTATAAGTCCTTTTTATATATTGAATAATACTTTTTCTTCAAATCATTTTTAAATTAGTTTTTATATTTTTTTAGATTATTTGAATTGAGAAAAAAGGGAAATAATATTTAATTGTTAAACAAATATTTACACAATATATCCAAACAACTAGATGGACGGTCCACATAGACCACATGCCATGTTGACAAAAAGATATATAAATCACATAAAAATAAGTATTTAGCCTAGAATGGGTCCTAATGTAAAATCTTCCGTAGATTATATTGCTATATTATATTGTATATTAATGTAGTCTTTAGAAAGACATACTGATCCATCAAAATTAAATATTGTTTCTGATGGATACTGCCAATATCTTGACTGCTACACCATCAAACAGTTCACCAATCATTTGCAAGAAAAATATAATAACTAATTAATTTAATCAGATTTTTTTTAAAATAAAACCAAACCCATCAAAGACCACCAAATCCGTTATTGTATAATTATTTTTGTATAGTGAAATTTAAATTATTTATCCTTCTAAATATATAAATTATTTAATAATTTAATATTATTTTTTACAAGTTTAATATATTTTATTTTTAAAATTGAGATGAATTATTATTTTTTTGACTTTTTTTTTCCCTACCCTCCCAAACCATTTTGAAAACCCCGAGAAGGAAGACCCTCTCCTTGTCCTTGATGAATCATGAACTCAACTTTGATCCTTCATCGATCATCGTTACACCAAATCCCAAGTTCTCACGAATTTAATTATTACCATAATAAGCACTTACTAAATCAAAAACCCACATTTCTTCTATTACAATCTCCTCCTTTTTCACTGTTTTTCCCTCTTAATCTTCGTAGCTTCTCTACGTATAAACTCCTACCTGTCCTAAAACATCCCTCCCTCTGCGTCTTCTTCTTCTCCTCTCATTTTGGGCTTCTTTAATTCTTCTATTCATAAGGTGTCATAAAGTATTTGGAACACCTGTCCATGTCGGAGTGATTGAATCATGCGGGGTGGTATCAATCTGGCCATATGTTTGTTTTTTTTAATTTGGAGACTCTGTCAGATTCCACAAAAAACTAAATGGGTTCTATGTCTTTGTTTGTATCTGATGTGTTCCATTTATTGCTCCTTTGAGACCGTACCGTAGATCTGTTTGCGACTGTGCTTTATTCACGCTTAGACACTCTCTATCGAGGTCAGATCATGACATTTCACACTCTATAGCCATTGCCTTTCTCCCTTCATTTTCTGTTTTTATTAATAGTTATGTCCAATTTATACTTGATGTTCAAAGTCAGTTCCTTTTCCCTAATTTATTGGCCGGGGTTTCGGGGTTTTAGTTGTAAGCGGGTTAGTTCGGTTTATAACATCAGGGTTTTGGGTTTTAATGCTTGGAAGTAATATAGTTTGATGATGTATTATCAGCTGAAAAGTTATGAGGTGGTTGAGGGGCTTAATGGGTTCCTGAGACTTCGTTTGAATTTTTCCATTTTGTATCAGTCTATGGTGCAAAGTGAGATAAGTTCTCCATATCAGATATCTCCTAATAAGTCTTTCTTTTGAGGTCCATATTTCCTAATGGGTAACAACACCTCTCGTGTTGTTGGTTGTTTTATGCCCTCCAATGGCAAACACAGTGTTGATTTGGAGTTTTTAGAGCCATTGGATGAGGGTTTGGGCCATTCATTTTGTTACATAAGGCCATCGATTTTTGACTCTCCTGCTATTACTCCGTCAAACTCTGAGAGGTTTACGGTTGATTCCAGCATCCTGGATTCGGAAACATTCAGTGGTTCATTTATACAGGATACAATAGATGATCCATCAGGTCTATATAAATCAGGTAAATACGTCCCTGAAACTACTTTTAAAACCATTTCAGGGGCATCGGTCAGTGCTAATGTTAAAACTGCTAGGACTTGTAGCCAGAGTGCCTTATTTGCCAGTGATATGCAAGAGCCTGCTGCATCATTTGAGAGCACTGCTTCATTTGCTGCAATCCCTTTGCAGCCGTTACCTCGTGGCTCTGGTCCTTTAAATGGCTTCATGTCTGGGCCACTCGAGAGAGTTTACGCTTCAGGTCCTTTAGACAAGGGCAGTGGTTTTATGTCTGGACCAATGGAAAAAGGGGTAATGTCAGGTCCCCTTGATTCTGCTGATATATCCAATTTCTCTGCTCCACTTGCACGAGGTCGTAGGAGGCCCCGTTTCCATTTTCTAGTGAGGAGTGTTAGTGGACCAGTGAAGAGCACTCTCTCCCAAACATTCTCAAGACATTCAATGGGATTGGGGTGGATGCATAAGATTTTGTTGCGTCCGGTTACTCAATTGGCATGGCAAGTTAGAGAGCCAAAGTTCCATCAAGAAGTCATGAGAAATTGTTCTGAAGGACGATCATCAGAAGGAGAGTATATGAACAGTCGCAACTTGCAGTGGGCTCATGGGAAGGCTGGAGAAGATAGGATTCAGGTTGTAATTTCTGAAGAGCATGGATGGTTATTTGCTGGAATATATGATGGCTTTAGTGGGCCTGATGCAACTGACTTTCTGATGAGCAATCTCTACAGAGCCATAGACAAGGAACTTGAAGGACTTTTATGGGATTATGAAGAGGATTATAAAGATAATGCTTCAAGTGGTTCTGCAAATGTTGAAGTTCAGAAGACTGAGATTTATGCAGATGATTCAGGGTGCAGCGGGGGAAATCAGCCAAGTTTGAGTGCAGATGATTCTTGTAATGTTGAAGAGTCAAATAATCCTGGTCTTCTCAGGGAGCAATTCCATAATTGTGAGATAATGGAGGAAGCTGACAATAATGGGAGCAGACAACAGCAATCATTTAATTGTAAAAAGGCTACCGTTTCTGGTTCTGCTCCTTTTTCTGTTCCAACTTCCAACTTGACTGGCCAAGTTAGGAAAAGTATGCGGCTATATGAGTTGCTACAAATGGAATCTTGTGGTGGACTAGGTACTACATCAATCTCAGTGGTTGAAAAGCAAAGCAGGAATTTGCAATACCAACAAAGTTTCGACGTTTTTGGTTCTAGACAAAATTTCCAAGAAGGACAAGTAAGGGTTTCCTCATTGAATGATCATAAAGGAGATGGGACCGGTTGTCGGGGTGAAGATCCTACTACATCTGGAGAAGATAGTGCCGGTGGGGTTGAATCAAACAATCAAGGCGGTTTAGCTGAAGTTTCTGTTTTACGAAGACAGAGTTTAGGAAAGACTAATATTGGTTCTAAGCTTAGGCAAATGTGTCGGAAGCAGAAGTCTTTACGAAAGAAGCTCTTTCCTTGGAGTTATGATTGGCATAGAAAGACAAGTCACACTGACGAAAGAGTAGTAGAATCCTCAGGACCTATCAGAAGACGAAAGTCAGTATGTGTTGACCATGATGCTGTTTTCAGAGCTATGACCCGTGCGCTTGAGCATACTGAAGAGGCTTACATGGAAATGGTGGAAAAGGACCTTAAACACCCAGAGCTTGCTCTGATGGGATCCTGTGTGCTGGTAGTGTTGATGAAGGATCAAGATGTATATATCATGAACATTGGGGATAGCCGTGCAATCTTAGCACAGGAAAAACCTACTGATCGTCAATCTAATCCAAGTTATTTGAAGGATGACATTAGGCATCGGAACAGATTAAGAGAGTCATTAGTAGGCATGGAGCTGGACAGAATCTCAGAGGAATCTCCAATCCATAGCTTGAGCAGTCAGGTTAATGTGCTCAACAAGAACAGGGAGATCTCGATTTGTAGATTGAAGATGAGGGCAGTTCAGCTTTCCACCGATCATAGCACAAGCATTGAAGAGGTACCTTCTTGAATATTGCAATTAGTTATTTTCACTTATAATTTATCTCTAGGACATGTTTGTTTTATTGTCATCTATCATAGAGTTGTTTACATCTTAAACATGTACTAATGTGGAGTCCACTTTACTTGGATGTTCCTGATACAGAATTAAGAGAGGAGTTGCTGAACATTGAAATTGCATCTGCTTGTGATTAATGAATTGTAAGTTTTTGCAGGAAGTATTGAGAATAAAGGCTGAACATCCTGATGACATCCAAGCTATTTTAAATGATCGAGTGAAGGGCCAGTTGAAAGTTACCAGGGCATTTGGTGCTGGGTTTCTGAAGAAGGTAATTTGTCTGTGTGATTTCCTTAACTGTCTCCTCTAATTTCTGTGATTAACCTGTCTTGAATATTTATTGATTTGCTAACTGAAGATTTCTGTATTACCTGATCTATTATCTACTGTTGCTTCTTGTTTTGATGCTGCAAAAAAAATGTTGAGGGCAAATTAAAAGATGCTATTTTAAGAATAGATCAGGATATGAAATATTGAAATTGCCTAATATCTTTGCATGAATTGTGTTATGGACTTACATTTAGGTATTCTCTGATTGATGCTTAAATTGCTTACGAAAAGCCGACTATTATTTCTGCATTTTGTTTGTAGAACTGTCTCTTAACTAGGGATGGCAATGGACTGGCCCTTGGGCCAACCCCCGTCAAGTTTTTTAAAATAATTTTTTTAAAATTAAAAATGTAAAATAATTTATTTTTTTAATTAAATTAAGATCTGGGTTGCCCAGACCCAAGTTTACCTGAAGCTCAACTCTTTTAAGTAAAACGATGTTGTTTTGTTTAAAATAATTGGACCTCGAGTTTGCTTGAGCCTGGGCCTGACCCATAGGCCGGCCCATTAAAAACAACTAAATTTAGGCCCATGGGCAAAAAATTGCCATCCCTACTCTTAACCTCATTTGCTCCACAGTTTAGATGGTTATTGTGTTCCCCTAGAAGGCTAGAACAAAGTTTCCCTTTCAAGCAATTACTGCGATTTATGGTGTGATAAAATTAGGAATACGGAAGAAATGATTAAAGAGTCAGGGGGGTGAATAGGCTTTATGATTAGTCTTTAAATTTTTTTCTGTGTTGCTGTATATATGTACCATCATTCCCTGATAGCTGTTGGTGTTTTATAAACTTTCTCATGGTTTCATTGCCTGATTTCTGCTAGTGTATTTAAAATTTTGTGATTCAGAATTTAGTAATCGATAGTATATGTTTCATTTTCTTTGATGTGGATAGTGTTTTTCCCCTGATTTCCCTTCTTTGGTGCAGCCAAGTTGTAATGATGCTCTGCTACACTCCTTTCGGATACCTTATGTGGGATGTAAACCTTATATTAGTTGCATTCCTTCTATTCTTCACCACCGGCTTTCATCAAGTGATCGATTCTTGGTTCTATCTTCTGACGGACTTTACCAGTACTTCAGCAATGAAGAAGTGGTTTCCCATGTTACATGGTTCATGGAGAATGTCCCTGAAGGTGATCCTGCACAGTTTCTTATTGCAGAACTTCTATTCCGTGCTGCTAAGAAAAATGGTAAGCAGAAAAAAGTTATCATTCATTCAATTTTGAGGATTAAATACTATTGGTATTGGGAATTTAGATCTTCTAAACTCACACTCAAAAATATTTCATAGACAAAAATATCAGAAAATAGAGAAATAATAACAAAAGAGAATTTACGTGGAAACTTCCAAACTGAAAAAAAAATTATGGGTACCGAGAAGAAAATCTACTATATAAAAAATTCTTACAATCACACAATTTTTCCTCACCTAATATTTCAATACACTAATATACTCACAAAGAAATACCCAAAACAAACTCTCCAACTGTCATCTCAAAAGAGGAATTTAAGTAGAGTCAAATTTGTTATACAAATCTTTGACTTTGTATTAGTATACTAATCAAAGAGGTAATATTATCTTTATATAGGCAAGAGTCTTGTTCCAATTGTTTTTCCCAACTAATATGAAACAAACAAATGAGCTAAAAATCTCAACAGTTGGCAAAAAGTTGAACAACGCAAAAAAGAGAGACTTTGATGGGATCCAAGTAGCAACAAATGCTTTCTTTATACGGGTCTCAAAGAATGTGGCTGCGCAGATTATTGATTCTCATTTTATATTTAATTTATTGAGTTGTTGCATGCTGTGCCAGCCTTTTTCCTGCTCGTGGTAATTAATAGGATTTGTCACAAGTATTACATAATGTCTGGGTTCTAATACTATGGTTGTCAGGAATCAATCCTTTTGCATTCACCTATCTGCTATAATTCTCTGAATCTGATGGCTTCAGATTGGTTGTTGCAGGAATGGGTTTTCATGATCTGCTTGATATACCACATGGAGATCGACGTAAATATCACGATGATGTTTCTGTTTTGGTGGTTTCCCTTGAGGGAAGGATTTGGAGATCATCTGGGTAGTTTTCTGTTTCACTTGTATATTGCCTTATTGATGTTAAATGTTTTTAAGCAAGGGTATATAAGCATTTTGAAGTTTAGAAAATAGATCTGACATTCTTTTGGATATAATCATTTTGTCTATCTCCAAGGTTAGTTGACACAAAATCTAGGACGATCAATCCGTTCAAGTTTCCACATTCATTCTGTTATATAAAACTTTTTGTGTTTAAGCTGTCACCTACACCCGAAACCTGACACCCGACTTTTATGTTTTCTTAGCCGTCCACTGTAGGCAGTGTGTTGGAGTAGGGCCAGAATTTTGCAGCAAAAACCTTGAAAATCTGTTGCTTCACCTGAAACAGGATTGTTTCAGTCAAAAAGAGGAAGGTGCGATTTCACTTCACTGCTTAACACAGTGTTGAAGGTGAAATGGCCGCAGATTCCAACCCCTTTTTACCATTTCATTTCATGTGAAGGTTAATGGATCTCAGACAAAGCTAGCACTTCATTTTCCCTGTGCATATTTTGTCTTCTTCCACATAAGATGCAGTATGCATTTTATATAGTCAGAACTGATTAGATTAACTAAAGCTTCGTAAAATTTTGATAGTTATGTTTTGCAGTGTGCTTCAAGCATGCTTATCGTCATTTGTGTCTGTAATGGTGTCAGAAAGACTTTTGGCATTGATTAACACCTTTATGCACTGTTGGTCACTCACTTTTCAGTTGATCAGCCCCGGTCCAAAGTAGACCTCTCCCTTATTTAATGTAACGTCTCATATTTCAAATTTTTAAAGTTACCAAGTTATACGTTCATTATTATACATAAACTTTGATTAACTATTAGGAACGACAATCTAAGAAGTGATAACTTCTTTAATTTTTCAGTTTTAGTATAAATTTTTTAAAATTCTTAATTAAATATATTTTTAAAAGATTAAAGAATTCAATTCAAAATATTCTGTATTAAGCATTAAAAATTAATATTTAGAGAGGTTTTGTGATTTTTTGACCAATTGTAATAAATTATTTAATATTAAAAAGTTATGCAATATTTTTTATGTATTTAGTTAATTATGTTAATACCAATAAAATGTTAATGAAGACAATAGTTTAAAAATGAGTTAATATAATTTTTTAATGGAGATTTGATGAAAGTTTAAAAAAGATTGGATATTTAAAATTCATTAATCCTAATTATTACATAAACAAGTCTGGTGAAAGGTCCATGGAATAGGGCTTTGAAGTGAGTGAGGGAAAAGATGTTGGTAGTGGTAAAATATCTCGGACCTTGTGTTGTGGGTCACGTACAAATTTTAAGTAGGTGGAGTGAATGCATCTGCATGTTTCATGCTCTTGCTTATCGCAGGAAATATGGGATTTTGACTGTATTAATCAAAGTAGGTGTTGCTTTGACATTGGCTATTACGAGCATCCACAAAGAAGTTCACTTTTTATAAAGCAAAGCAATGTACTTTGTACATTAAAGTAAGTTGGCATGAAAACAGAAACAACAGATAATAGGCAGGCAGGCACAGGCAGGCCCATTTTGAATTCAACCACTCCTGCGACGTAGCTGTTTAACCTACAACTACTTGCTATTATTTAACTTCTTCTTCTTCTACAGTGCACGAAAAGTTAACCAAAACTTTTCTTTACTTCTTTGAAACTATATGAATTTCGTCGAAAGAATAGCCCCAAGGGCGGTAGTATCCAAGTGCGGTAGTAGCGATGTCCCATCTCAAGGGTCCATGTCCTTGTTTCTGGTTTGGTTGATTTGTTCTGTTGATGGCCTTTTTGATTCTCCAATTGACATAAAACTTCATGTTCCCATTTGCCACATGTCACCAAATTCCATCAATGCTTATGCTTTGCTTAGTCGCGTCTTTTGCTTTCAATTAATTACAGCCTATACAGTACACCTCCAATTAATTGTATGCTGATAAATTTATTCTATACGGTGACTTTTCTATCATTTTTGTTGTCAGCTTCCATGGAAAACCCCGGATTTCCATTATAAAAACAACAGTTCTTGCGTCTAATTTTCTCTGCATTCAAGTTATATGCCCTTTCCATGCTTTGGTATCACATCAGCTTCGATCTCAGGAGACTAATCTTCCACGTTATACCTTTAAACTTATTGATATAAATATATATATAGCTACTACCTCTACATCTACACCACAACTCAAAATTGTTCCTTTCTATCTTTGGCATCATATTTAGTGTCTCTTCTAACCCTTTTGTGTTCTAAGCATGGCGGCTTTTCTCTCATATCTAGCCCTTTTCGCCGCCATCTCCTCCGTCGTAATCTCGTACGATCCTGACTTGCTTCAAGATATCTGCGTAGCTAATCCTTCTTCAGGTAAATTAAAAATCTTTCTTGTTTCTTTCTGTTCTCGTAGCCATAGTCTGTTATATTGAACTCATTAGAGAGAAATCTATTATGCTTTCAGGTATTAAGGTAAATGGGTTTACATGTAAACCTGATGCGAATGTCACGGAAGCTGATTTCTTCTTCAAAGGTCTAGCAAAACCAGGAGTGATCAACAGCACTGTGGGTTCACTAGTGACAGCAGCGAATGTGGAGAAAATTCCAGGCCTGAATACGCTAGGTGTGTCGTTCTCTCGCATCGACTACGCACCACAGGGTCTTAACCCACCTCACACACACCCGCGAGCCACTGAAATCATCTTCGTTCTCCAAGGTGAACTGGACGTCGGGTTCATCACCACTGCAAACAAGTTGATCTCCAAGCACATCGAAATCGGTGAGATCTTTGTGTTTCCTAGAGGCCTCGTTCACTTCCAGAAGAACAACAAAGACAAACCGGCCTCCGTAATTGCAGCATTTAATAGTCAACTACCGGGAACTCAGTCCCTGGCCATGACACTCTTTGCTTCAACTCCAGCTGTTCCTGACAACGTTTTGACCAAGGCCTTCCAAATTGGAACCAAAGAGGTGGAGAAGATCAAATCCAGGTTCGCTCCTAAGAAGTCCTAAGATCGAGGAGTTGAGTTGTTCTTCTCTTGAAATTTTTGGGTATTTGTTTAATAAAAGAAAAACGGGGTGCTGGATTGTAATTAGAAACTTGTGGTTATCTTTCTGTCTTAATGTTGATTGAAGAATAATGGCAACAATTATATGTGGTCCTACAAAATATGATTATGATTAAGTACTGTGTGATTGAATAATTAAAACTAAAGACGAAGCAAAATAATTAATGTATCTAAATCTACCATATGTTTGTTAGGTGATAGGATAGGAGTGGCTTTAACTTGTCATTTCTCCATGCTTGCTTTTACCTTAGCGACAAGTATATTTTAATATTTCGAGGTATGATTCGAGGTCTTATGTATTTGTTCGATTTTGAGTAAACGTCAAACGGAAATGATACGTTAAGGAGTGAAGGAAAGCCAAGAGGATTTGGTGAACAAAACACAATAATCATGTCCAGAGGAACTTTCTCAGACAAATGTCGTTGTCTCTGTCAAAATTACATAACATAAAATTCCTCTATAATAAAGTAGCTTTGGTTGCTTTAACACAAATAGATACACTTCGTAGTGAACAAGCTATAGCTAATAGATAAATAATCTAATTTAAGATGTATTAATTGGTAAGAAATGTCTTTCATTGTCTATTTCAGCTGAGTAGCTATACTTGCGTTAGAATGTTGCCATGAGTAACATATCAATTAGGGATGCCAAATTAGTTGGTACTGCTTTAACTAAATTTAAAATTCAACGGACAATCTAAGTTTAGACAAGACCAACCTACATTCAAATTTTATAATTTTTTAAATCAAATTAATTATTAAAAAATAATATGAATCTGAGTGGAGTTAACTCAAAACTTGAATTTGATTTGTTCATATTTAAAAATTCAAACTTTTCAAATTTTATTTTGAATTTTAGGTAACATTATAGACTTAGATTTGGACTTCAGAGCGCTGGTCCATGGCCAACCTAATGACTGCACTAATCTAAAAGAGCTCGAAATCAACCGAGAGTACAAAATTGTGTTGAAACGATTGAAACAAGACGCATTTGATCATGAAACTATCATGGTCCAAGGTCTCATCATGTATGTATCTCTATGCTTACCTCACGAAACTGGCAACAATATTTGCTTCCATTCTCCTCTCCTATGTATTCGATCTTCAATTTCCTGTTTAATTAGAAGTCTGGTTTGTCCAAATTGCTTAGAAATATGTAACCCTACAGTTCATGAAGTTCCCTTCATTGTTTCAGCTTATGAGCTCTCTGTTCCTCCCCTGCCAATGCCATCCTTTTACTTGTCCGTCGTTGATTCTATTTCCCTATCTTATCAACTAGTTGTTACGTGCAGATCATCCTGTGCTGTACAAGTAGAAAAATTCACAGGATGATAGTGCTTCGTCCAAACCTGCTGATAACAACACTGATGCAATAGTATATGGACGAAATGCAACAAGAGTTCATGCTGGGGTTTACACATAAAAGAAAGCCACCAGTTGAATTGAACTGGATTCACCAAATGAGTCGCAGTAAAACTATTCAAATTAGACTTAAACCCGCTGCCCCAAGAACCAAACAGCTTAGAAAAAGCTCCCAACTAGCTCATATGTACTTCTTGAGGAGCTGAACTATCAGTTCAGGATCAAGATTCAAGTTCTAGTACAACCAAGGCTAGATAGTTCAACCGTTCATTTTCTTTACTTTCCTCCAACTCTAAGGTTGGCCTGGGAGAGTTGGTGAATAGGGCTGATTATTACCCTAGTTGTACACACGTATCTCTGTCTCCAACGATTTACTAATCTAGATCTCAAGTTTCTTAGATGAGCTCAAGCATGAATTATCCAGTGAGCTATGCCCCTGAGCTTAATGAAGGCTCTTTCAGTTACCACCCTGCTTCAAGAACACAAATACTTCTTTACGCAACACAATGCATTTGTATTACATCATACATTTTATAAGCATATTCCTGTATATGATCCTGTCACCTGAGAAAATTAGCCACTTCAATGGCTACCTTCAAGAGTCAACATTAGGGTTCTGAAGTAAAAATCTGGCATTACCCAGAACAGCACTGGCATCCTCATTTGAAGCATCAAGCAATCGAAGTTCTTTGATCTCCTCCTGCCATTTCTCCATTTGTTCCTTATGCAACCTGTCAACATACCCATAAAAACTCGAAAAATAAAAAATAAAAAATAAAATCAACCATTGTTCTTAAATGATACAGAGCTCTCACAAACTTACAGAATCAACCTATCTTCAAATTCATTACTAAGCTCCTTAAACATGGCTTTTGTTGATTCCAACAGCTCAGATACCTTGCACAAAATGAATTACCGAGCGTGAATAATACCAAAACCATTAGCAGCTATAGTCAACATATTTTATTTTTCCGTAATATCAGATATACCGTTTGGGTAAATTGTTCAATTTTCTCAAGAATCCGCGCAATATTCAACTCCATCTCCTCAGAACCCGCAATGTTTGTTTCATCTTCTTCCTTCTCTATACTTTCTGGCTCTGCTTCATCCCCTAGTCCACGTTCCTTCTCTTCATTCTAGGAAATATAACATATAGTAAAATGCTTGTTGCAGCATGAAACAAGAAAAACATTCCCACACTTCCTGAAAGGCATTGAGAACTGAAAATGCAAAAAGAATAGCAAAGTAATACTCCTAGTTTCATGCGCTTTGTCACGATCTCGACGGTTTCATTCCCCATCTATGCTGTTACAGTTAAAAACTACATGAAAATATCAGTCCCTTATCAACTGGTATAATCAGTAAACAAGTAAGTTATATCAAAAGTTCACGCTAATGAACGATCAATTTGCAGTCATAAATACCTAAAGATATTTAGGTTTACCTGAGATCACCGATCGAAACTCTGGGATTTTTAGTGGCGGCAAACGGTGAGAATGTCGAGGAGAAGCATATTTCCAAACGCAAAAACAGAGTTTTGAATGCTATGGTTTTTAAATTAGAATGTCTTTCAACTCTCTCTTAAGATTTCACGGGAGCGTGCCTTATACGACGTCGGGTTAGGCCAAATGATTATGTACTTGCAGCAATGAAAAATGTGCTTTATTTAAGCGAGTGATACATTCGTATCTCTATCTTTAAACAACCCAGGCATCAGAGTGTTTACGCCATAGCCGCCTGCGTTGTTTTACAAGAATAACATTCCTCGGGAGGACTTTGTGTGCCTTCTTGAAACAGCACGGGAAACCCAGAATGTGAAGCCAAGAACATGAGTCCTCGTTCGCAGAACCAATGTGAGCTATTTCTTTCTTTGCTGCATAATTTGGCTGCTGGTTGAACAGATGAAACACGATCCTATACAAGAATATGGAACTTTGAGGAGCCTCACTTTCTACTCAAGACTCAATGTTAACCACTCTTCGTGTAGGCTTCGTTTCAAGCTACATGAAGACAAGTTCAGCATATATCATCAGTGCAACGAAACACAAGTGGTGACAAACCAAAAGGACTTTTATCTCATAGTTTTAATTATTGACACTGACACGGTTACTGCACCTTTGGCATCAGACAGAGTCAGACATATATGCATCGCTGTCCTAATTCCCCGAGTGAAACAAACCTAGGCTGCAAAAGCTCGTCCTAGCTTATGGACTTTCTGAACAACCTAAGATACTTACACTTAACTTGTAGAAACCATAGGTTTCAGCGTGTGATTCGACAACTACACATCTCAGACACCTACTACACAGGCTGTTCTTTTCTCCTGTTCCGGTCAGACAGTAGGTGCAAAAGGATGACCTTTCGTGTGGTCTGATAATGATGTGATTTTGATCCTTGAACTTTTGCCATGTCCATCTCTTTATCATGTATAGTGTGAACGATATGAACTTGACTAGGGGATGGCCTAACACTAGTAGGAATCTATAGCGTAACGTCTAAGCCAAGTAATTGCATGTCATAAGTGTTTATGTGGGGATATTTTATGTAAATATCTATACATAAGCTTATCCTAATTTTAATTTTAATTTTTTTTAATTATTATTATTATTATTATTATTATTATTATTATTCATTTAGGTCATTCAAAAAACAACTCTTTACTAAACCTACATATTATCGGACCTCTTTAAATTGATACACTGTCTCACTATAAGTTACTTTTTATACTCAAATATGAGAATTTTCATATACTAAATGAAATCTCTTGCAAATTATGATTAATTAATCTTTTTTATTTTGGCATACCATTTGCAGATGGGAATTGAACATATAGTAAAAACTATAAGTTAATAATGTTAGGATCATATGTAAAATATATTAATTTATAGATTGTATTGAAAATTGATAAACAAATATTGAATTAAATAAAAAATTATTGTTGGTTCAGCCGGATTCTGATGAGGCTGTACGCTACCGTTTGGATCCATGGAGACAACTGCTGAACACGAGAATTCTG
>JANZXP010000009.1:21624204-21647612 GCA_027576715.1 Erythroxylum flavicans
TTATATAGGAACCAACAACTAGGTTTAAGTCTTTACGTATGCATGGGAGTCTCTTGCCTGCGAATGGGCCAAGGAGATCGCGGACTGGTTCTGGGCTTGGAATGGCCAATAGGTATGAGACTGATCTTTGAAGATTGGACCGATCGGTCTGTGGGTCATTACGACTGGGCTCGGGCCCAGCACGACCGACCCGACCAATTGTATTTTATGAATCTAATTAATTGAATATGAATTATTAAGTCCAAGAATTTTAGTATAATTATTGTAACAGAAATCAAATATGGAATCTAACTACACTTAAATAATATTTTAAGCAAATATCATTGTCAAATATGCATATATTTGTGATTTTAGTAAATTATTAATATATAATTATGAATAGAACAAGAGAGATCAGAAAATTAATATCTTATTAATTTAGCCTATTTCGTGATATCATAATATACCAAATTGTAATTTACAATGGTTTTACTTTATAGTGGTAAGGCCCGATAACAGCTCATTTGGCATAACAAGAAGCATTAATGAGTGCATTCATTTTGGAGATAACTTGCCAACAAGAAATAGATTGAGTTGAGTCATAAATTACTAGTAATTGACGAAACAAAAGATCTATTAGTTGGTATTCACGAGGTAATTGACTAAAATTTTTTTTAAACTCACGAAGTATTTAAGAAGGGTTCCAATTATAAAAAGACGCCTTTAAACCATCCACACCAAAACTAAAAATAAATAATTAATACATGATAATCACAAATTATCAAGTAGACTATCACATGTGTCTTCTTGTCTTGCATGTTTTTAGAGGATCGTAATTCTTCAAAATCCAAAACATGATATTCATTTTGGATTCATTGTTTTAATAAGACCCTTAGCAATTAATTTTGAATAATGACAACTTTCTTCTAAATTTATTAGCAATTAAACCTGTGAAAAGTTACATTTTTTCAATGTTTTAAAAATTAGACTGAAAATTAAACTGATAATGCAAGAAGTTTATGGTTTAAAAGATTTAACCGATATTAGATTGTCATAAAATTGGCTAAAAATTAAATAAAATTAAAGAGTTTAAAATATGATTGAAATTCTTATTATCGAATAATTTAAAGTTTAATTAAATTTTTGTTAAATAATTTAAAGTTTAATTAAAATTTTGTTAAATAATTTAAAGTTTAATTAAAATTTTGTTAAATAAAAATTAATTGATTTATTTTAATTTAAAAAACTTAATAAATAATAAAAATTAACATATTAATTAATAAATTTATCAATATTTAACATCAAGAACCATTAAAATACATTAAACCAAAAATTGAAAACTAAGGAATGGTTCAAAATTTTTAGCATTAAATTGGATCGAGATTTCGATGCATTTATTAATCTTACCAAAATGGAAAAGGACAATAAACTCTAGTTCTTATTGGTTATAGACCATTGACAGCTTGTAACTCTGCATTCCTACCCCTTTCTACATAAACTAAAAGAGTGTTCATTAGTGCCTGTTCAAGCTTCTTGATTCCTTGTTTTTAGCCATGGTGGGCAGCAGAAGTTTGAACACCTATATGTTTCTCATCTTTCTGGTTGTTTTCCGACATAGGAATAGCCAAGCTTATGAGTCCCAAGCATCTGGACCTGGTTTTGTCAGAACAAAAGGAAACAATTTTGTAGTAAATGATAAGCCTCTCTACTTAAATGGCTTCAATGCATATTGGCTGATGTACATGGCTTCTGATCAATCGACAAGAGATAAAGTCTGGTCTGCGTTCCAACAGGCCTCCAAGTATGGCATGAACATTGCTAGAACTTGGGCTTACAATGATGGAGGTAACAGTAGACCTCTTCAGATTTCTCCAGGTTACTACGATGAAGAGACTTTCAAGGTAATTGTCAGAGAAGCTGTGTGAACTCTACGTGCTAAAGTTGAGTTTAATAGCTATTTCAGTTCTCAACTACGCTCGCTTGATCACGTGAAATTACGATGTCTATTCCCTTTTTTTCTTTTTATATCCTTCCTCATTTTCTTGTGTTAACTTATTTCAGGGACTGGACATGGTGATATCTGAAGCCAGAAAATATGGGATTTATGTGATTCTGGGCTTAATAAACAACTACGAAGATTTTGGAGGTAGACATCAATATGTTCAATGGGCAAGGGAAAGAGGTGAGCAAGTGAGTAGCGACGACGACTTCTATTCCAATCCTCTCATCAGACAATATTACAAGAACCATGTCAAGGTATAGCCAATCCTTTAAGTTCTTAATTTTCCGTCGACCGGTGAGTAACATACGTTTCCGAGTCTTGGCAGGCTTTCGATCTAGAGGTTCGTTTGTAGACTTGTGAAGGTTATGCATTTGTGTTTTGACTCCCGGTCAGGATTAGGCAAGCATGCATGGAAAACCTGTGCTTTTCTGACCATCTAGGAAGATTCAGAAAACCTACTTAACCATTATCAACATCGTTCTCTACTCTTTAGCTTGCATGATTGGCAAGTGTCATGTTCTAACTGTTTGTTTGTTCCGAGTTCTCTCTTCTGACAGATAACACTATAACTGGAATGGCATACAAAGATGATCCCACAATTTTCGCTTGGGAGCTTATAAACGAACCTCGTTCCGATGACCCCTCTGGAGTCCTAATTCAGGTTATTTATGAGCAATCCACGTATCTACCATTTCCAGTATAACTATCAAGTTACATCCCCTCTATCTATACCTTTTCTGTGACTTTTTTATTCTTCCTTGTGATGGCTTGTGTTGTGATTCTTGAAGGACTGGATCAAGGAAGTGGCAGCATACCTCAAATCCATCGACAGCAATCATCTTCTGGAAATAGGACTTGAAGGGTTTTACGGGGACTCAGGGAAGCAGAACAATCCTGGCAACATCACATATGGGTCTGATTTTATCTTGAACAACCAAATCCCAGAGATAGATTATGCAACCATTCATCTCTACCCAGAAACGTGGTAAGCCTTCTTCTAACTCCATTTACAATTTTCGTACAAGTCATGACCTCATATCATATGAATGGAACATGACACAGGTTGCCCAACGCAAACGAACAGGAACAAGACGCTTTTGTGGACAGATGGATCCAAGTACACACCATGGACGCCGATTCAGTGCTCAGAAAACCACTTATGATAGGGGAGTTTGGCAAGTCTTCGAAACTTCCAGGGTTCACCGTTCAAACAAGAGATGGTTATTTCCAGAAGATATATGATATCATATATAACAGTGTCAAAGGTGGTAGGGCGATTACTGGTGGGATTTTCTGGCAACTTTTGGCCCAAGGAATGGACACCTTTGGCGATGGGTATCAGGTTGTCCTTGAAGAGAGCCCTTCAACAGCCTATGTTATAGCTCAGCAATCTAAAAGCCTTCACATTCATTAGTCATATAATTCACAATAGAAAGTTTAACAATGAGATAAGCAGAATTAATCAGTTCAGTGAGTGTGACTATCATTTACTCTGATGCAGATTCTATCTATTTTGAAAACTACTCTTTAATCTTTACAATTGTTAGAGGAGAGCATGCGACAAAACAAATTAAAAAGAAAGGAACTTCAAGGGGAAGACTACAATTATAAGAAAACATGCTTATGGTTAACGTATGATACACCAGAATCTGATTGTAGTATTATTACAATATAAAACAGGCATCGAAATCGGAGTTGCAAATGTGACTGTGCAGGAGTTCTATTAATCTAAAGTTGCTATAGCGGAGACTAAAAGCTTCCAGGGTCCAATATCATTGGCATTGAACATGCAAAACCTAGTTGCCCCACAGGCTCGGATCGGCGAAATTGCCCAACTTCGACATGCAAAGGAACTCAATTCCTCGAACTATACCTATTTTCCACATATACATGCAACGAAGGAAAAAGGAAACAGAGTGAAGTCACTGATGGAGAAACTACCACAGGCTGACTAGCTTTACATTGGAGAAACTACCACAGCCACGGGCTGACTAGCTGTACATACATACATTTGGATTGTTGAAGCTACATGTATATTTTACTTATCAATCCTGAGATTATTACAAAGATGTCCCAATTCAGGTCTCGCATCCATCCACGAAGTGAACCTTGTTTCAGCTGCATTGGTGCAGTATAGGTAGGATCTGAATGTGATGAGAAAGAAGTATCGCCTGTAGATGTACAAAGGAAACTGGTTATGCCTTCGTACCGAAAAAAGTAAAGAATTTGGTTGGGGAATAGATAAGGGAAGTGAAGGAACAACATGGTTATCACTAATCACCAAGTAAATATAACACATTTACTGAAAGGAGGAAAGAAAATTAGCCAATGATCATAAGTTGGTAACGTGTAAATCAACCTTAAAGCCTTCATTCCCATATCCTTGAGATGTGCCCGATGTTCGTCATCCCCATCACGAAATTTCCTGAGTTCCTTACTGTAATAATATATATCATCACGTAAATGCCCTGCACCTGCACACCTGTGGAGGAGAAGTAAGAAAATCAGCGCAACAAATGACAATATTGCAAATAGGACTGACCTTGGAGATGCAAATGATACGGAATCAAAATTAAATGATGCATAGCCAAACAAATGCAGTCTAATATAGGTTCTAACCCAAGCAGAGACCAGTCAACGAGTTAACACAATGTAATTAATATTTTCTTTCTAATGATCAAAATTTGTTAACACCTTTAATGCTCGAAAGTACAAAATCATGGTGAGACAACATACTTATCGATAATAATGTCCACGTCTGCTTTGCTATGTGGACCACGAACGAGAACTCTTGTTAGGCTTAGTATGTCACGGTAATCACCCATCTTGAGCGCTTCTTCATCAGACGATTGTGATGGCAGATCCTCTTCAGCCATCACTGGGCCTTGTGGAATCTGTGCTGTGAAGTTTGCCTCTGCTTTGACTTTAATACAAAGAATGGCCATTGCATAGGCAACTCCTCCAAACCCTGTGTGTGAAACAAATAGGTAATTCCCTGCACAACTGGAAAAAAGATAGACAATTCAGATCATCCCTGCAAAAATGAATTCAATATTGAAAATTATAGTGTAATAAGCTTCCTCCTAAAACTAAATTACTGGGTAAATTCATAGTGGCCATGCCCTACTAGTGAGACCAACAATAGCAGTTTGAAGCAGTCATCTTCCAAGTTAAATCATTCTTCAATTACTTTACCAAATAGACCAATCAGACCAGTAGTTAAACTAGTGGCTAAAGAAACAAAATGTGGATTTGTATAAAGAAGTGGTTATAGTACATACTCATCTTTACAACACTGGATCGCATCAACATCGGAAGCTAACGCCTCCCTCTCTCTAGTTAACGGTATCCTCCTGTAACTAACATCATACCCATCATCTTTTAGGGCAGCATAAACTTCAGCTGGTGTCTTCACATCATCTGCAAAAATGTTCTCCCAATATCCCACAACACTGGATTGATTTGTTTCGGGATTAAATTCTTCACGATGTAAAAGCATTCTACCACCAGAATGTCTCACCTCAGATATTATATCTTCTTTTAGCCGTGCTTCCATATGTTCCACCTGCAGAATAACAAGAAAGTAAGATAAAGACGCAAAGACGCTGACAGGCTTAACATAAAATAATATCAATGATGGCACACCACTGGACCAGTTATTCCAACATGCTTGAGTGTATCGACAGGCTTATTAAGCTTCCTGAGGACAAATGGGGTCCCATTGATGTAAACAACTGCTTCTTCTCTGAGATCAGTCAATATCACCTTCCCAGTAACATGTCCGCCTAGCTTAGGTTTGGCACCTAAATACGCTAGCATCTCTTTAGCACCAGCAATTGTTGGAGTTGCCATGCTGTAAACAGGATATCCATCCACCTGAATCATAAAGAAGTTTAGGCTTAATGTGTATATACGTGTGTAAGCATACAAGTGTGCCCTGGTATTCTTATAATACTAAATCACACAGAATATAACCATGTTAAAAAGACTAAGCGATGAATATGATCAGAGCTAGATTATGTTGGATACTAAAGTGAAACATTTACAACTACGCAAGGGTGTTATCTCCTCCTGATTTTTTAATCTCATTGGTGTAATGCCTTCTTCATGTCGATGACAAAATATATAAGCAAAGAATTAACCAAAATAATCCATTTGATGTATACAATCTCAGATAATCCAACCAAGATGGTCAGAATAGTACCTTGTAAACATGTGGTGCTCCATGAATCTGTATATGGCTAGAAGTCCTCTGGCCAGGAAAGAAATACATCTTAAGTATCGATCCTGTTCCCAAAACTGAACCACAACGGGCCTTGATGGTGGCCTCCATGACTGCATCTCCATGCTGTGATTCCTGTGGTGCTCTTAGCTCTTCCTGAATTAAAATAAGAATGCAACAGTTTCTGAATTCCAACAATACTATCAAAATGAATATCCACAATTTAAGAAAAGGCATTGATGAAGCATTGGAGTTCCACCGTCAATAGGTGAAAAGATGCTTACAGGTATAGTGAAAAACCGCCCAGGCCTTAACCTGATGCTCCACTTCATTTCTTGAACCTCTGGTCTTTGATGCAACCAAGTCTTAAAGGTCATTTTTGATTCTCCTTGACCACAGAACCCATCAAATGCTTCACTTCCAAGATATGCTGCAAAAGCAATTAGACGGAAGTACCTTTCCAAGTATTCAGCACCACGGTTCAATGCCACTCTCCTCTCCCTTGGTTCAACATGTTGTTGATTCACCACCTTCCTGTATTGGAGAACAGCTTGACGTATGTTCTGAAGTGCAGAGCACCTATCAATAATTACATCCAAGGCCTTTCGGCATTCCACCCCATGATCAAATAGTCTTGTTATCTTCCACAAAAGTAGGATATCATCAATGCCAAAAGCGCGACTTTGCTCCAATTCAGTCTGTGTTCTGATAATATGGGAGGCTGATGTAGCAACATTGTCTCCAGGTTCTTCACCACTTGAACTGCCATTTCCTCCGGTTTCTTCACCACTTGAGTTACCACTATCCACCTCTTCATGGTTCATATCATCTGCTAGGACTCTAATGGGTCTCCCACAATCAATTCTGAGTTTCAGAAGACAAGCAATCACAGTGCCAGTGGTCGTCCTTCCTATCCCCATCTAAATTCAGGTTACCATAGAATATATGTAAGCAGAAAAACAGTAAACAGACTCTCTCTCTATCCCTCTGAGCCAAGGGAGGAACTTTTACCTGACAATTGAAAACAAAGGCAGTATCCTTGGAGGCAGAAGCAATATTCATCACCAATGTGTCAAAGTCTGAACTTTTAGGAGCTTTACCATCAGTGATTGGCACACGAGCATATTTAATGGGAAAACCATCAGCCTCTAAGCATTTAAAAACTTCAAGGGGTGTCTTGATAGAATCAGATTTCACATGTTCCCATGCGTCAAAAATTTGCTCATCATTTGTTTCATGAATGACCATTATAGCACCTCCATAGCGTTCAGCCTCTCGTAGGATATCTTCTTTTAATCGAGCCTCCATTCTCTCCACTCTCTCTCGATCTATTCCCTGCATGCATATATTATAATCTAATCTTACCAACTAGTGCCCATATCAATAAGAAGTATAAAATCAATGCCTAACATGCCTAAATCAAAGAAATAGGCATATTTAAAACATGGCAATGCCCATTTGGAGACTGAGGCTTCAGAAAAAGGAAAAAACTTCTGGCACTTTTTTGTCTCCGCTAACTAAGACAGTCTACATGAGTCCTAAAATATTCCAATATCATTAAGCAGCAAAGAGTCAATTTGTTCTTTGCATGATGAAGACACAGTAATACATAATGAAAACCTTTTTCCTTGACATCTACTACTAGATTATAATGTTAAAAACAGACAATTGTTTCACAATACACACACAAAAAAATTAAGTAAATCAACTCTAAATCGAGTACACATTCAGCTCTACTTTAGTAATCAAACAAATATGTACAGTAGGAGAGTGATCGTGTTTACCGTGTATTCAAGCATGTTCTTGTATGGTCTTTCAACTTCACGAAGCACAAATGGTTTCCCATTGATGTAGATAACAGGTTCTTCTCTCATGTTGTGCCAAAAAACTGGGCGACCACCTTTCGAGCTGCCAATCCTCTGAATAACTGCGAGAATACCATCAACGGTTGGATTTGCAACTCCATAAACTGGAAATCCAGGAACTTCTCTAAAATTAGGTGCACCCTCTACCCTTTCTGGTAAAGTTGGGTTTTGACAACCAGGACGGTGGTCACTTTTTAGAACAGTTAGACTTCCTAGCACCTCCCCATTTCTTAAGGCAGCAACCACACCCATCTCATGAGGGCGGCCATCAGTAGACTCAGCAATCTTCATAAGAGATGGCTTTAAACTTGCACATCCAAGGGCACCCATCGGATCTCTCCTGAGCAACCTGCACCAGGAGCAATTGTTGCAATATTAATTCTACTATTAACTACAGTATCCAGACAATTATTAGAGATTGATAGAAACCTCATTGTGCTCCATTGTTGCAGCATTATGAAAATTGAAGTAATTTATATTTCTAATTGTTTGCTCGTATGATACAAAATCTGCAAGGCATGCTTAAACCACTTGAATCATTGGATAACCTTACCTGCGAATAATGCTATACAGTTCCGGCCGTGCTCTCATCCAGTCAGCAAAACTACTGTGGCCAAAAGAACTAGAACGGAGGGCATCTCTCTCTGAGTGAATGTATACGGCGAAACATATAAGAAAGTAATATCTTTCCAAGTATTCAACAAAAAACGAAAGCGATGCTTCTCTCTTCATCTCATCAGGCTGATGGAGAATACTATTGCGGTAGTTAGCAATTGCTTCACGCAAGTTCTGTGGTTAAACCATTACATTCAGGTGAATTCTCTATGTAACAGAAAATAAAGAAATTTCATATCTAGTGGACCTGCAATTGAATGGACTAAGAATAATAACTAGAAAAACCTGCATGGAGGCACACTTGTCAATGACTTTATCTACTTGTCTTTTGCCTTCAACACCCCCCTGAATGTGCATTAAAACTCATAAGAAAACTCAAGGAAATGGTAACTCTTCCACATATCAAAAGACAAACTAAGTAACTCTTCCACAAATCAAAAGACAAACCAACTACAAAATAAATAACAAAAGGATAAAGAAATAGGTAATTGTTAATATTCGATACCTCCAAAACACGTGTCAAGCTTCTGATGACTGCATATTCTCCCCTACGAAGTGCCTCCTCTGAGTTTGGAAAAGTATCAGCAACATTAGAACCTGAGTCGAACACTCTCCCCACTGAGTTGGATCTTGGGATACCTACAATACATAAGCAAATATATTTACAAGCTCAGAAGCCATAAGCAAATATATATACAAGCTCAGAAGCCATCTCTCATAAAATATTTACTGGTTATACGAATCAAAATAGCAGTTCAATTAAAAATGTTTTATACAATAGCAAGTCCTATTGAGTTATCCAGTTCCCTTCATTGGGATGCAAATCCCAAGCACAAATCTAGGTGCACAAGTTTGCTACCATTTTCACATATTTATCATGAAATGAGCAATTGATAATATATCCTCTAGATCTTGCCCTTTCTCAACTAGAAGCCCATCAGTACTACAATATTTTCCCAAACATCCAGAGACAAGTACAGCTTTGTTTTCGTGCCCAACATTTCAATTTGGAAGAAAAAGAAATAGAATAGCAGATCTATCATTCCTAATAAGAAAAGGGGTTTAAATAGCTACTAATTAAGAGCATGCAAAAGATGCAAGCGAATCAATTTAAAACTCAGTTTCCAAAAAGAATCATTGTCCTAGTTTAGGTAATGTCATAAAGAGTGTTAACCAGTTAATACAATGCATAAAGGAGTAGCTATTGCTAAACTTGCCAAGAGCTCCAATCCGGTTGAGATAAACCAAAGTTGCAATCACCATCCCAGTTGTAGTCCTCCCACGTCCCATTTGGCAATTAAATATTATCTGCGTTTTAAAGTCTGCCTGATAAATCCTATCAACCTGAAAAGACAAAGAAAAGATGTGCAATAATCATCAGAAATTCATTTCAGGAACACCACAAATGCTCAAAAAATTCTATAGCTACAGTAGCATGTAAGTATTTGATGACCAAACCGTTGTTTATTAGCAAAAAAAGAAAATTCACGCAAGCAAATACATTACACTCTGTTATATCTGAAAACAATAACTCAAGAAAAGAAATAAATTCATATCACCAACAGCAAGCAAGAATCATAACTTCACACTGAAGCATCAGAGAGGAAAAAGATTTTCTTTTAATTTTGGGAGTTTTGCTAGATAATGGAAACTCCCAAAAGTAAAAATCTCTTTAACAAAGAGAATTATTGAGTAACAGTACGTTGTCAGAATTTGAACAGCATGCAGTGACGCAGTTGCAAAGATTCCATGTGAATCAATCACACAAGAAATATATGCAAAATTAAAATAAACCAATCATCTCTTTGGCAGCAAAAAAATAGTGATTATTTTGCAATTTCATTGGCAGTTATCTGAAATTGCTTCAGATATCAGCTCCAACAATCTTGCTTCCATTATTAAATCAAAATCAGTATTGAGTATGGAGTTATTCCAACTGAAATTTGTTTCCTAAAAATCATCGTGTAATCCATACATGAAAAGTACACAACTACCACCAACAGAAAGTTCCCGCACAAAAGGAAGCAAATTTAGCTATGTGCTAATATAACATTTTGTAACACATGAATATACATGAGAACAAATGTAAATAAAGCCGATAAATTAAGATTGATTGTGAACTCACTAAGGTATCAAAATCTCCTTCCTCTGGTGCTTTTTCATCCGTTATAGGAACACGTTCATAGTCAAAAAGGTAGCCTTCAAGCTGAAGTTCCTCATTTGCCTGCTTACAACAATCAAGTAATGACAATAAGTTAGAAAATAGTAAGAAAATCTTTCTTTTGCATTCCACAATAAGTAGGAGTTTCAGTTGTTATGCCTCTAAAGGTGTCTTCACAGAATCAAATGACACTGGTTCCCACTGGTCGACCATCTGACCATCTGGCAATTCGTCTGTTACAAGTATCTTATTCCCATATCTGCCAAATCAGATATTTAATTTGAACTTAGATATTAAGAGCAAAGGATGGAGATTATGCAATAACTGTCACGAGGAAATATAGCATTTTCTCAAAGGAGCTACCTGGCGGCTTCCATTAGAATATCTTCTTTTAATCGAGCCTCCATTTGTTCAACCCTAAATCTATTGATCCCCTAATATAAAAAATGACAATTCACAGTCAATTAAACTAAAGTTGAAAAAGTTACAACTCATTTACATGCTACAGTCTGAACGCACATGTTATCTGATATGTAGTCGAAGCAAACGTATTTCACTAGGATTTCACAGGTCATTGAATGCAGGCCATGCCAAATGAAACACAAAATGCAGCACATGATATATTTAGCACAATTATCCAACATATGAATCAATTCATTTAAAACACAACTACTTGTCAAATTGCTTCAAGATTTGATGTTTTACATATGTGCTTGACCAAGAACCATAATAAGGTGCCCAACTCAATACCATACCATACCGTGTACTCAAGGTTGGAGAAAGGCCTCTCAACATCACGTAATACAAATGGCCGCCCATTTATGTACACTACCTGCTTAAAGTGAAAAGGAAAATAGTTAATTAGAGCATAGAATTCCAAAAACACAACCAAGCTCATTGGGCTGGTACAGAATATTCACATCCATGATTTATTATTATAAAGTTCAATGAAAGCAGGAATGCTTATGTTTCGCTTGCTGAGTTCAGTATCTCAGAAACGTTACACCAACATCGATAATTAGACCACAGGAAACTAGGCAAGCCAAAAGAATTTGACTACCAATCACATTATTCTAGCAATAATTCAATAGTCATGGTATTTCAAATTACACTGTCCACACCCTTAATACTTCCACGAGAAATTTACCTTCCAAAATTTGATCCTATGATGCAAGATGGCAAAGGAACAATTGAAGAAACAGAATTAAACCATAATTTATCATTTTCTCCTTCACTGCCCTCTTATAGAATCCTAGAAGCGAGTATAAGAGCCAACATCCTTTCTTTCTCACCTAGCCAATTCCCCTTCATATAAGATGATTGGTAATAATGTTGCTCTATCAAGACATCAGGCTCTATAGGTAGCAAGCCAAAATCACTAAGAAGACAGAACTTGAAAATGAAATTCCAAGAAAGTCCAAAGATTACTCTATTAAGGGCAAATCTAATTCTATTATTGTATATAATTGATTTCTTTCTTTTAACACTAATCAATAGGTTCTCATGGGTAATTTGGAGTTCAGAAAATAAAAAAAGGGCATGACACGCTATATCCTGATGCGTGAGAGACGTGGCATAGGCCATTGTAGTCTAGTTGGAAACAAGGGGACACTTTTTGCTGTAAACCATTTGTCAGGTTCAGCACAGGGGACAAATAGAAGGTATTCTGCCACTTCTGGAACAAAATATGGATGGATACTCAGGTGTCTTGATCGACCACTTTGTGCCAAAAAAGTCATGTCTAACTACAAAAGAAAGCATTTGGATCGAAATCGAAAAAGATCTTTAAGACAATAAGAATTACAGCTCATCTTATTTAGAACTTTGCAAATTCATAACACCAGATTAGTCACATTTTGCAAAAACACACACAAAGATTGCATAATGAGTTTATCAAACTAGTTTGCGTGCTGGCAAGAACGTTACCGGTTCTTCACGAAGGTTAAACCACAAAACTTGCACTTGCTTCCTATCCTTCTGAGCCCCAATATACTTGAGAACATTCCGGATCCCCTCCATCGTTGGAATAGCAACACCATGAACAGGTAAAGAATCAGCCTGTCACAGCGTCAGCAATTAAACGGGGAAATTTTAGAATAGAAAAGGAGTGTAAAATTGAAAACAGCCGCATTTGCTCCATCACTAAACATTCAATTACCCAAGCCAAAACGGTTATAGATATAAGATCATATCATAGGCATGCATTTAAATTCAGGATATTTTCCATATACCCATTGGTTTACGGAAATCCAATCCCTAACTAAAATTTCAATAGGACCAATAAATGCTATTCAACCAGTGAATGAATTAATTCCGTCATTGCGAATAAAAAAAGGAGAGACGACCTGTCGGTAATTGGGAGCGCCATCGATGTGAGGCGTTAAGCGCTTGTTCTGACAGCCAGGAAAGTGGTCGCTCTTTAGAATGGTCTTCTTTCCAAGCACTGATCCGCCTCTCAGCTTCATCACCTGCTCTGGTTCTTTGGGTATCGCCGACATATCGGCTGCCCTTTTCTCACTTCCGGTTCCAACTTGTTTTACTTAGACACTCTCAATTCTCTCAACTACCCAACAAAAAAAGAAGAAACAAAAAGTCACAATTCTCAACCCTCTGAGCTATATCAAACTACAACATTTGCTCACAAGAGTCAGTATATACAAACGGCAACTGGAGCAGAAAACAACAGTGCAATAGGAAGAAGAAGAAGAAGAAGAGAGTATCGCGAGAGAAACGTGAGGGGAAAACAGAAAGGATAAAGCCAAAGAGATAAAATGCGAAACAACTCAGGGTGTGAGAGAGCATGGATTTGTACCGTCGGGTTGCGTTGTACTTGTACCTTCAACCTGTTTTTGCGTCAAAACGAACGTCGTTTTATAAGTCGCATAGATATCTGATGCCGTATTCATTGCCTTGCGTGCCACTGAAATTGAAGTGGGGCCACTTTTATGGGTATATATTGAGGGCTCTGTAAGTATAATCCTTTGCCCAACAACCGATATGGTCTTCCTCACGGTCCAACTCCAACGTGAATTGCGTGTTCTTTTTCTTATTTTCGTCCGTGGAAATGGAATGGATGGACGTATGTTTCTGTTCGGGCTTTGGATATCCAAACACCAATCATAACCCGCCACGTACCCCTTTTTCATTTAAGTTTCTTTTTTCAACAAAGTAGAAATACATATAATAAGTTAAAGTTAATTAATAAAGTTGATTAAAGCTTGAATTCAATACTAGTAGGAGAATCCACGTGCCTATGTATGATAACTACTCGTATTCCTTTGACTTTCATATGGTATTAATTAAAACAATGTAATCGGCAAGTGTAATATAATTAATCTTGCACACAAAAGTTATGATGTAATTTAATAACATTACATCATAATAAAATGTTAATACTCTAATTTTTTTATCAAATTATGATAATATTAAATTATTAAAATATATAAAAAAATGTTGTGTATAATTGATGTCTCTCTCTTTATCCTCACAAAATAGGGAATAAGTTGTGGTATTAATTTAAGAGATGCATGAGTCGTGTTTATTAATTTAAGATTGCACGACTCATCTTCTCTTTTTTTTTAGTTCAAAAGATATTTTAAGAGGGTCTCAATTATAAGAAGGTGTCTTTAAGCTATTTATATTCAGACTAATCTTCGCTAATATCAGGTTAACCTGTAAAAAATAAAGTACTGGCTAAATAAATTTCTTCATTTTTAACACTCAAATTTAAAACTTTAAATGAAAGAATAAAAATACTGAACCACTCGTAATAATTATATTTAATTGACTCATGTTGTCTTTACTGCTGGATACTTAACGTTTCAACGTACACGGAGTAGGAGGTGAAGAATAAGAAAGCAAATTTTGTTGTGTTTTGATTACTAAAAAAGATTTAGTAATAAGGTCTTTCTTAGGATTAAGGTCCATCAGTGATTGGACTTTTCGTTAAAAGAAACAATAAAAGTAATAGTTTTACGATTTGACACGTTTTACACAAGCTCGGTGCTTTCTTTTCAAACATCTCTTTCAACTTCCAACTTAGCAGCAGTTCAACATTCAACGGCGCAAGCATTTTCCTTGTTTTTCTTTAGGAATCAAGTATTGGGAATAGTAAAGCAAAAGAACATTACTATCATGCTCATGCCACTTTCTACTCTCAAAGTTTAAAGTAATATCGTTGAGTTTATTATTTGAAGTATTAAATTCTCTACACACAATAATTTAGGTAAATTTTAACATAATATTAAATGTTTTTATATTAGAACCTCTCAAACTTAAGTTGCATTGCTCTTTTTTTTAATTTATTTATATTTCATTTAGCATAATGATATTTAATTTTTACTATTAAACATCACATAAAAATGCTTTCCAATGGAATATGTTAATAAAATGTATAGAATTATGCTGAATCTATTAATTGTTAGCGAAGCACAAAGAGTGCGATTTCCCGTATGCCGTCAACTTTAAAGTCTAACTTCAAATCAATAGATGTGGAAGTTGATTTTTAAATTTTTTAAAGACAATAAGTAATTGAAAATAAAAATACAAATATTAATTAGAGTAATTTTATTATTTAATATTAAATGACTAGTGCATCAAATACTTTTTTAATTAATTACATATATTCAGTAACTTTTGATATATACTTAAAAATAAAAATAGTGACTTCAAATTAATTTATAATTAAGCGTTGGATCACATTTTGTAAAACTTTGTTTTGCAAAATTGTGAAATAAGCGTAGCATAGGACAAAGTCAATAAAAACATTTGGAACACAAACATGACATAATACGTAGGTAACTACAGGTTTTGTTAAAGACGGCGTCAGCTCCCGCTGTCATTCCTTATTTCAAACATGAGGCTGAAGCAGTGCAGTTGAATAGATTGATTGATGTTTTTGTCCAATTGAGATTAACAAAACTAATATGCCTGAGTCCCCATCATCCAATCCAACTAAGTAGGGTATATACTATATCAAAAAAAAGTTTTTATGTATATGTGTACATTTTTACTTATAAAATAGGACTCACTTTTTTTAAAAATTCCTTCTGTTCCCAACAAACCTACATTTCCTTTTGTCATCATCTCTTTTTTTTTATCATGTTTGTTATAGTTTTTTATACCTTTGTCATTTTCCAGCATCTTCTGGATTGTATATATATTAATCATTAACTCAATAAGAATGCATGCATAACCATTTCTCTTATTTCGTCCCTTTGTTTTTATATGGTATCAGAGTGATAAACACGTTTTTGTTTCACTCTATGTCTTCCTTTTTACAGAACCTTCTCCCTCTTCTCAAATTGGTTCCACTCGAACTACATCTTCTCCCACAGAAGATCCTCGCAACCTTTTTTTCTTGCATCATGTTGAGAATCCTGAAGCCCTTATTATCCCTCAACCATTACTTAATGGAGATGGGTTTCACAATTGGAAACGAGCCATGCATTTGGCTTTAACTTCAAAGAATAAATTGGGTTTTGTTAATGGTACGATTTCAATGCCTCCCAGAGATGACCCTCATTTGCATTCCTGGCAGATGTGCAACATTATGGTTATTTCATGGTTACTTAACTCCGTAAGCAAAGAGATTGCTACAAGCATTCTCTATCTTGACACTGCACAAGACGTTTGGAATGATCTAACTGAACGTTTTGTGCAATCTGATGGACCAAGAATTTTTCAAATTACTCAAGACATCACCAACTGCACTCGGGAAAATCAAAATTCAGTTTGTTGGAGCTTATTACACAAAACTCAAAGGTCTCTAGGACAGTCTCAGCAACTTCACCTCATCTCCTCCTTACATTTGTGGAGCTTCAAATCAGAGGTTTGACACCAAAGTAATTCAGTTCCTTATGGGCCTGAATGACTCTTACTCTAAAGTGCGACGCCAAATTTTGCTATATGATCCACTTCTACCGATTAACAAGGTCTTTACCTTGGTTTCTCAAACTGAAAGAGAAAGGACCGTCATCATGTCTCCTTCACCTTTAGAAGCAGCAGCCATGCTAAGTAAAAACTCCAATACTATGCACACAAAAGGAATTATTCGCAAAGGAAAACTTTTTTGCACTCACTGTGGAGGAGATAATCACACAATCACAAGTGTTTTCGGATTCATGGATATCCACCAAGTTTTAAATCCAAATCTTCTAGACCATCTACTTAGACTTCCAATTTGTCAAAGTTGTCAATTGCAAATCAAGTCTCTTCTACTCAAACCAGTGACGAAAATTACAAAGAATCACCTGTCACAATGCTTCCATTCACTTCTAAACAATGTCAACAGTTACTCGATCTCGTCAAGCACTCTTCCTTCAACTCTGCATCTTCTTACACCTTACATAACCATTCCATATCCATGTCAAGTAAATCACCCATTGTGCTCTCAGCTCATAATGAATCAATATCAGTAACATGGATACTTGATACAGGGGCTACTGATCATATAGTTCACAATGTATCATTTCTCACACGTGATATTATGACTACAAACTCTTCTGTTCGATTATCCAATGGCAACCAAGCCTCAGTTTCTCACATAGGATCTATAACTCTCTCAAAATTCCTTACTCTTACAAATATTCTCTATGTTCCTAGTTTCCAGTTTAATTTAATCTCTGTTAGTCACCTAACAAAATATTCTCCTTGCACCGTCAAATTCACATCTGACTCTTGCTATATTCAGGACTAGAATGCGGGGAGGATGATTGGATTGGGAAAGGAGCATAAAGGGCTTTATTATCTGGAGGATTGCAACTTCTTGTTGCTTACCAGCACCGCAACAAACCAGTGCCAATTTTTTCCTTTAAATACTATCTGTGCTAATTCAGTAGATTCAGATCCAAGTCTATGGCACAAACAACTTAGGCACATATCTTTTTCTAAGTTTTCAATGTTGAATAAACAAATTTTTGGAATCAACAAAATTGCTTCTCAACCATGCCCTATCTCTCCCTTAGCCAAGCAACACAAATTATCATTTTTCTCAAGTTCAATCCACACAAAAACACCTTTTAAAATAATTCACTATGATATATGGGGACAAACTTCAACCCCATTATTGGATGAATCACGTTTCTTTCTAACCATTGTAGATGATTTTTCTAGATGCACCTGGGTATACCTCATGAACCATAAATCACAAACTAGACAACTCATCTCATATTTCTTTAATCTCATCTAAACACAGTTCCAGACTAAGATAAAAGTTCTAAGATCTGACAATAGATCTGAGTTTTAGATGAAAGATCTTTTTCATTTACATGGTGTTGTTCATCAAACTAGTTATGTAGAAACACCACAGCAAAATTCAGTGTTAGAACGTAAACATAAACACTTTTTTGAAGTAGCTAGAGCATTAAAATTTCAAGCCTCCTTGCCAAATAAATTATGGAGAGAATGTGTGTTAACTGCTGCATACATTATCAACAGAACACCCTTTCTACTCCTTGCAAGAAAAACACCATTTGAATGACTAAATTCAACCCCTCCAACCTATTCCCATCTTAAAACCTTCGGTTGTCTATGCTTTGCTTCAATGTTGAAACAAGGGAGATCTAAGTTTGATCTTAGAGCCTCCAAATGTATCTTCATTGGTTATCTTTATAGCACAAAAGGATGCAAACTTTTTAATCTTGATACAAACACCACGTTTATTTCTAGGCATGTTGTTTTTCATGAATCAAATTTTCCATATCAAAATCTTATACAAGAGGATGATAATTTCTCTCATTCCTTTCCTTTTATTCCATTTATTACTTCTTTTCCTAAGATTGATTATTCTCACATAAAAGATCATCGTAACTAGGAATCATCTCCTAAAGTCAACGAAACCGACAACTCTTCACCAACTTCTGATCTGAATCCACCTCCTTCAACTACTGAATTTACTAGCAGGAAAACAAGAATAAGGAAACCTCTATCTTACTTAAAGGACTACTACTAGTCTCTTGCTCAGTTGATTCCTCCACTGATTGCTGGTACACCTTTTCCTCTATCCTCTGTTATTTCTTTTGATCATATGTCACCAAATCATACATTTTTTAGCTTATCTATTTCTTCTGATTACGAGCCACAATATTAACATCAAGCGGTCCATTATTCCCATTGGAAAGACGTTATGCAAGCTGAGATTGATGCACTTGAAGTAAATAATTCTTGGACCTCAACAAACCTTCTAACCGGAAAGACCCCAGTAGGCTATAAATGGATATACAGAATTAAACGCAAAGCTGACGGTATTATGGAATGTTATAAGGCCAGATTGGTAGAAAAGGGCTACACTCAAAGCATAGGAATTAATTTTACCGAAACCTTCTCTCTTGTGGTTAAAATGGTCACAATTAGAACTATGTTAGCCCTTGCTTCTGGCAATAATTGGTTTTTACACCAGTTAGATGTCAATAACGCTTTCTTGCATGGAGACTTGGAGGAAGAGGTTTACATGTCTATTCCTCTAGGATATTTCAAACCAGTTCGTTCCCAAGTTTTGAAATTGAAAAAATCGTTGTATGGCCTTAAGCAAGAATCTCGTCAATGGTTCTCCAAATTATCAAACACACTTTTAAAAGGAAGTTTCAGGCAATCCACTGCAGACTCTTCCTTGTTTATCAAGAGGACAGAATCTTATTTTATTGCTCTTTCAATTTACGTTAATGATATAGTTCATGTTATTGATAATGCTTCCTAGATTGAACCCTTCACTTCTTTCCTTCACACTCATTTTCAACTCAAAGATCTGGGACAACTGAAGTATTTTTTGGGTTTTGAGGTTGCTCGTTCCAAGTATGGGATTCAAATTTGTCAATGTAAATAAGCTTTAGAACTCCTAGAATCTGCAGATCAATATGGTGCCAAACCATGCACGTTTCCTATAGCTACAAATCTGAAACTGTCCAACACAGAAGGAGAATTATTAGGTGATGCAATTGCATATCGTAACTTGATTGGACAATTGCTCTATCTCATAAACATAAGACCCGATCTCTCATTTCCTGTCTAGACTCTTAGCCAATTCATGGATAAACCGCGTCAACCTCACATGCAAGCTGCCATTCGTCTTCTCAAATATCTCAAACTTGCTCCATCACAAGGTCTTTTCTTTCCAACCAATTCCAACATACATTTAAAGGCATTATGCGACTCAGATTGGGCTGCCTGTGTCGACACTCGATGATCCATCACTGAATTTTCTATCTTTTTAAGAAGTTCTTTGATCTCCTGAAAATACAAAAAGCAGTCCATAATTTCCAGATCCTCTACTGAATATGAGTATCGAGCCATGGCTACCATTACAGCTGAGATTGTTTGGTTATTTCAACTACTCACTGATCTCGGGATTTCTCATCCCAAACCAACTCTGTTATTTTCTAACAGTCAATTAGCTTTTCAAATCGCTACTAACCCTGTCTTCTACGAGAGAACGAAATATATCGAGATAGATTGACATTTCATTCGACGAAAAATTTTAGAGAGTGTCATTAAAACCTTTTATGTTAAATCTGAAGATCAGCTCGCCGACATGTTTATTAAAGCTCTCAGAACAAAACGTTTTTATCTTCTACTGTCCAAGATAGGAGTGATGAACATCCACACTCCATCTTGAGGGGGACTATCAAGAAAAGCTTTTATGTATATGTGTATTTTACTCATTTTGTTAAAAGATTCCATTTGTTCCCTAACAAACCTACATTTCCTTTTGTCATCATTTCTTTTTTGTTATCAAGTTTGTTATAGTTTTCTATACCTTTGTCATTTTCCAGCATCTTCTGGATTGTATATATATTAATCATTAACTCAATAAGAATGCATGCAGAACCATTTCTCTTATTTCGTCCCTCTGTTTTTATATACTGTTGCAGGTATTGTATTTCCACGAATATCTATTTGGTCCAAAATGCAAATTCATGCCTAAAAACCATCACCGTTTGGTTCATTTTTTTTAAGTTGTGGTTTTGAATAAAAAATATATTTAATTGTTGACGTTTAATTGTAATTTTATTATTAATAATAATTATAAAAATTATTTTTAATTAAATAAATTTATTTTAATCTCTTATATATGTTATTTTATTAAAATAAATAATTAAAAACTTTTATTTATAAATTAATATTTATTTTAAATATATTTTAACTATTAAATCAAAATTTATTTGAAACTTATATATTTTGAAGATATTTTAAATTTAATTATATTTATTAATAATTATTAAATTAATTAAATTAAATTAAAATAAAAATTATACAAAACTATTAAGTAAAATTAAATTATTTATAATTCATATTAATAATCAATTTAGTTGATCAAATATATAATATAATACTAAATTAAATTAATATTAATAATAAATATATTGAATAATTAAATAATATATATTTAGTTGATATTAAATGAGATTATGAAAAAACAGAAATAAAAAATTACTTTTAAAGCTTTTCTTAATTTTTGAAAACGTGAAAGAACTAAAACCGAAAACAAAAATAAATAAATTGATTTTTTTACTAAATTTGAAATAAAAAATTAAAAAATCAAAAACAAAAATAGTAACTATAAGTAAGTCTTGAATGCTTTCGACTACTTGGCTAGAGTAATTTAGAAGTATGCCTGATTTTTCTTTTAGATGGTGGAAAAATCAGCAGCAAACAAAACCATGATCAACATGGCCGTGACCAATGAAGTTGGTCCTTAAAGGGGACTAATGTTGTGATTAAATCCAATTGCAAGGAGAATTAAATTTTATATTGATTAAATACAATGTTGGTGTAGAATTTATGAGGACTTTGGGCTCTCCACCCTCATAAGCTCATTGGTCACAGTCATGTTAATCACGACTGGCACATCACACACATCACACTTGCTAGGCCACCACTCCATGAGCCACCACTCCAAGGCCCTTTTTGATACCAATTGATAAGGACTTTAGGAGAATCAACCCTAAAAGTTAGTTTGTGAGGGTGGAGAGCCCAAAATCTTTATAAATTCTATACCAACCTTGTACTTAATTAATGTGGGATTCAAGTCTCCTTGCAATTAGATCGAACCGTAATATTAAATTGTTAAGGACTTTAGGAGAGCCACACCTCAAAAGCTAGCTTGTGAGGGTAGAGAGCTCAAAGTCTTTATAAATCTCACACCAACCTTGTATTTAATCAATGTGAGATTCAAGTCTCCTTGCAATTTGTCAAGGACTTGGTCTTTTACCAACGAACTGAGCGACACTTAGTTGTATCTCTCGCAACTAAGTCAGCCTTCTCCCTCGGATGCTAGAAACAAAGCTAGCATACGTGTGCAAAGATGTGTGATAAAACAAGAACAACAATGAGGAAACTTGGAGAATGCTTATAATGAACAAGAAAGCTTTACAAAGTAAGAACACTCTAAGCTCTCTACCTCTCTATGCCTCTAGGCATCTTACAAATGAAATCTCTTGGCTATTTATAGCCTTACACCTCCTCAATGGACGGTTAGGATCTATTTGATCTAATGACTCACAATGGCCTTCCAGAATTCTCTACAATTATCTATATATTCAAGAATACTCTACAAATATCTACAAGGTTCTAGAGTCTTCCTCCTTGTCGGCATTATACGGCTTCAATAAGCTCACATAAAAAACTGGATGCATCTCCAAATGTGAGGGCAACGTCAAACGGTAGGCTAGTTTACCAACCCTCTTTTCTACCAGAAAAGGCCCTCATAACGCCTTACTAGCCCCTTGTATACCTTAGCAAACCGTCGGCTTTGATGGGAAAGGAGCATCACCATTACTAAGTCCCCTTCCTCAAACTCCAAGTTTCTCCTCTTAACGTCTGCCCACTTCTTCATTCACTTGGCAGCCCTTGCCAAGTGTGCTTGTGCCATGTCGGTTTTCTCATGCCAACCCTTGGCAAACTTGAATGCGGCAGGACTCAGACTCTTGTATCCAATCCCTAAAGTGTGAGGAGTCATCGGTTGTTGTCTAGTGGCAATCTCAAACAGACTAGCTCCCGTTGACTCACTCTTTTGCAAATTGTATTAGAATTGGGCAATATCAAGCAACTTCGCCCAATTATGCTGGTTGACACTCACATAATGCCTCAAAAATAACTCCAACAATACATTCACCCTCTCGGCTTGGCTATCGGTTTGAGGATGAAAGCTTGTAAAGAAATTAAGCTCGGACCCCAATAGATTAAATAGCTCCATCCAAAATCTCCCAGTGAAGCGAGTGTCTCAATCACTTACAATTGTCTTCGATATGCCCCAATACTTCACCACATGACGGAAGAATAGGCGTGCTGCATCCTCGACTGTAAATTTTGTAGGCACGGGGATAAACACTCAATACTTGCTAAACCGATCTACCAACACCATAATATTGCTACATCCATCGGATTTCGGTAGACAAGTGATGAAATCTATGGAGATACTCTCCCAAGGCTTCTCTTGAATAGGCAATTGTTCTAGCAAACCTACTTGCTTGTGTTGATCCACCTTGTCTTGCTGGCACACAAGACAAGTCTTCACATAAAGATCAATATCATCACGCATTTGGGGCTAATAATAAGCATGCTCTATAA
>JANZXP010000009.1:21655882-21678767 GCA_027576715.1 Erythroxylum flavicans
CAAAGAATTCGTCAGCTCTGATACCAACTTGAAAAAAAGGTTTCTGGAGAATAGATATTTTTTCATTAATCATCTACAAATAGACTTTACAGCATATACAGAATATCTATTCAAATCAGAGACTAAATCATTGATTACCTTCAAATTAGGAACATAATCACTGATTTAAGGAATATATCTGATTTCTAGAAATCAGATAATCATTGACAGCTAACTTTCCCAAAATACAAAGATTGATAGCTAATTAACTAATTTACAATTGTACATTTAATTGCTTCTAGCAATATTTTCGATTTTCCAACAAGTAGAAAGGCGAGCTAGTTGTCATCACAAGTCCGAGTTTCCCTTTCGTGGATCGAGTCAAGGAGGGACTGGAGCATGACCCATAAGTCAATAGTTTGATGGAGTTGGCAAGTCGGGGGAAGACACGCCAGTTTTAGCTTAAGGATAGGGTGCTTACTACCAAAGGCGACCGAGTGTACATGCCAAAATGGCAAGGGTTGAGGAAAGAAATCATCAAGGAGTGCCATGACTCCAAATGGGCGGGACATCCTGATGTATATCGCATATTGACACTTATAGAGCGTGCTTATTATTGGCCCCAAATGCATAATAATATTAACCTATATGTGAAGATTTGTCTTGTGTACCAGCAAGATAAGGTGGATCAACACAATCAAGCGGGTTTGCTAGAATCATTGGCTATTCCGAAGAAGCCTTAGGAGAGTATCTCCATGAATTTCATCACATGTCTACCAAAATCCGATGGATGTAGCAATATTATGATGGTGGTAAATCGGTTTAGCAAGTATGAAGTGTTCATCCCTGTGCCTACAAAATTTATAGCCGAGGATGCAGCATGCCTATTCTTCCGTCATGTGGTGCAGTATTGGGGCATACCGAAAACAATTGTGAGTGATCAAGACATTCGCTTCACCGGGAGGTTTTAGATAGAACTATTCAAGCTATTGGGTTCCAAGCTTAATTTCTCTACGAGCTTTCATCCTCAAATCGATGGCCAAATCGAGAGGGTAAATGCATTGTTAGAGTTATTTTTGAGGCATTATGTGAGTGCCAACCAGCATGATTAGGCGAAGTTGCTTGATATTGCCCAATTCTTATACAATTTGCAAAAGTGAGTCAACGGGAGCTAGTCCGTTTGAGATTGACACGGGACAACAACCGATGACTCCTTACACTTTAGCGATTGGATACAAGGGTCCGAGTCTTGCCACCTTCAAGTTTGCCAAGGATTGGCATGAGAAAATTGACATAGCACGAGCATACTTGACAAGGGCTGTCAAACAAATGAAGAAATTGGCGAACATTAAGAGAAGACACTTGGAGTTTGAGAAAGGTGACTTAGTAATGGTGAAGCTCCTTCCTCATCAAAGCCAACGGTTTGCTAAGATGCACAAGGGGCTAGTAAGGCAATATAAGGGCCCTTTTCTCATGGAAAAGAGCGTTGGTAAACTAGCTTACAGTTTGACGTTACCCTCACATTTAGAGATGTATCCGATTTTTCATGTGAGCTTATTGAAGCCGTATATGCCGACAAGGAGGATCCGAGTAGGGGCGAGTCAAGAAGAGCACCCACAGCTATCACTACTTCTCACGAGCGTGAGACGAAGGAAATTCTAGCACATCGTCTCATTTCTAGGAAGGGTTCCCATCTAAGTTATGTAGAGTTCTTTGTCAAATGGAAGGGACTACCCTATAGTGAGACAAGTTGGGAGCATGAGCTCACATTGTGGGAGTACAAGGATGCGATCGAGGCATACAAAGACGCGACGAGGGCGTCGCTCGAATGACTGGGGGAGAATGTCAGACACCGCTCAATTCCTCTCTAAATGGAGAGGTTATACTAGAATTCTCTAGAAAATTCTACACAATTCTACCATAATTAAGATAAGACTAGAGATGGGTGGAAGACTCTAGAACCTTGTAGATATTTGTAGAGTATTCTTGAATATGTAGATAATTGTAGAGAATTCTAGAAGGCCATTGTGAGTCATTAGATCAAATAGATCTTAGCCGTCCATTGAAGAGGTGTAAGGCTATAAATAGCCAAGAGACTTCATTTATAAGATGCTTAGAGGCATAGAGATATAGAGAGCTTAGAGTCTTCTTGCTTTGTAAAGCTTTCTTGTTCAATATAAGCATTCTCCAAGTTTCCTCATTGTTGTTCTTGTTTTATCACACATCTTTGCTAACGTGTGCTAACTTTGTTTCTTGCATCCGAGGGAGAAGGCTGACTTAGTTGCGAGAGATACAACTAAGTGTCGCACGGTTCGTTGGTAAAAGACCAAGTTCGTGACATTACGCAGCGAGACCCTGTGTGAACAAACAAAGATAGACGTGAAATGACATGCAAAGAATAAGTATTGATCAACTGTATACTCGTTAATATACTAAGATTCAACCTGAGAGTTTATCCCTCCAATCTTTATATACTTCTGTTCTCCTTTCCAAAATCTCACCATTTCACTCCAAGATATATAGAACTCGAACGTTAGGTTCTACCTCTGCTATAATAAATAGCAGACGTTAGATCAGGAATAGGCCATATAAGAAGTGTATATGTATATAAATATGTATGTAATTATATATATTATGTATCTAGTATACTTTTATTTTATTGGTATTTATTTTATTTTATTAGTTTTTTATTACGTTAATGTCTTCATTTCAATTTTTATATATCCCTGCTTATGCTTGCTCACATATTTACATCTTCATGTATTTATATATTTTCAGTTTCATGTGCATTCTATAGGTTATAGCCCCCATGCATATACATATATTGTTATACTTATATAGTGATATACTTGCATTGGTCTGATATGTTTTGTTTTTTGTTTGTTTTGGTTTGTTCTTGTGTTTGTTTTTGTTGTTTGTGTGTGTTGGTTTGTTTGTTGTTATTTGTTTTTGCTCTTACCTTAGCCGGAAGTCTATAAAGAAACAGTTTCTGTATCTTCATCGAAGATGCGGGCATGATTGCGTATATCTTACCCTCCCTATACCCTGCTTAGGCTAGAATTTAAGTATGTTTGGTTTGGTTTGATTTATATGTGGAACTCGAACAGCTGGAAATCGTTTGCAGATGTTGAGATAGGCAACTCATTTTGCAGTTTACTGTTGTCATCAAATTCCAAGGCAAATAAATGAATAAAACATGGATCATGGCAAGCTAACGACGAGATGTGCCTTACAGGGTCCTCTGTCTGTGTTCATAACTCCAGTGGCTGAGCTCGAGTAAATACAAAAACACCACCACCTCCAACAGCACGCCCCAAAAGCATGTTCCTGTCCAGATAGGACAAGTAATATAGTCCTCCAACTGATCTCCTGAAATCCAAGATTGTTTTTACCTTCCATGTGCAGTCTCTAAACAACATTGTAAACACTGCTATTCTAAACAAAATAGCAAAACTTACCTAGTTGGGTTTCCTGGGTTTGTTACAGGAAACTGGGCTCTGAAAACACGAATAAACTGCAATATCTGCACATAAAAGCAAGCACCAATACAATTCTCATGAAGGATGTAAACTACTCAATTGTTTTTACAAACATGTACTGTACTTCAATTAGATATATTTTTACCAATTGTTTGTAGTATCATTAGGCTCAATATTACCAAAATGACCTCTATTTAGTCAATGTACTAGATCTTTGCTATACTCAACACCACAAGTCTGGAGATTCATTCACCTGTAGACTTAAGAATGAGCGTGGTAAAATTGCTGGAGCTATGAGAGCTTGCAACTCTTCACTGATTTTAAGGTTTTGGAGGCTGATCTGCCAATTGCAAACATGCAGGACCAAATCATTGAAGGAATGGAACATCTGCATCAAACATATAACAGGAAAAACTGACAGCGTAATGGTTCAAGTAAGGGCAGAGTTCAGCAGTTTCAGGCCTATCATTTCAGCTAGAACTCATGAACTTGTTGGCACAATAAAGGTTCACAAGAGGGCTTGCCTGGGAAGAGAAAGCTGCATAATATACCTTTACAGTTTTGGAAGTCATGTTTCATGAAGGGCAGAGAAGCTGACCTCTTCAAACTGAAGATGGATGTTACGAATGGAAACAACATCAAACTTAGCAGAAACGAGGAGAGTAACACCTTCTTGTTCCTGTGTAGCATAAGGACCCCAAAAAGAAACAAACAGAAACGATTAAGTTTCTTTAAGTTAATGGAAATAATGGCGCATAAACTAATTATTTCATGTTAAGAATTCCGAGTCAAGTAGTCTACTTTTCTTAGTTTTATAAACTATTTGCTCTCGATCAATTCCATGCATGAAGTATGTAGACCTCATTCCTTTTGGGCAGATCACATTTTCGGAGTTACTGGGCAACGGAATATATTTGAAAGCTTATTTACATACCGTTAAAATTGTAGAGGGAAGGGAAAACAGACTGTACCTCGAGCAATGTTGGAATACTCCATCTAACGACATTACGAACAATGCCACCATTAGAATGATCCCGGCACTCAAATTTCTGGAAGATCTGACCAACCTGTGTTTGAAAAGATGGAGAAAATATGGCATATGTTACAAAAGTAAATCGTATTGAAGCAAAAATAAAGCTCATAACTGAATGAGAGTTTTTGCTGTTAGCATATTCGTTGATCAAGCTTCTTAACATAATCTGTAACTATAGGAAGGATGGGATCCATAGCAAAGAAGTCAGTTATTTGATATGGAACGAGCATAATAAACGGTAAGAAGTCCAAATTGGATTAACCGTGCGATTCTAAGGATTGAACAAAATTCGAAACAAAATCTTCATTCTTCCAACCTGCAAGAACGGAAGTCTTGCGGCAGCTTCGAAGAGGACAAGGACATCAGGTGCAGAAGTATACTGAAGTCTCCACGTGCCATCCAACTGCACTAAGTCAACTGGAGCACCAATGTTGTATTTCTCCACGTTCACCTGTCGGAGTTCAGGTGAAACAAGATACGCCCATATCTTACTTCTCTATTTAACTTATATCTAGAGACTCTCCTATCAAATGACAAGCAGTATTCTTATATTTCTACATAAGCAGGGAAAAAGAAGACATCAGACGCTGATCAGAACTAGAATCAGGGAAAATAAGAGAAAGAAACCAGAGCCTCCTCAATCAAAGATCGCTGATCAGCGCTGGTGGCAAGCCCCCGTTGTGTATCTTGCACTAGTCTTAACAAATCATGCTTCTTGTTCTCAACCTCAAACTCAGAAACCTGAATCCAATCAAGCATTTTACCAGTAAGAACGCACATTGACACCCATACTTGTCAGTAACAGTAAATAGAAGATAAAGGACACAACCTGAGATATGTCAGTAGCCAAAGTTGCAGAACAAGAAAACTTCTTCTTCTGAAAAGCAATTTTTCTGGTCTTGGAGCTAAGATATGAGCCCAAAGGTCTAATCTTGAAAATGGTTTTATTGTTGACATTATAAGGATGCACTGAGGAAGTGAAACACAGATCCATCTCTCACTGACACTGAGATAGGAAAACTATTCGTTTGTATTTGAGCAAGTGTCATCCATGAAAAGGCGCCCAGGTTAAGAAGAAGAAGAAGGCAGACGATAGGAAGCAGAAGTGAATAGCGCACCTGTAGAAGGTGAGGAAGAGGATAAGAACATGTGCTTTAGGGGAGTCGAGAAGATGATAAGTGGAGTTTCCTCAAAGGGCCGAACGACAAGTCGCAGACCCAACCTCAAACAAACGACGACGTAGATAATTATAAAATCTTCATATTTCTTAACATTTTAAAATGAGGTAAGCAACAGAGCGAATAGAGACAAACAAGATTTCGGCTGGTTGGTAAGGTCATCTGTTGCACCTTCACTCAATCTCTATCGACGAAGAGGTTAGTATTACTTCTTTGTTTATTCTTCGTGTTTATTAGCCTTTTCTGTTCTTGTTGTTTTCTACCTCATAAGCGTAGCTGCATTTTCCGGGTTTTTTTTCAATTACTATAATCTGTAGGGTTTAGGGTTTATCAAAGGTTTGACTTTATTTTCTCAATTGCTCTTTCTCTTGGAAATTTTCCTTCTAGGCATCGATGGGGTCGCTAATTCGTGAATGGGTAGGATTCCAACAGTTCCCTTCCGCCACGCAAACCAAACTTGTTGAATTGTTTGGAAAATTGAAGGAAGAGGTCTTAATTTCCATCTCATCACTGTTGTTCTTGGTTATTTTTTTAATTAGGGTTTGCGGGTTTGTCTATAACTTTTTTATCTTTGTGTTGTTGCAGGGTATGAGTACTTTGACTATCCTTGTTATGGGAAAAGGTGGTGTTGGAAAATCTTCAACTGTCAATTCACTCATTGGAGAGAGAGTGGTCAACGTGAGCTCCTTTCAGGTTAGCTTTTGGTTTCTCTAATATCTCTTCATTATTGGATTAGCTATTAAGGGGAAGTGGAATTTCTTTTGTACTTGTGGATTATTAGTAACATTGGTGTAAATCCAGTCAGAGGCAATGAGACCGGTAATGGTTTCACGTAGTCGGTCTGGATTCACCTTAAACATCATCGATACCCCAGGCCTTGTTGAAGGCGGTTATGTTAGTTACCAAGCACTTGACTTGATTAAACGGTAAGTAATTTCTGAAATTTTGGTTCATGTTATTTGTTCCTGCCTATTCTTCATGATTGAGCTACAAATTTTTTGAGCTGACTTGCTGCCTCTGGCTAATGATGCAGGTTTCTTTTGAACAAGACTATAGATGTTCTGCTTTACGTTGACCGCTTAGATGCATACAGAGTGGATGACTTGGATAAGCAAATAATTAGTGCTATTTCTGATAGTTTTGGTAAAGAAATGTGGAGGAAAAGTTTGGTTGTCCTCACTCATGCTCAGCTCAGCCCACCAGATGACCTGAGTTATGATGTCTTTACTGCTAGAAGATCAGATGCTGTTTTGAAGACACTTCGTACAGGAGCGCGAATTAGAAAGCAGGATCTTAAGGTACAATAATGTATTTGGGGGTGTTTTTCCATGTACTTTTGTGTGGAGAATGGGCTACAGAACATATGGAGGGAGGAGAGGGTAGCCTGGCAGTCAAGACTGCTAAAACTCTCTATTAGAGACCTCCAGGAAAGGATTAGTCATAATGGTCATTCTACAGGGACTCAAAATCATAGATAATCATTAATTGAGATCCTACCAAACTAGACGAGAGGTTACGTGGTTGGCTAAAAAGATCTAGTTTCAATTTCTGATTGAGTAACCAGACTAACAAAATTTGTCACAGTGATATATAATTGCTAAAAGATAAATTTGATTCTTTGCCTTAATAGGATTAATTGGGCAAGTTTGTATACATTTTAATTGTATATTTAGTTTATGACCGAGAAAAAGAAGGGTGAGTTTTTGCCGAATTCTGAATTTTCCAAGTGGGAAGATGACGATATTTTTTTGAGAGTGATTCCTAGAATTGGTGATTTTGAAGCCCTAAAAGTTATATTTGAGAACCTATTGCGTGATACTAATTTCTTTGTTTCGATTCTGGGAGTGATTCCTAATTGTTGTTATAAACTCCTAAGTGTATTTGTTTTTGTTGAAGTGTTGGCCTATTCTCTGTTTGTCATACATCAGTAGCTCAATTGTGGGTGTTAAATGGCTTGATTAATATAATTGACAGGTTGTTATGGCACTTGAAAAATTAATTATTGCGAGGAGCATCCTCACTGACGTATATTGTTGCGTGTGAATTTTACAGTAAGATATTTTCTACATTCTTTATCTCCTGCTTAATCACTATTTGTTTCTTTTAATGCTTTTAGGATTATTCTATTCCTGTTGGTTTGATTGAGAACAGTGGGAGATGCAATAAAAATGAGAATGATGAAAAGGTAAGTTAGCTAAGATCTGAATTTTGGATTACAAGTACATTAGTTATTGGTAAATAAGCATGTTTTGGATGCAGATTATTCCAAATGGTGATGCTTGGATTCCAACCTTGGTAAAAGAGATTGTTGATGTTGCAACGAATGGGAACAAAGGGATCATAGTTGACAAAAGGTTGGTAGACGGATCTGAGTCAAACGATAGGGGAAAAATGTTGATCCCTCTCCTTATTGGGGTTCAGGTAAGCATTTCTTGTGTTCCCTCATTTTGAGTTCCCCATTCACGGTTGAAGTCATGGGTCTACTAACATAATCCATTTTGCAGTGGCTTATCGTGAAATGGATACAGCAAGCAATTAAGGATGATATTGCAAGGGGTGGGAGGTCTTTGTAAGTGTTGGCCACAGATCATTCTGTCCAGCTGCAAGTTCTGTTGATGTTGAACTTTTGTCGTGTTTCTCAATCATATGTTCTTGGTACGAATATTTCGGTCAATCACAGCTGCTGCCTACATCTTGTATTCTTGTTAGTGATTGGATGCTAGGTGAAAGAGATCGGCGTCTGAAGTTGAGTTTAGTTTCTCTGCTGTATTTTTCTTTTTTTGCATAATTTCTCTATGGTTATGCTTTAGTTCTTGTTCCACTTGTCTCAACCGGTTCGAGCTGAAAATTCCCACCATGCCCCTTATGTCAGGGTGGCTGCTAATGAATCATGTAATTGTACACTTGCACTATAGATGTAATATTTAGGGGGCGAAGCTGGTGCATTTTGTGGTATACTGCTGTTATTTCCTCCGTAGTGTTGTTGGCTTCTACTAGTTCACTCGCATCTTTTGCACTTCTTTATTGTATGAGGTGGTGATTGGTGCCGCGAGCATCACTCATTCCCATTCCAGTGTTTAAACTATGCACAAGAGGACGTACCTTTCAATCCTGGAAGAACCGATTCTGCCGACCTTTGCTATGCAAGCTAAATAAGAAAATTATTGCTTTTGCCTCTTTGTGGACCTGGTTCTTGAGCAGCCATTGGTTGGTGATGATGGTGCCTTCACTCCAGGCGTGGTAGCCGTACAGTAAAGCTGTTTCTGCTATCTTTCTGCGCAGATTGCGGGTATCTGCGTAGTTGAGGAGCGCAAGTGTTCTCGAGCTTGGAGGGTTGTGGGGGGGCCATTCACCTTAGCAATGACTGTCGAAGGTTTTTATAAACTCGTGTGCTGTGTGGGCAATCATTAAGCACTCCGCTTTAGGCTGCAAACATCATTAAGGACACCACAATGTGTTAATGGCTTCATCATTGCATGTTTAGTAATGCATGGATTTGTATTAAACACGCATGGTATGATATCCTTCTGAGTCATGTCTTCACTTCTTTATTAATGTTAAAACAGTACTCTTAGGTGCTGTGGTTGGTCTGTTTAGGCAAACATGTCTACAAAAAGGACAAAATGTTTATTTCAGCGCACAAGCATTTCCATTTTCCGGTGCGTTTTCCTAACCAAAACCATGGCTTCTCCTCTGTTACCTCTCAGTATTTGGTTGTAATAGATACCTTCTTTTTTCCCCTCCTTTTTCTAATAAAGCAGAACATTAAGGACATATTAAATCTCTTTGACACATATAATAGTTATAAGGGGCTATATAACCAAGGCTTCCAATGTTCATAGGAGCACATTAAAGAACACATACCAACATCGTCAAAAATGGGTAGAAATTTCAACAACGCTGTGATGGCTGTCTTGGTGCCACTTCCCTCAGTTCTCTTCTACCTCTCTTTTCTCTGCCATTACAATGAGAGTGTTGATAACAACACTTCTGTGTCTCCTCTGTGGTCATGGTGCGTTGATCACCCTTTTCTCTTGGTCAATTTCCTCTTCTTCTTCAACGTCAACGTTCTCTTCTGGATCATCAGCCACTTCCGATCCAGCCACTGGGTATGTGCGTTTTCCACTTTTTCCCTTTCTTGGGTCTTATTCGTTAGTTTTGACTTTTTAGTTGTGTGAATTTTGTGTGTGCAGATGATAGATTTGTACTGGACTGTCATACCGGTGCTGCTTGTTTACTACTATGCGATGTACCCATTGGCACAATATAACTGGTGGAGGTCAAGAATTGTGATCGCAATGACATGGGTGTGGAGTCTGCGACTTACCCATAACTATTTTAGGCGGGAAAATTGGCAGTGGGGTGCCAGAGAAGACTGGAGGTTCACTGATATGCGTCGCCAATATGGCAAGCACTGGTGGTGGATTTCTTTTTTCTCTGTCTACCTCTCTCAACAGGTTCTCTGTTTTGGCTTTTGATCAGTATTAACCACAGTTATTAGTAATCAACAAAATTTGTATTTGTTGTCAGTGTTTGTTAAAATGCCTGAATGAAGTTTCATCTACCATACATAAGATATTTGGCATCCCACTTGAGCAATTAACCTGCCATGAATGATGCTGATAGTAGAAGTCCAAGCAATGCAAATTTTACCTTTTTGGTGTTTTTCCTTATTCTGTGATGTAAAAATTGCAGGTTTTTTTGCTTGGTATATGTCTCCCTTTATACAGTATTCATTCCGTTCATATGCCGTTGAATATGTGGGATTTCGTAGCAGTTGCTGTGTGCCTTATGGGCATCGTCATAGCGTACTTTTCTGATACACAGCTTCATGATTTTGTGACGAGAAACAACAAACTGAAAGAGCTTGGGAAGCCACTTGTCCCATATCTGGACAGGGGCTTGTGGTGCTACTCTCGGCATCCAAACTACTTTGGAGAGCAATTATGGTGGTGGGGTTTGGTGCTATTTGCATGGAACGTGGGACAGGGGTGGACGTTTCTTGGGGCTCTTATCAATAGCTTGTGTTTGGCCTATGTCACTGTGCTAGTAGAACAGAGGATGCTAAAAGACGAGTACAGAGCTGAAGCCTATAAACTATATCAGAAGACAACTTCTGTGTGGATCCCTTGGTTCAAGTCATCCGCTACTGCCAGAAAAGATAAGGATACTTGATCTGATTTTATGTGCGTATTGTCCGCATTACTAATATGATCTGTTCTTCTGTAATTGTTCATGTAAACAATTGAGTTCTCTGTTGTGATTTGATCTGGATCGTTGAGAATATATTGTATATGAAAGATCTAGTTTTCATGGATCGACCAACTTGAGGAATGCTTTTCATGACCAGGAATATAACATTATGTAAATGTCTCCGATTCTTAAATGACCGGAGACTATTGGATCTTTGGAAGTGATGCGTAGATAGTTAGTTGAATTGCAAGTACAGTGAACTACGGATACAGGATGATTAAAATATGTACCGAATCCGAGACATTGGATCTTGAACTTAAATCTGAGACCCTCTGTCGAACTATCTTTGTTCTCCGCAATTAATTTTTACTCTATTTTATTAAATTTTATATGCTAATTTATATAAATGTGGATAAAATTAAATAACATATAAATGTGAATAAAATTAAATTACACATAAAAAAAAAGTAAAACGTGTTTGTCTAACTTTGTTACAATTTTTTATTTCTAAAAATAAAAAAATCACAACAATTTTACGAAAACAAGAAAATTTCATTTCTTTGAATTTTGACATGTTTCTTAAGACAGAAACACAACATATCCCTATTTCTTATCTCTATTATCGTCTCCAGCAAACCCATCTTAAATAATACTACTTATCTTTTTTATATGTAATTTGTCGTCCCAAACTCCCCTCTTCCCTCTCATCTGTTTCTTTTTTCTTTTTAGACTCTTGCATCAAAAGCGCTCCATCCAAGTTCACATGTAGTATACCTCTATACCTAACACAACATTCAGCAAATTTTTTCAAGTCCCAAGCTCCGAGTCTCTCTGCCGCACATAGATAAGGTAGCTCCGACGGTAGCAATGAAGGCTGGATTTCGAAAGAGATGTTGGAATTTTTAAGAAAACTCGTAGCAGAACCTCATCGGAGAGGAGGGAAGTAAAATTTGGTGAATGTAAGTTCGTGAAGTCGTCATGGTTAGGACGCGAAGTTGGTGAAGTTGGAGTAGTATTGGTGGAAGTTCTTATATGCATCTTTTAACCCAACAAAAAAGAAACAAAAAACCTCAATAATTTAGAGGTCAATTGCAACTTCAAGCACTGGCACTTGGCCTTGTGTTGAGTAGCAAAAAATGGGTTTTTGTTTTAATGGAGTTTGGTAACGTCGAAATAGGGACTCGGGTTCAAATTTATGGTGTTGGATAATTCGTAACCTTTATCACATTTTCTTTGATATACATAATAAAACAACTTAGCTATATGGTGTTCGTATTCCATAACAATGTTTAATTTTTTTTTACATATTTTTTAATTTAATGTTAATTTTTTAAAATTTCAAATTAATTAATAAGTTTTTAAAATTTATATAAATCTTTATATCAATAAAATTTTATAAAATATGTAATTTTATAAAATTTAAATAATATTTTAAAATTTTAAGCAATTTTTAAAAACGATACCTTGATTAGTATCAATAATAGTAATATATTATAGTCAAATTCAATACCAAATTCTTTGCAATTAGTGATGGCAATGCAAATATGAAATTGGGTTAAACTTGATTCATATTACTTGAGCTCCGACCAGATTAAGAGAAATAAATGAATTAGAGTAAGAGACAATAAATAAAAATAAGAAAAGTAGAAGACAAAAAAATTATATATATATAGATAAAACTATAATGAGAATTCATTAATTTAAAAACACAATATATTATATTAAAATTTATTAGTATAAGACTATAATTACAAAAATAGAAATAGGAGGATAAAACTAAACATATTTTTATTTTAAGTTTTTATTACAAAACTCAACTAAATAAATTTTTGTTTTCAGTTTTTATATTAAAAATTTCAACAAAACATATTTTTGTTTTTTAAATTTAAAAAACAGAAAACAAAAATTAAACACCGCAACAAAAAAACAGGAGTGAAACTAAATGATCCCGTGTTTTTATTTTTATTTTTTCACTTTACACTTTGAAATTATTACATATATGATAATTTGGACTTTTTATGAAATGTTAATTTATAAATCACACATTTTATTAACATTTAAAAACTATTTTTAAAATTATGATAATGTTTGATAAGTCTATATTATCTAATTGTACCACTATATAAATTAAGTCGACAGTCAAATTATCATGAACTAAAAAATTTCTAATTTTATTATAATTTAAGGTGCAATTAGTTATGTTAAAGTTCGATATGATACTATAAATAACGAAAAAACTCATTTTGAAATATTTGATACGGTATCAGAATTGGCAGTAGGAGTGACAGCGGTAGCTTTGGTTAAGGTGATGGAAAGGTATAGGTCGTAGATATTAAAGACTCTGTTTAACTGCAATTCAATGAACATTACTAAGGTAACGAAGGAAATGAGAGACTTTGTTTATAAAAAATTGGATAGTAGGTCAGGTGGGGAAAGATATTAAAGAGCACAAACGGGCGCTGCGACAGTTAGTAAGATCTAAGAGAGGTATATCATAGATTAGAGAGAGGGGTAATACGGGAGTGATAGCGGTGGAAACGTGTTTGGAGTTGTAAAAGTGTGAGAAGCTATTTAATGTATTTAGTTCCGGTAGGAAAAAGGGAGTTCAGATCCTCTGTACAACTTTATCCTGTCTTACTCTGTTTAAGAATGAATGAAACGGCACCATTTCATTCTTAAAATTTGACAGAGAATTAAGTGAAATGTGTAAATGCTTGTAAGACCCATCCACAAGCGCCGTTTTTAAGCTACTTATTAGCTAAATCAAAAGCTACTTTTAATTTTGGTTGTTATTATTATTATTATTATTATTATTATTATTATTATTATTATTATTATTATTATCCTTCTGTATTTTATTATTAGAATTAGTAATATTTTTTAAAATTCCTTTTTATTATTTAATGGTTTTAGTTTGATTAAGTTAGTTTGCTTTAATTTATTTATATTAATAATATAAATTTCCTTCTTAATATTTTTAAATTTATAAATGTTAATTATTTTATTTATTATGATTATTCTTATTATCCTTATTATTATTCTTATTATTCTTATTATGATTAAATTTATTATTTAATTTTATTTCCATTATTATTTCTTTAATTATTCTTATTATTAATAAATTATTTATTAATTCATCATATTAAATAATATCATTTAATTCCTGATTAATTTTAATTTTGTTCTTAATAAGAATAAGGACAAAAATATTTGTTTATTTTTGGTATTATCCAAATAAAAAAATTAAACACACAAAAAAATATTATTTGCCTTTTAAAATAAAGAGAAATAAATAATGACGTAAGTCTTTGATTATAATTAATAAAAATTAAAATTTAATTATATAAAGTCATTTTTGTTACTGTTAAACATGTAGTCTTTTAAGTGGCTGACTTTGGCTTAAGCTAAAAAACGGCGTCAATTGGTGGGTCTGATAGGTAGCTCTGCAAACTAGAGCAAAAACGATACCGTTTTACAATTAGACAGAATAAGACAGGCTAATATTGGACAGAGGATCCGGAGTCATAAACTGCATACCTCTATGTATTCATGCGAAGCAGAGGATCACAACCCGCCTTCCCTGCCTTAAAGAAAAGTATCGTTCGCGCACTATGTTCATTGTTCTCTTATTTACCAATTTGCTCTCATCCTTTCTCCAAATTTACATCCTCTATCCTTCAGGTCGGACTCGGGACTTCGTGTAAAATAATCGTCCTGTCACCCTTGAAACGACACCTTATCATGTCCAACAGTTTGACCACATTTGTGCCTCTTTTTAACTTTATGTCCATGTGGAGAATTTAATTCCGACACTACCCTTCTCTCGCTTCTTGAAGATCTCACTCACTCATTTGTTTTATATGCACTTCGAGTCACCAATCAATTGAAATATTGAAATTCTAAACCCTAATAAATTAGGGTTTCATTGCTAAATAGCTAATCTAATTTCTTCTTACCAAAATAAATTGGGATTGGTGGGATTAATTTCGATATGTATGCATAGTTGAAACTAATTTTGATAGAAGTGCTTGAGCTTTGTTGATCGGGCGATTTGTTATTTCCTCTTGTTCATGGCGGATCAAGAAGAAGAGGATCTGAGAATGGCTCTGAGAATGAGTATGCAAAACTCGCCACCGGAACCCAAGAGGAGCAAGCCCAGGGACTCTGCCGGGGCGCCGGCGGGGTCATCGTCGGAATCTAGGAGGCTACAGCGCGAACTCATGGCTGCCGCCGCCGAGAAACGGATGCTTGCTTCGACGAAAATCGCTTCCCCTTCAAAACCAGCCGATATTTATAAAGGACCTGATAAAAGCTTGGATTGTGATAAAAAAGAGAAGGAATTGGAAGCCAAAGAGAGCAATTTGGCAGAGGAATTGTCAAGCGAGCAAGCAAATGAGCTGTTCTCGATAGTGTTCGGAAATGGGGTATCGAAGGGTATTCTTGCTCAGTGGAGCAATCAGGGCATAAGGTATTTTTAATTTGGTAAACCCGAATTCTCAGTTCTTTCCCGTGAATTGTGATTTATGATGTGGATTGCGCTGATCAAAGTTAAAAGTGGAGTATTTGAATCTTGTACCGTCTTTTGAGTGCTAGTCAGTACCGTTTGAACTTTTCTTGATTTGTGTATTTTCATGATAATTTCTCGATTAGCTTGTTGGTAGCATCCTTTTGTTCCGATAATAGGTAAATTTTATTTAAAAAAGAAATGTACTTGAAAGGATGTTCCATATGGTTGCTTCAACCTGTTTGACAGTTTGAGCGGAGAATGGGGATGTTAGGGTTTTGAAAATTTTTTGGGGTTGGGTGCTGCACTTCACTCTTACTCATGTTTACTTTCAAAACTCGAGTCTTTGTGATATGGTATTGAAAGACGTCATAGATTGATTTTTGAGGATATTGTATAGTTAGCATATGCTACAGTAATTAAACTTGTTGTTTGTCTCTAATACTCAAGAGTTACCGGTTATTGGTTGCCAAAAACTCTTTAGGATATTATATAAATAAATAACTCAAGACAAACTTTGAGGTTAACTAAATTCACAGTCAGGATTCGGAATGAAACTGTTAAGATTAGGTAACCCGTCTCACAAAGAATATAGCTGAAAACTCAAAAGTTTCAGATTATCCTTTTCCTGCGATAAATGGAACCATGCATTTCTTCAGGCTGAAAAAGTTCTTGTTTGTTCATATATTCTGTCAGAAGGACCCTACTATTAGAATATTATGTTTGTGTGCGCTATATCATGTCCTAAGATTCATATCTTCGAAATCTATCATAAATTTGTGATGGGTTCCATTCTCATCCATTTACTTGAGCTATTGAACAACTTATGGTGGCAAGTCCCACATGCCTATGATGGCTAATGTATGCTAAACATTCCTATAGGTTTAGCCCTGATCCAGAAACATCTATGGGCCTAGTGCAGCATGAAGGTGGGCCCTGTGGCGTCTTAGCAGCTATTCAAGTAATCCCTTGAATTCTAATTATATAATTTTCTGATCCTTGTCAGGTGTTGCATTAAATCTTGAATGAATCTGGCATGTGACACATAATCTGTGCAGCTATAGTGCATATACTTTAAATTGTTTGTCTGTCTCTAATATATTGCCTAATTACTTGTATCTGTGCTTTTTGGTGGAACTAATTGCTTCTTAAAGAAATTTTATTCCAGTGTTATAACCTCACAAGAAGCCAAATATAGCTGCATGATTTTGCTAATACTGGTCATGATTTATCACAGAGGTTGGGAAGTTAGATTAGTTGGACTGGAACTTGGTTTCTTTCTTTAGTAGTAACTTTTGAAAATTGATGTTTGGGATTTGTTATGTTACTGTTGTTAATGCTCAACATGTCCTCTGATTTATCCTGCATTATAAAGTATGAACTTATTCTTTTTGTAAATAATGATCGAAAATTGGATCAAATTAGAATGGGGATAGCAGAAATTTTAGTTACTTCAGCATTTGTAGGAAGTGAAGACATGTGGCAATGATATTGTCACCCAATGGGAATAGTGATGTATGGATTAGGTGCAGTGAAAGCATGGCACTGGTGGAGGCAATGGACTATAGATAATCACAGTAAGAGAAGGTTCTGATTACATAATGAGTTAAAGATTGTAGATGGTGAGGTAAAAGTCATGATCATGCATTGGAGGAAGTGCTCGAGTTTTCAACATGTGGGATGATGTCATAAGATTGTTCCATGTGTCTGGTATTTTTGGTTCACTAATAAAATATATGTATATGTATATATATATAAAGAGAGAGAGAGAGAGAGCAAGCCATCAGCTCAAGGAGTATGCGATGGAATCATTAGTTGAGATTTGACACTGTAGTTGGTTATTTTGGTTTCAGTCAAATAAAGAAAAGAAAGTAACGGATGTAAGGAGACTAGGAATTGTATTCTGCTGCATATAAATCGATTAGATTTTGTGATCAGTGAACTTACTATTCTTCTCCTTGTCATGCAGGCATTTGTTCTCAAATACCTTCTTTTCTTTCCGTATGACTTGAGTAGAGTTGAACCTAGCATGCTACAAAGTTCAGGTACTGGGAGACTATCTAAAGGGCAATGTGTTGCACCAGATGATTTTATTTCTCTTACTGAAGATGAAAAAACTAGGTAATTTCTTTGAATCAAGGAAGTAATAGCTCACTGTTGAGAGGCCTTAGAAATTTTAGAGAGAAATTTTATTTCAGCACAATTTTCCATTTACATGTTGTAGTCATTAATTGATGATATTTTATAATTTCAGAGCTCTGGTCAGAAGTATGGGTGAGATATTGTTTATGTGTGGAAGTAAGAAAAGGGCTGTCATTGCCTTTCTGAACGTTAGTGGCAAAGATGCTGGGACTCTTGTCAGGGATGAGGTAAATTGGTCTTTACAGTGGTAGTTGCAAAATACTGTTCAAAAATTTGTGAAATTGGAGTTTTTTAGCTTTTGCTATAATGGTAATCACAAACTTTCTTTCTTTAACTGCTTATAATTTTGTAGAAAATTGCAAAAACACTTGAGGACCTTTCATTTGAATCGGCCACTGATTTGCGGAAGGTTCTAAGGATTGAGCGATATACATCTCACGCAAGAACGTTGATGAGGCTTGAAGAAATGATTCCTGTTTTCCAGTCACGCATGGGCGCATTGCTATTCCTTATCTCTGCATTATTATCTCGAGGATTGGTATGCTTTAGTGCAATTCCTTATCTCTGTATTATTATCTCGAGGATTGGTATGCTTGAGTTGGTGTATATAGGTTTATCTTTTACAGTTTACCTAATATAAATGAGTTTAGAGTGTGATCAAATCATGAACACTTAAGGCCTGAGATGAGAATATTGCAAGAAAATTAAGGGGGTGCTTGGTTGATGGGTTTAGGAAGGAGTTAATGAGTAAGGAATGAGAAGTGAGTAGTTGGTTGTTGATTATCATTATAGGAGCAATAGTTTGATATTCTACTTTTGGGGAATTCTCTATATCCTCTGTTTAGTGGAGGAATGAAACTCATTCTTTAGTAGTAGATCTTTTTTTTAAAATATTTTTAATACTAATTAATTAAATACAATTAATTAATTAAAAATATAATTAATTACAATATAATTAATTAATTAATTAAAATAAAATTAATTAATTAATCAAAATATAATTAATTAATTAATTGTATTTAATTACAATATAATTAATTAATTAATTATAATATAATTAATCAAAATATAATTCATTCAGTAATTAAAATATTGTAACTAATTAATTAATTACAATATAATTAATTAATTAAATATAATATAATTAATGACTATATAATTAATTAAAATATTATTATTAATTAATTACAATATAATTAATTAATAAATAATTATTATTCATTAATTAAAATGTTGTAATTAATTAATTAAATTAAATATAATTGATTACTATATAATTAATTAAAATATTATTATTATTAATTAAATACAATATAATAAATTAATTAAAATATAATAAATTACAATATAATTAACTAAATTACTATTATTATTATTTAATTAATTAAAATATAATAAATTAATCAAAATATAATAAGTTTCAATATGATTAACTAAAATATTATTATTATTAATTAATTAAAATATAAATAAATAATTAAAAATAATAATTTTTTATTTCTCAATATTTTTTACAAACTAACCGTTGTCAATGGAAAAGGTAATCATTATTTCTTCTTAACCAACCATCATAATTATAATGATAATATCCATTCCCATTCTTCACTATATTCATTCCCATTCCTATTATCATTCTCATGCAAATCCACCGCCACCTAACTGAACATGGCTATGAATGATAATTTTGCAACCATAACCATAACCTAATATAAGCATAATGGTTTGATGTTCAATTATGAACATCAAGTACAACATGACATTTGATTCTTCATTTATGACCTGTTTCTCTACTTATAAATTCTTGTTGTAAAATGGCATCTAATGGTGCTTTATCTTCAAATGGCCTACTTTACTTCCAGAAGAAGAAAAAGCGTTAAAGTTGTTGCTAGAAAGTTAATAAAGAGAATATGGAGAGGTAGCTAGTGGCTTTTGTGTTGCCAACATTAGTTACCTAAGAAAAACTATTGTATAGTACTTATTGTAATACCAATCTGGGTGAGAGATATATATCAAAGATAGCATTGATGTTTAGATGCAAGAGTAGAAAGCTCCATTGAGAAGCATATCTTTATGCTTTTAAATGGTGATAGCTTTGACTTTTCTTTCCCATCTGTGATGCCATCATTACATTCACCAGATTTTGATGGTAGGCTAAGAGTAAAATGGTTTTGTTTGTGAATGGTGTTGATATGATTTTCTTTTTGGGGTTAATTATTGACCATTCTTTCCATTCAAGGTGGAAAGCCTTTTGATTGTTATTTTTTCTGACAACGTTCTGAGATGAGAGTAAATGATCACAAAACTGTTAAAACCATGCTCTTGGCCCACTTCATTTTCTTGTGTGTGATATTCATGCTTTCATCCAATTATGGACCTTTTTCAGGACTCTGTCCAATCTGATAGGGATGATCCCAGCCTTCCTCTTGTCACAGCACCTTTTGGACATGCCTCTCAGGTATGCATTTACCTGTTAGTGAAGTATAAGATTTTTATTCTCCTTGTTCCTCCACTATGCTGCTCAATTTTTCTTTTCTTTTCTTTTTTTCTTTTTAGTTTCTGTCATTCTGGATGCACCTAAAATCGATGACTTTTCTGAGAATGCACTATCTTTTGAATTATTAAAACAGGAAATTGTGAATCTTCTACTCTGTGGGCAAGCTGTTCCAAATGTGTTTGATGGTAGGATGGATTTAGGTGGTGGGATGTTTTTGAAAGGCGTGTCTACCAGTGTAGAAGTTGGATTTTTGACTCTGTTGGAATCACTCAATTTCTGCAAAGTCGGCCAATACTTGAAATGTCCTAGGTGGCCAATATGGGTTGTTGGGAGTGAGTCCCATTATACAGTTCTGTTTGCTCTTCATACTGATGTTCAAGATGAGAATGAACTAGAAGCAAGGGAGTCGCAGATTCGAAGAGCTTTTGACAAACAAGATCAGAGTGGTGGCGGCGGTTTTATTAGTGTGGAAGGCTTCCATCAAGTCCTTAGGGAAATGAATATCAAGGTTCCACCCGAGAAACTTGATAACCTTTGCGGCACAGGGTTTATCGTGTGGAGTGAGTTTTGGCAGGTTATTTTAGATTTGGAAAAGAGTTTGGGAGGCCTAAAGGATTCAAGTGGATTGATGGGCAAGAAGTTGTTTGATCTTTACCATTTTAATGGGATTGCAAAATCTGATTTAAATGGTAGCCACACAAACCCTGTGGGTGAGACACCAGTGCAGAGACCCAGGCTCACAAAAATGAGGGTTTCAGTACCGCCAAGGTGGACTCCAGAGGAATTCATGGCAGATGTGGTAGTGTCCTCTGGTTCTGGTGGGAATGAATCAAGTGAGAGGGGCACCGAAGTTGCAAAACCCGAGCCTCCGCAACATGCCCCGTTGGTGGACTGCATAAGAACCCGCTGGCCCCGTGCTGTTTGCAATTGGGTGGGGGACCCTCCTAGTATAGTCTGAGTGCTGGTTCAGTAATCAACTAGATTGGTTTGCTCAAGTTGCTAGAATCACCGAGAACATGAGTCGAAAAGGAAATCTAAGAATGAGGGGGCAAAAGTGCCCTTGTGTCGAGGTGCTCATCTAGTAACTTTGTTGATCTGTCAAGGCACAAGTTACGAGCTACACCAGTTATGTTGTGTATTGTTGTGGTCTCTTCAACGTTCTCTTTGGTTTTGAGATGTCGTAGTACTGACGAGAAAGAAGACTGGAATATTTCTTCCTATCGAATGTGTAAAATTCATTCATCTCATCGTGGTGGTGATCGGGAAAGTTTTTGTGGGGGAGTGCTAATAAGTGACCTTTCTTAGTTCTAGCCTTCAGATGTACTATGCTGTAATGATGAATATTTTAAAACAATGCAAATTTAGAAAACCAAAATGTTCTCTCACTTGATTATTATACTTAGAATTGAAATACACATAGGTATTGGTAGTTTCGGTAAGATTTTGGATGTAAGTTTTTGAGATTTTTGTGGCACACTTGTTTGGAATTGTTATTATACGGTATATGTATAAACACACGAGGGAGAGAGAGAGCAATAAACAATCAGATTCTAGCAATAAGAGTAGGGAAGTCCTATTAACGATAGCCGGTTGAGGGTAAAAGGTATTCTATCACCCTAATTCCTTTGTTTGGTTTAAAAAATTACAACACAATATCTATTCTTAACGTTTACAATTCCCGGACATGAGGGAATAGGTAAAGATCGCTTAACCTTGTCTTTACCTATTCCACGCACATCCGGAATAGGTAAAAATCTTCTGGACAACTGAATCCCTCTCCTCCCACCAGAACAATCGTCTCTCATGTTCCCCTCAAGCAGAAACTCGAAACCTAAAATCAGAAGATTTTTGTTGAATTCAACTGTGAATCTGGGGAAGAAAAATTAGCAAAATGATTGGCGAAGAAGAAGCAAACCTTGAAGCATCTGGAAGGTACCTTGTGGCTCCTCGGGTTTTCTTTGTCGTCGTTGCTTTCCAGTTCCTCACCAGATGGCTCGAAGATCTTAAGAAGGTATTTGCGTTTTTCTTAAACTAAAAACAAATTAATTTTCATTTTTCTGTATTCTGAAATTCTGATTGCTATGAAGATTGAATGCTACCTTCAGAATCATAAAGATTTGGTTCTCGGAACCTGCTCTTTCTTTGGATAGATTAGATGTTGTGGAATGAATTTCGTTTCCTTGTTACGAATAAGGATTGCATTGATTCGATTAGCCGAGCATCGACGTGCAGTGTTCAGCAATGTTATGTTGAAAGTAGTTTTGTTTTGTTTTGGCTTTTTTTTTAAAATATAGAATTCATTAATTCATTAAGCCGTAAAAGGCATCAAACGTAGTTTTGTTTCTGATTAAAGTGTTTATGATTCATTGCGTTGTTCACATTGTACGTTTAATTCCTGATACTGTTACACTAGATAGTCGTGGTTCTTGAAGTTTTAGCACAAGAGTTCAGTTTGTTACGGCATAATTGCTGGATGACACTATTTGACGTAGAATTTGAATTGTTTGGAGGCTTAATTTTCACTCCGAACTGGCTTCTTATTGTGGTAAGGGACTAAAGAGATTCGTGTCCTCTTTTCAGGAAGCATCCGTGAGTGCAAGAGAAGTTCAGTTGCGTAACGAAATAAAGCAACTGTCGAAAGAAGCGAGCACGTAACACAGTAAGTGAATTTTTCATTTAAGTATTCTGTTGCCTGTTATTTAGAATGATACTATTTTTGTTATTCAATTGGATTAAGGTGTTGTGAGTTACTTCCTGCAGCAGAATAATTGCTTTACTGCAGAAAATGTAAAAAAAGTTGTACTACTGCAGGGGACTGTGGTTGGGATTACAAATGCTTGTTATGTTTTAGTTTTTTCATTCTTGTTGTCCTTCTAATGAATA
>JANZXP010000009.1:21759059-21785314 GCA_027576715.1 Erythroxylum flavicans
TGCATATATGAATGCATGAATATGATAAAGACACTTTCAATATTTCTAACCCATTCAAAAAGACCAAATTGCCCTTTTCCATAAGTGAGGGGATGTTACAGGTCCACTTTTGGGTGACCTTCTGTCGTTATAATTAATAATCTCAAATGTTCAGTTCAACCTTTATGTTATTTTAATAGCATCACATCAATATGAACATTTGAAATATTCACAATTAAATATTTAAATTTTCAAGCTAGGCCACTTTGGTGACTAACAAGCTTTCCATGCAATAAACATTTAATTGGACAATTATTGTATATGACAAATTTTAATTTAAATTAGTTTGGTCACTTTAGTGACTAACAAATTACTTTAAATTACCATATGTCATGCAACACATTTAACATATAATAGGAAAATTTAATTCCAAAAATCGCATAATATAAAATATTTAAAGTACTAAATAAACATATAATATGGCACTGATTTCAAAATTATATTATTCATAAAACTAAATCAATTATGAATTAAATAATCCATTACGTCTCATCCCAAAATTATTTTACTTAGGGTTAAAGTCCATAATTTAATCACTTAATAATTAAGTTTGCATATTATAACCCCAAATTAAAGTCCATAAAATTAGGCCATAATTATTGAATAACCCAAACAGATCTTTTAACGGGCCAAAGGGCCAAAAATTAGCCCAAAAAATCATTTTTTTGGGCCATAAAGCCCTGTCTGGTGCGTGCCCTACACAAGCCAGCAGTTGTTCTTTGCAACTGCAGTGGCGGGCGCGTGCAGTGCACGTGCCAGCCGCTGCAGTTTTTGTGAGATGAGGGCGTGTGAACACACGTGCCAGCCGCTGCAGTTTTTGTTAGATGAGGGCGTGTGAACACACGTGCCCCATCTTCCTCCTCACCACGCAGACTGGTTTTTTGAGTTTTCTGTTTTTTTTTATTTCTTTCATGGGTTTGTTTCAAACCATAAGGCATCCTTTCCTAACATTCATCTTTCCAAAAAACGTCTTCAAAATTGATTCCAAAAAAAATCACGATAAGTTTGCTTCAAGAACCACAACGGTTCCGTGTCGATTGCTACATTTTCTTACTCTAAACCAGAAACAACTCTTTGACAGGCATAGAAATATAAAACATTAGTTTTTCGTGCCAAAAACATCAACAACCGAAAACAATTATCATAGGTCCAATATGTCTTATTACCCAAGCGACACCTATATATCTTTTCAGAAACCCCTTTAATTCACAAAAATAAAACTTGCGGGAATACTTTCTAGCCACAACACTTATGCATATTTTCTTTACTCACCAAAACAACACCTTTGTAACTCACGCACACACCAAGAATAAAGTCAAATTTTCTTCTTTTTACTCACCATCGCAAACCACCTGATTCACAACTACACCATTAACGCAAACCACCTGATTCACAACCACACCGTCAAGATGGAGAGATGCATGATTAATTGACTAAAGTCCCACTCTCGTATTACATAAAATAATTTTCTTGATCCTTATCCCCAAAAATCTGGCAATACACATATGAAGCATAAACATGATCATGATAGACTATCACTTTATATAGAATTCTTTTTTAGATATTAGTGTAACAATCACATCGCTTTGTGTCTAACTCTAATTAATATCTTATATGTCTAATTAATAAATAAGATGTCAAAACAAAATAAAAAAATATACCATATATCTAACAAATTTAATTAAATTGATTTTCAGAATTGATTAAACTCAAACTTGCCAACCTTAGTGTCATCAATTTTAAGTCAAATACTATAAGTTTGAGTAGATCCGTTGACGATGGTTATATATATCTTACTGGGAGGCTATAGGCAAAATTATACTAAAATCTGGGTTTCACGGCAAATGCGTGGCCATCTACTGGATCTGGACCTCGTGTAAGACAGACAATCCGAAGTGTAACACGTCTGTCAACTAATAACTATATCATTTTCTTAACAGAAAGCTACGATTTTATCCCATTACCTGTAATTAAGTAAGCGATCCAGAATGTTCTAGATTATTGGAGAACATACATTTAGGAAGGGTGAGGGTGGGTTCCACTAAAGATTGGGGGCCAAGCAATTTTAGATGAGTTTCAAGTATCGAACTGTCGAACTTCCAAAACTATCCTACTTCTGCACAGTGAACAGTAGGGATGAAAATGGAAAGAAAAAAGTTACTCATAAGCGATTTTGCCCGTGTGGGTCCACTCGGGTTCAACAGACCAATAGGCGTCGTTTAAGTGAACACTTAACAACTAAGTTGTTCTAACGATTTAGCTATATTTAGTATCTCTAAACACTTCACTTGGACTGCCGGCCACGTCTATTTCTCTGTCGCAGACACTCTCTCAATTTCTTAAACTGTAACTTTTCATTGGACGAAGACAACCTCTTAAATGGTTAGTTTCTCTCAATCTCTTTGTCAACTCCGCTTTTAGTTTCTTTCAATCTCTTCGTCCACTACTTCGCTGTTCTGTTTCTTCAGCTTGTTATTTGTAATCTCTGCTCTGGTTAGGTATGACAACTGTGGGCAAGAAACCGTTGGGATTCCGATTTCATCCTACTGACAAAGAACTTCTGAGTCATTTTCTCAAATTCAAGAATCAGGGACTTGACTACAAAGTCCAAGACATTAACGTGGTTAACCTCTGCAAGTTCGAGCCTTGCGACTTACCTGGTATGATGATGATCCCCATGTTTATAATCGTTTCCTCTGGGATGTTTGATTAATTGGGTAACCTTGTTATTATAGACCAATCCAATATAAGATCAGACAACGGGATATGGTATTTCTTTTGTCCTCGTGATTTCAAGTCCTCGAAGAGTAAGCTACGTAAGAGAACAACTGAGAAAGGATACTGGAAACCCACTGGCAATCCTCGTCGTATTAATTCTAACAAGAAGCAGATTGGTTCGAAGAAGACTCTGGTTTTCCACCATGGTCGCCCAAAAGGGAAGAGGACCGATTGGGTCATTCATGAATATGATTTTTGTGCTTCAGCATCGGATTTGCAGGTAAATTTTCATATTCATTAACATTTTAGGGCCGATAAGAATTATTGGTTATAGTAAACTTGGAACTTTGATTTTGATTCAGCAATTATCTATCCTTGTCAGAAGATGTGATATGTTGGGTTTTGTAAGTTGCTCGAATGGACATTCATTTGTCCAGATGGTACTTTATTGATAACTGTTCGTGCTCTATGTGTCTATGTTTTTGCAATTTAACTCATCAGAAAGTTGTTTTTGCTTTTTCAGAGTGGCACAGCGTACTCATTGTCTTTGTTGCTTCTGGTACAGGGAGATTTTGTTCTTTGCAAGTTAAAAAGAAACTCATGGAATATTGGGCTGAATCAGGCTTCGTCTGTTGAGGATGAATGTCAAATTGAAGTGAATACATCTGTGACCGCACCTCCTCCAGTGACACCATCCAATTTTGAACCTTCCAATCTTGAAAATCAAAATTTGTTATCACCTTCCAATCTTGAAAATCAAACTCCGATAGCACCTTCTAATGTTGAAGGTATTTCCAATCTTGAAAATCAAATTTCGAGAGCACCTTCCAATCTTCAAAGTCAAATATGCGAGGCTATACCTCCATCTACGATAGCTTTCAATCTTGCAAATCACATAGAGGTAGTTGGAGAGAGTACTCATCCGACTGTAGTACCTCCTTATTTACAAAATCTATCATCTTACGGGAAAGATGATTTCATTTTAATGTCTGATATCGAAAATGTCCCTTCACCTTGTGGAGAGGGTCAATTTTCTCCGTTGCTATCACCTTTTGATTCATACGAAAAAGGTGAATGTGTAATGACTTCAAATTCTGATAATCAGAATTTCGCCTGTGGAGATGGACTTTCTCCCATGGCAACCCCTTTTATTTTCGGATATGAATCGTCTTATGAGATGGGTGATTGTATATTCTTTTCTGATCTGCAAATACCGAACTTTGCTTCCGAAGGAGGTGATCCTTTAAGTTTTCCTGAATCAGAGCTTGATAAAGTTGAAGTGAATTGCCCGATGGGGGACGATTCTGGAAAGTTAAGTTCAGAAGAAAAAACTGAAATACCCGTCATACAAGACGGTGCATCACGTAAACCAACACTTTCAGATTTTGAAAGTAAGAATACAGATGAGACAGAAGAAGATTTTTGGAATTCCCCCATGTCATCTTTCATTTAGAAAGTGGAGTAAGGGCAGGCTGCGATTTCAGAGGTGAGAACTGAAGTTTCCTTAGTGATGTTTCATCCCGTTTAAGGTACTTGTTCACAAGTAAATTTGACGTTTTATACCGGTAGAGGTAAATTACCGGAGTGCAACTTTGGCCCGGAAGACCTCAACGGCCTATGTTCTCTACAAGTAGACCCCTGGGGACTGTGTGTATAAGGAAGGTTACTTTTAGTGACAAGCTATGTTTATGAGATTTCTGCTGTAATATATAAAGAAAGTTACTTTTAGTGACGAGCTATGTTTATGAGATTTCTGCTGTAATATATAAAGAAAGTTATTTTTAGTGACGAGCTATGTTTATGAGATTTCTGCTGTAATATATAAAGAAAGTCACTTTTAGTTACGAGCTATGTTTATGAGATTTCTGCTGTAATATATAAAGAACGTTACTTTTAGTGACGAGCTATGTTTATGAGATTTCTGCTGTAATATATAAACAAAGTTACTTTTAGTGACGAGCTATGTTTATGAGATTTCTGCTGTAATATACGCAGTCTTAAACTGTTTTACGTACCAAAAATATAGGTTGATATTTGTAAAAGTTCAATATATATAAAAAAAAAAACAAGTAATTGATGGTTTTTGTATTTTAAGATTATCTGTACTGTCCTGCTTCTCAGAAAAGATAACTTATCCTAATACAGTAGGTCATATACAAATTAAAAGCAACGCACATAACGATTTAATGATTATTTTCTTGGAGAGAAAATGCCAGACATCATTTGCACTTAAGACATTATGAATGTTCTAGAAAGCTCTAGGGTCGCACTGGTCGAGCCGAAGACTTCAATTGGATCCATTTTTTTAAAAAGTTTTCATTTAATTAGGTTATAATATTCGAATTTTAATTAAATTATTTAAGTTTGATTTAAATTCAATTAAATTATCATAATTTTTAATTTTATTAAATTTTAATAAATACTAAGCCATTAACTTTGACTTCTTATTTTTTTCTTAATTACTCTATTCGATATGCGTATTCTTACTTAATAAACTAAGTTTTTTAAAATTCTCATATATTTTTCAATTTTTTATTGATCAGAAGTTTTAAATTTTGATTTTTATTTATGTTCTCTTTATCAACATTAGTCTCATATTGACAAAGTCTAGTTCAATTTCTTTTTATTTTGCTTGTTTTTCTTTTCCTTTTGTTCGATGAAAATACTTTAAATAGGCAATTTTCAAACTTGGTTCTCGAACTAAACTTTGTCGCGGTAAAATAATTGTCGTCTTTAAAAAGAGAAGTGAAGTGGTTATGTTACTGTGCAGAATTCAATTGATTACAAGGTCGAAAAGAATAACGGAGAAAAATGTTCTGCTGATGTGATTTTTATTAAGACATAAACACATACATACTAGAAGGAATATCTGTCATGGAGGTATTTTTTTGCTCCTATAATTTAACTATTGTGATATGGACAATTACAGCATTAACTCTAGAAATTTTCGGATACAGTTGATGTTCCTTACACTCTCCTCGAATTGGAGACTGAATGTCAAGAACTCCTAACTTGCATTTTATTGAAGAAAAACCTTCTTTCCTTTAGTGAACAACAAGTAAGACTTGTTGAGGTGACACATAAGATTCTTCTCCTGTCAGTGAAATCTAGGAGGAATGGACATATAAATTTCTTCAAAGAGATCACCATGAAGAAAAGTATTATAGATATCAAGTTGGAGAAGAGACCAAATTTTGGGTTGCTGCCAAAGTCAATAAGCAACATGCTGCGACCATTTTAGGAGTAGGTGAAAAAGTGTTATGATAATTGGTACCCTCAAGTTGTGTGAAACCTTTTAACTAAAAGTGTTCTATAACATTCAAGGGAACCATTTGATTTGCGCTTGATTTTGTACACCCAACCGCAACCAATAGTTTGCTTTTTAGGAGGAAAAGATGCGAGACACCAAGTGTCGTTGGCCTTCAAAATAGCCAACACAGATTGCATCTCTTGCCAGTAGGGTTAAGAGGAAGGTCGATCATAACATATAGGCTCAACAATACATCATTAATGATAATTGCAATGACATAGCGATGTTGTGGTGAGTAACGATCATAAGAGATAAAATGGCAAAGAGGGTACCATGTACGTTTATGTGGAAAAGATGAAGAGGATGACGGTGATTTGGGAGATGTTCCTTAGTTGTAAATATGGACACGCAAAGCTGCAGGTGAAACATGAGGTCATTGAGAACGACACAAGGGATTTGCCAATGGTGAGGTAACAATAGGGGGAACATGTTCCATAGATGATAGCTGAATTGATGGAGTTTTTGAAGCAAGAGGATTTGAAATAACAATAAGTATGATAGAATTGGTATGAGGTAGGGAAGGTGTACTAGTTTCATAGGAAAAAACATTTGTAATACGTATGCACGAACTTTAGTCACGACCCAAGATCAACCATGAACTTGTATTAACGAAGAAAATGCAAAAAAATTCTCAATTTGTTATTCATTTATGATGAATAAGCTTTAAAACGACAAATTTTTTGAACTTTCTCACCAATCTTTACTAAAGTTGTTTACCTGTATGTCATTAATATCTTTCTATGTCTTTCTTAACGTGTGGACCTCTTAATGAGTCAAAGAAACTGAACGTCCATGAACTTACTTAGGCAGACAATAGGAAACCTTAGCAACTATATATAGTAACCTTATTGGACCTCCCGATCATAGGCCCAATACATGATTGAACCATACTGATTAGGACCCATTTTGTTCACAAGAATTCTGCCCAATGAACTGTGTCCTTTATCGGGCATCTTTATTATCTTTAACCTAGATCAAATTCAATTTTCTTAACCGTAAGATTATTAAAAATCGTAATTAATAATTGTCCAAATTAAGAAAATCACAAACATTCTCTCCTTTGGACAAAAATTAATTACAATAGTTATAACAACAATAAAACTAGTAAAAGTGGTTAGAAAAATCAGTGTATAGGTTGACCAATTTCAAAAAAATAATTAATCTAAAGATAATAAAAGTCCATCATCCCGTCCCATAAGGCTTTTGATACTGAAAATTATCAAATGCGTGTGTTATATATGACACAGATCCAATATAATCATGCATATTTAATACCTTACTAATATGAATGAGAAAATGGAGTGTGACAAAGTACAATGATATCCGTACGATCTGAAATGTATCATCTTCCATTTGTAGATCTCAATTTCTCTACACTTTATGCTAAACTACACTAGAAAAATTTGTTTTCTCTCACAAAAAGTTAAATCGCATTAGAAAAAACTTTTATGGGATTAAATGCTTATACCCACGTGTCATATCAAATCCATGGATTTATATATATATTTGTATATGTCCTAAAGACATAGGCTCAAGGTCAATTTGTATATATATGCCCAATGACCTTTAAAATGCTTAAGATCGACATAGATCTTAAGACTTTCACTTGTATTATGACAATGTATAACAAATTGCATGACTGAGAACAAAATGATGATCATCTGTATTGATAAAATATATTGTCATAACATATGAAAAATGTATACATGTATTAAAAGTAAACACAACTATCCCTAATTAACAATGTTTAAGAACTTCAGTACACCCGTACTATACACATCTTTAAAAAATAATTAGGTGAAGTCCTTTAGTTAAGGGATTAGTAAGCATATCTTCAGTCTTTAAATGTTCCACCTCAATGTCACTTTTCTATATCAATTCCTTTATGGTCAAATATTTGACCTCCAAATGCTCAAACCTTGTGATGTTCTTATTATTGTTAATGAACAATACTGTAAAAAAATTATCACAATATAATCAAATGAGTGTAGCCACTAAATCGACCACAGATAACTAAAAGGTAAAGTTCTTCAGCCAAATAGCTTGTGAAGTAGCTTTATAGTACATGCATAGTCGAAGAAGTCATTAGTGTCTGTTAGACACTTTTTCACGATACTGCACCATCTATTAACATAAAAATATGCCCTAATCTGGACTTTCTATCGTCTGAATACATAGCAAAATTTGAATTCTGACAAACTCATTTATTTATATATATTTTTATATCATTTGGATGGAGTTTTGTCACTATAATTGGTCTTTATTGTATTATTTTATTATTATTTGAATTATTGTGCCTTAAATTTAATTTGTGTTTATAGGGGTAAAATTGTCATATTTAGGGTTAATTGTTATTAATTGATTTTAGAAAAATTGATCTTACATTATTTATAATTTTTATTATAGGGTACTCGGAAGAAATTAGAATTCAAAAGATATAGGAGAGTTAAAAAGCAGCATAAGTGGTCAAGCTAGGATTGTAAAACGACAATGCATAAGGTAATGGAAAAGTAGCAAAAAAAGCGCAACAGCAAGATGAAGAAAACGCCAGCGCACGGCAAAGGCAAGGAGGCTCAAAACTACAAGTAACACATAATAAAACGTGCAAACAGTAGAAGGGGGACCAAAATGCAACGCAGGTGGAAGATGTGAAGACCAAAACGATGCAGCAGCAGGAGAAGCCAAAAGCAAAATAACGCACACCAAAACGACGCAACGCAGACGTGAGGGACAAAGGAAGCAAAACGACAGGCAACACAAGAAGGAACACAGTAGTTGACACACCAACCAAGACCAAAACGACGTGCAGGTGGGCGTACAACCAAGCTAGCAAGGAGGGCAAAACGCGCAGCATGGAGACATAAGCCAAAATAAAATGCAGTTGCACAGAGAAAAGCAAAAAAAGAATGAGGGTTTGTGGTGTGCATTGTTTTCGGAAATAAAAAGGAGAATGCAAAACGCAAAAAGGGGCAGAAATAAGAGGAAAAAAGAGGAGTTTTTGACGGTAGCATTCTCCACCTAAGGACACCTAGATTTAGTTCCTTTTTCCTCATCTTCCACAAATCCAAACCATCATTCCCATCTTTCATGGCTGATTGTCGGAGCTTACCGTTGGCAATGTCTTTGATGATTTTTCGTGGCTAGTTTGCCTTGATCCTTTGATTCAATACCAATGGCAGGAGCTTGGGTTTTTATAGGAGAGTTTAAGCTACATTTATCTTCTACCCATTTAATTATTTAGGGATTCCTAGGTCTTATTATAACTATTAATTATTTGAAGTTACGTATTGATTACATATTTGTAATGGAAGATCTCTGTGGCTGGATTAATGTTTAGCAATTGATATGGTGCTGATTAAAGCTTAATTTCATTACTTTGTTTTGGGTCAAGACTTTGCATTGAGATTTTAGTTAATATTTGGTGATTATTTAAAGTAGCTTGAATTTTTGAACTATTATATCTATTATTGGCTTTAATTATGTTTTATTAATTATTGAGCAATAATTGAACATTGGTTTTTAGTATCCTTCATTCCAGTTTACTATTCTAGTGGTAGTTAGTTGATTGGGACCTTGGAAAATATTTTGTGACAACTCGAGGTGGCTCAGTTGTTTGATTAAAAGCTTGATTATAACTCTTGGTTAATTGTTTTTAACTCCTATATCCGTTTAAGTGATGATTGCCTGTGTTATTGAATTAGAGGATTGCTTTTATCATTTTTAATCACTTGTGTTTTTCATTCCATTCACTCACTATTATTCCATATCACTCATTTTAAATAAAAAAAACCAAAAATAGGTCCTTTATGTTTAATTTAATTCATTGCAATTTTAGTGATAGTTAATTAAATCAAACCCCATTTTATAGTTTAGGTTGCATTGCATTTAGTTATTTAGGAATTTAATTTTATTTTCGGCCCCTCAAAAAGAACGACTCGAGGTTGCACTATATGCAATCCTTGGTTAAATTTTGAAATAACCCCAAGGCGACATCGAACTTAGGTTGTTTCAAGTGACGCCGTTGCCAGGGAGTTAAGAAATTGGTTCCCTAGTAACTAAGTGTCAAGTAACATTGACTAGGGTTTGTTTGTTGAGCCTCGTACTTGCATTAACATTGCATAGTCCATCTCCATTTGCATTTTGCATTTTCTTGGCTATATAGAAGTTTTAGTTTGCTCTTTGACTTGGTTGCGGTTTAGTGGATTACATTGCTCTTTTTTGCTTGATTATAGCCTACTTGGTTGCTTTCTTGAGTGTATGGGTCCATTCTCCAAGTCAAGTTTTGAGAAAATTGCTTCTTTTTGCATATTGGTAAAGTTTTGACATTCTTTGATTATTTATGCATATTACATATTTTCACACTCATACACTATTAAGTGTATAATCATCCATACTCATAAACACACACTTGCACTCATCAGATTCTTCCATTTTTTTTACTTGAATCTTGTTGTGCAAGTCAGTTTTGCACCTCGTTCTTTTTTTATTGTTACTGTTTATGCCCAGGAGTGATAGAGCTTTACCTTTGATTCCCTTAAATCTTAAACTTAGGAGGTCCGCGAAAACGATTAGAAGAGAGAGGAGAGAGAGGAAACTAATGGGTACAAGTCAAGTTCTTATTGAGGAGGAGCATATTTCACAAGAGTCAAGTTTGTCATCTAATGAATAAGAACCTAGTGTGAAGCTGCCTCTAGTGAACACTTGTCTGTTAGTGATTCTTAATTAGAGCAAGAAATCATAGATGGTATTAATGGTACTAATGAACATAATGGGCCTAATGGGAACAACGGACATGATGAGAACAACCTAGGGAAAAATGGTGAGGATAATAGAAGCATGAGGGAGATTAATAATTCCAATGTTGGTTATGATCTTTATGGCTTTTATACTGATGACGTAAACGTTGAAATTAAAGGAGCATTAATTTCTTCCTTACCTAGATTCCATGGCTTTGTAGGTGACGATCCACACAGGCATTTGACGACTATGCACATGGTGTATTTGTAGCACCCCACTCCCATCCGACGCATACACATACGCCCGTTAGACGTCTGTACACGTGCCTGATGGAAATGGCGTGCTAACTTCATCACTTTCACATATCGAATGGCATCATAAATTAAAACATAAATATCACAATTTCTAAAACCTAAAAATTCCTCATTTCGTTTCATAAACAATATATACATTGTAGCTTTACATTAACATCCATATGTGTACATCCTCAAAACTAATCAGAGTTCACATCTCTGTATACAGAATATGCTACATACATGAGGAAATATAAAAAAATTTATTAAAATCCCTAAGTCCCAGCTGACCGACCTCTGAGCCATGTCGTCTACTAAAAAGTTGTACTAGATTCCTTCTATGCGGTATTAGTAGCTAAGTTGACACTCTCGTACCTGAAAAGTCAACTTGCAATTTTGGTGAGTTTTGCGAACTCAGTTGAGTAACCATCACCGACGGTTCACTCATATCACATCAATACATACAATACATAATTCACAACATTTAATTTCTCATATATCATCATAAGGCACTTTGTACATATATGTTCACATTTTTCAATCAATTTGATTTCACATTTTAGTTGCAATCATTCAAATCATATAATCATGTGTGTATGCAATGTTCATGAGACTCACAATTGTTTATATTATTTTTGTGACCGAGTGCCTTTTCACTGTCTTGTATCCATTGTAGATACCGGGCTCGTTAATACTGTCCCTTATCCGTTAGGGATATAGGGCTCATTATACATAGTGAGCCTTTGGCTCTTACCACAGTCTGAGCTTTAAGCTCTTTTTCACTGGCAACTATGGTCACAACTGCCTTTATGTTTCATGCAGTCGTGCAATGAAGTGCATCATGCATATTCAATGATTACACTCATTCAGTCACATTCACACTCTTTCTTATTCACATTTGTCATCGGACTTTTAGTCTGGCATTCAACATTGAAGTTGAGAACAAATAGTCAGTCATATTCACATTCAAGTAGCACTTACAATACAGTCTTGAATATAGAACTCCTCGAACAATCAATTATTCGAAATCAACATAATCACATTCACATAATAATTCAATGCAAAATGTAAACAAATAATAATTCAATGTGAGACCATCTTAGGTTACTCACAGTTTACTCCAAATAGTTTATTACCTAGACGTCTCGGCAATGTCTGGGTGTGCCCGATCTAATTGTTCCTCTATAATAGGCAATCACACATTTAGACATTACTTCTTTGCACATTCATATGAATACTTGATCATGAGCACATGTACATAAGTCATGTATAATGCATGTTCAATGACAAATTCCCAGGTATATTTTCCTTAATACACATCTTATAATCAATTAACAACACCTTTAAATCATTCTTTAATCTCTAATGCTCTTTTTCCACTTTAATCACCTCATTCAACATTAACTAGGTTCATTCAAGAACTCATTTAAGCCCAAATACCTTATAGGGGAACACCTTAGCATTAATTGGTTCATAGTTTACTCAAAAGACAACTCTTTTTCTTTATAGGTTTGGCCATGATCGTGGTGTCCTTGCTACGATCGTGACAAAAACTTTTGGAACTGGCCACAATCATGACAGAAACTCTTTCTGGCCAGGCCACGATTGTGGGGAAGGGTCATGATCATGCCCTGCCTTTTCTTCCTTCTTTTCTGCACGAATTCAACACATCTCTTCACATCCATTTGACACCAAATTTTCCCAAATTCACCTCTTATAATACAACCTCATTTTTTTACTAATTCAACTACTATATTGATTACATTAACTCCATAAAATTCAACTCATTTGATTCATCATTAACAACTCAATTTCATCATTCATGAAATCCTATCATTCATAATGCATTAAACAATTCATTCATTACGTTATGTCCTCATTTAACACTCTAAACATTTCATATTTAGATGCATTGACATCAAACATCCTTTTCCTTAAAGCATATCATTAAAATCAATCAAAACCTTCCACACATTTAACCAACCTTTCCAACATCAAAATTATGTTCCTTTTAAGCCCAATTAAGTCCAAAAGCATTATAGATATATATATCATCCTTAATTGGTTCGACCATTGCATAATCAAAAAATTTCCATGAAAAATCACTGCCTACGATCGTGACAGAAATAATTTTCTCACTTATCCTGCAATTTTCCAGTTTTCTCACAGGACAGATTTTTAGGTCCGTCTTATATGACCATTATGACCTACAAAATTAGGTTTTTAGGCCACACCTTCTTGTAACAAAATGTTACTCTATGTCTTAGGTTTCTAATCACATCAAATTCATGCATTTTGGTTAAGTATCGTGTACGTTATAATCAAAATAATACAGACTATTCTCATACCTCGACATAACACAATACTCAAATTCAATCCAAATTTCAAGACTCTTAAGGACATATTTAAAACTAGATTCCGTCATAAAAAATGAAGTAAAATGTTTCTAGTTTACTATAAATCAAAATCCATCCAATTTGGATATCTAAAGATCAAGATATAGCCAAAATACAAATGCCTGCTCAGTGAAAGTACTCCATCAAACATATTCCAGCACACATTTAACTTCATTTTCAACTCTACCTCATCTCCAAACTATCATCCTACTTCTCATTTCAAGACAATACACTAGCCTTTTTTTTGGCTTTAAACCCATGAATTATCATTCATCTTAACACAAAGTAAGACATAACTCTATTTATCTCTTCATCCACACACACACATCATCATACTTGAACTTCCTTGTTTCATCATCATTCATCTCTTGATTCATTATCAAAATTGATTCATTTACCTACAATTCATGAATAATATTCGCTTACTAAATTCGTTTTTGACAAAAACCTCTTTATAAATCAAACACCCATGACAACACTTAAAGAATTTCATATTCAAAACAAAACCTTAAATTACTCATCATAATGCCCCATTTACACTAACCCATGAAGATCCACATGTAACTTACTTGATTTAGCTCCAAATCCTTCAAGAGCACACCAACCCTAGCTTTATTGATAACCCACGTACATCACCATTCCAAGGTGGTAGGTTGGGTTATTTTGTGAGGAATGAAAGAGAGTACAAGAGGATGGTAACAAATGGAGGTGAAAGTGAGCTTTAACTTTGATGATGGTGGGTGAAGCAAAAATCGTGAAAGTGAAGAAGAATTAAGAAGATGAGAAGAAGAGTTTTGTAGAGAAGAAGAAGAAAAGCAAGAATAAAGGCAAAATAATTCAATGGGTCTTTCAACCTTAGGGAGTCGTGAGTTAAAGACTCACTTGCCACATGTCAAATTTCTAGTGGTTAGAATTAGGTTCTTTCATTAACTAGTCCAATCAACTCCAATTTCTACTCTAATTGTCTCCAAATTACAATGAAATAGGTCATTAACTCCAATTGTCATTTATAAAAATTTTCCACTACCATTTGACTCTTAATTCTACATCCATTTATCAAATGTCTTGCCACTTGGCATTTTTCCTAGTTTAAAATTTACCAAAAAATTTATGAATTTTCTAAATTTCACCAAAATTTCTAAAGCAATACCTATGCACACCAATTCATTTTTCAATACATAAGAATCACAATTCATATCAAAAATCACATTTATAACTCAATTATACCTAGAAAATGTTAATGAACGCATGTACAATCATTTTAAATGTGCAAACATTAATATTCATATGTGTGTGTATGTCATATTATGCATGAACATGAAATGCACTTTCTAACTTCTCATTAATCTCTTATGTATTGTATTCTGGGGTCCTCACCCTTAACATGGTATAATGGGATGTTACAATGCATGGTCATGCAAGAGACCATGCGTAACCCAAAAACCTAAATTTTCATATAAAATTGACATTTTTGGAGGCAAATAGGAGAAGGAGTTGTTGGGAGTCGATTTATAGAAGTGGGACTCATTCTCTAAGTGCGATTTTAGTCTAAAGAAGTGGAAAACAAAAATATTTCATTAAAAGATCCATCAGAATATAAGATTAAGTCTCTACATCGCAAGAACATTCGATAGAAGACAATCAAGGAGATTTAGAATTATGATTCCATTATTTTTTGATTAGGTTTTTTTTCATTATATGTTTGATTTTGCGTTCGATAATGTGTAACTAAACTTCTAGTTAGTGTTTAGTTTAGATCAACTTTATGTTAATACTTTGATATGATTTGATTCTTTTATTAATGCAATTGGTTGTTTGATATATTGTGATCTGATTACGCATTTTATTTATGTTCTAATAACCTGAGAATATTAGATCATAATCTAATTTCATACATAGAGATTGAGAAATCCTAGTGTGAATAGATCTATCGTAACTAGAAGGATTTTATTGCAATTCTAGAGATAGGATGACATAAATCTTCCATATTAGGGTCAAACTTAGTAGAGGAACTCATAAATTGGTAATGTAATCCTATAAGATTTAACTTGAGTAATTCAATTAGAGACCTTAGGATTAGTTGTTTGTAGACTCAAGGGTCAACTACTAGCATACCATAGGAGTCTCCACGGTCTAATATATCAACAAAACAATTGCATGGTAAAAGATCAATTTGTTAAGGTTTAAGGGGATTCGAACCTATATACTAATATCTAATAAAGATAGTTTTCTATGTGAATTCCACTATCTTTGCATTCATTATCATTTCCTATTTCTTTAATTGTTTATTTTTTATTTTATTTTTATTAAAATCTAAAATCAATCTGTAGGTTAGATAATAGGGAAAGGGTAATTATTAGTATTCATATTCTTCGTAGAATCAACTCGTATTTACTTGTACTAGCTACAGATACACTGTGCAATTGTGGTTTATTACAATATTGAATATCATAAAATAGGTCAATCAAGTTTTTGACACCATTGTGGGGGATTTTGTTATTAAGAAAGTCTGAATGTTATTTCTCTAGCTACTTTCATTTTATTTTTGTTTATATTTTGTTTGATTTTAATTTTGCTTTTGCTTTTGTATTTATTTTATTATTTCTTACTGTATTTTTTGGCTTGTTCATTCAATTTTCTTTTAAACTTTTCTACATTGATAATGTGTGGTGGTTAATTTTAGGAATTGAGATTTATCATCATAGCCACAATGGACAATGGAGGGATGGAGTAAAAAATATCTTTATAGGAGCCAAAACATATCTTCATAGTCTTTATCATCACCATATAGGACAGAGAGTTCTCCTATGTTTTCAGAAGCTTAACCGATATTCAAGCTGTGTAATGAAATTGGTGGGAGTTATCAGTACAATCATGAATTTCGAGCACCTACTTATACATGAGAGCAATGGAGCATGTACAATCGATGTCAAGGTGCATTATACGAGAATAACTACAATTCAAAGTGGAGTAACTCTTACGCTTATGGATGGAATAATTACGCTCTAGTTGGATATCTATAGCACTAAGCATCTCCATGTAATAAGACAACTCTAGAAGATAAATTAATGGAATTCTTGCCGAAATGAAAGCTGACCGTCACAAATTCAAGAGTGAAGAAAAGACAAGGTTTAGCTTCATAAATGGAGGAACAATTTAAAAAAGCTTTCGGAAGAAAAATAAACTATTACAGATAAAATAATGGAATGCCTTATTGAGAGAGTAGCTAGTTAATGTGAATTTGATAAGAGATTTTCTTCACCTATAGATGATGAGTATAATTTGAGTTTACAACTATTTTAGAGTGAAGAAGAGACAACAGTTGATTTCATAAATGAACATACATTTTATGAAGGAGAGGAGGTCACAACTGCTTTGAAAGATGTGATGATTGAGTTTATTCAAGAATCACTCATGAGGCATTAGGAAAGAGAGGCTCATATACAAAATATGGTCAATCAAATTGATCAGCTGGTGGGTATGTTATCTAACGAGATATAAGGAAGGTTGCTCAGTTCAATTGAAACTAATACTATCAATTAAGAGGCAATCACCCTTAGTAGTAAATAGGAGCCTCCTGAAAAAGAAGACAAGAAACCTCCATCCAAGAAGAGAAAGTAAAGGAGTTGTAGAAGATAATTGAAGTAGATGAGGCATAAGCCTTTGTCCAAGATGAAGAAGAAGAAGAGTGGATAGAGGTGGTTGAGGAAAAACTGACAGATGAACCAAGTTAGGAAACTACTGGCAAGGTGTTGGTAGTGACCTTAAGTATGAAGAGTTCCCACTTCCTCCAAGACAAGCTGCTTGAGTCAATCGACAATTTAGGGAGTTTCATTATCCCTCATTTTATTAACAATTTGTCATTAAAAAGGGCATTATTGCTTGAAATTGGATTTATTAATTTGATAAATTATGTTCTTGTTATTATCTTACAATAGGTGGCTTGTTTACAGGCTATGAAACTGTTTTATGGAGAAAAGGTTGATGGAAGTCATTAATTATTGATCCATGATGAAGTTGATCATGTTGGTTACATCGAGCTAAAGACGTTAAAGAAGCACTACATGCGAGGCAACCTATGAATCATGATATATTTCATTTTATGTTATCTTTTTATGTTTTTTAGTTATTTTCGTTATTGTTATTATTATTTTCTTTTATCTTTTTATCCCTTTTTCATTTAAGTTTTGCAAGGATGTTAATCTCATATTGGATGGATCCAAATAAAAAAATCATCATAATCAAGAAAGTACCAATAACCCTCTCACTTTTTCATAAATTCTTGTATTATGTACATTGAGGACATTATACAATTTAAGTGTGGGGATGGGTTTTATGAACATTCAATTGCTTTCTTCAAGGTTATTATAATCCTGATTATAATTTTTATTATCTGATATCTTGAATTGGTTGAATCTATCCATTAATACTCTACTTTATTGTTGAATATTGATTTGAATTGGTGTGTAAAGGGATGATGGTTAGAATGAAAATAGTTTTTTAAGTCTTATTTTTTGTAATCATTGAAATTTTCAACTTGAATGAAAATTACATATTATTTACACATATATATACCCATTTTTTCATGAGCTTTTGAGCCTAAAGTGCAATTTTTAAAAATTTTTAAAGCTCTAGTTTTTCTTTCACATCTGTGTTATCGTATATAGTTGGATAATCCTAGAACTTCCTTTTTTTATGCATATCGAGACCATATTTGTTAAATTAGAAGCATTAATAAGATGAAGGCATTTAGATTTACCAACTTGCTTGGCCTATGTTTTTGAAATCACCATACCCCAAAATTTACCTTTAGGAATAACCAAGTTGAGCCTTAACCTTTTTTTTTTTGATTAAACCTAAAGTGTAAACCTTTATCTTATTTGTCCTTTGAAGACCTTTTTATTGTTTTGAACTTTGAAGGTTATTTACGTGCTTTACTTATTGAGACTTGAAATTTGTGAAAGGTCCAATATTTGTTGAATTGTGGTACTAATTAGAATATTATAAAAAAGAAAAAGAAAGAAAAAAGAAAAAAGAGAAAAAAAGTTTTTGGTACCAATAGAGTTGTATTGAAAGGACCTACGTATACTTGTAAACAAGCCTTGTCTTATTTCTTTGAGTAAATTTCCCTCACTTAACCTCTTTTATTATCCCATTCATACCATACCTAAACCCTATTTCAACTTTATAAAGACCTTTTGAACTTTATTTCTAGTTTGTACATAAATGGTAGAGATGTGATTTTTTATTGCAAGTCTATGGTAAGGGTTCTACTATGCATTTATTAAGAGTTTTGATACTTTTCACCTTAAACGCTTGAGTGCATTAAGTGAAATCTTGATAAGGGTGTAAAGATTTATGCTTTTGATTTCAATGCAATTGTTGATGTAATTACTAGTAATATTGCTTAGGAAGTTCATTTTAGAACAACTTGACTCTAGTTGTATGTTAATTTGACTCAATATCATATGATGATGTATAGTGTGAATGGGCAGATTGAAATTGATGATGGATTGATGTTGTGAAATTTATAATTTTGCTTATAGTTTGCTGGAGGACAAGCGAAAACTTAAGTGTGGGGATATTTGATAGATGGTTAATTGACTATATTATTACCCCATATTTAATGTATTTTTTCTTGATGTTTTATACTTTTGGTATATATTTGATACTTACTTCATTTTAAGTATGTTTACAGAGTATAATTGCCTTCACAAACTTAAAGGAGAAGAATGTGGATGAAAATGTAGTGTAAAATAGAGAAGTAGCAATCACAAAGGACTATACTACCGTGCATTTTTATGATACTCGGTGAATTCTGATTATGCACGGTCTGATGCACGACCATGTAAGAGACTGTACATAACCTAAAAACCTAGATTTTCATATAAAATTGACATTTTAGAGGTAAGTAGGAGAAGGAGAAGTTGGGAGGTGATTTCTAAAAGTGGGACTCATCTAGATGCGATTTTGTTCCAAAGAAGTGGAAAATACGAAGATTTCATCGAAAGATCCATCAAAATAAAAGATTAAGCCTCTACATTGCAAGAACATTAGATAAAAGACAATCAAGGACATTTAGAATTATGATTCCATTGTTTTTAATTTATTTTTCTTTCATTGTATATTTGATTTTGTGTTCGATAATATGTAACTAAACGTCCAGTTAGCATTTATGTTAGATGAACTTTATGTTAATACTTTGATATGATTTGATTATTTTATTAATGCAATTGGTTATTTGATATATTATGATCTGATTACACATTTTATTTATGTTCCAATAACTCGAGAATATTAGTTTATAATCTGATTTCATATGAAGAGATTGAGAAATCCTAGTGTAAAAATATCTACCATAATTAGAAGGAGTTTATTGCAACTTTAGAGATAGGATGACATAAATCTTCCGAATTAGGGTTAAACATAATAGAGGGACTCATAAATTGGTAACATAAGCTTATAAGATTTTGACTTGAGTAATTCGGTTAGAGATCTTAGGATTAGTTAGTAGGCTCAAGGTTAGCTACCAACATACAATAAGAGTCTTCACAGTCCAATTTATCAACATTTTCATGATAAAAGATCAATCTTTTAAGAGTTTAAGGGGATTCAAACCTATATACTAATTTTTGATAACAATAATTTTCTAAATGAATTCCAGTATCTTTGCATTCATTATCGTTTCATATTTCTTTAATCGTTTAGTTTTTATTTTATTTTTTAAAAAATATAAAATCGATCCGTATGCTAGATAATAGGGGAAGAATAATTACTAATATTCATATCCTTTACGGGATCAACCCGTACTTGCTGGTACTAGCTACAGTTTTGTCGTGCATTTGCAGTTTATTATAATATTGACTATCTCGAAATATGTCAACCAGTAGGCACTAAAACCACTACATTTCTCCAAGATCTATTGGAGAGTCATTCCTTGAGATATTCCTGCCTTCCATATTAACTTTATACCTGTTAAACACACCAGAAAATAAAACCTAACTCTGCACAACTAAATTCGTGGTAGTTGTGAGTAAGGATTGTACCTATAGAGAGTGTGTGTAGCTTTTGTAATGAATAAATTAGTGTTTAGGATTTTGGATGAGGGGTCTAGTTGAAATTGGTTAACAAAATAAAGTAAAACTAAAATATTAAAAATAAATCAAATCGAACACTATAATAGTGATGGAATTGAGAAATAAGTTTCCAATTTAGTTCTTGGTTTAATCTCAACCTTCACACAATTGAGCACAGTTAATAGTTATATTGTTCTTATACCTCTATTTAAAACTATTAACCATAAACTAACAATAAGCTATGTTAATTCCAGTTTTCCCTTAGGTTGTCTCTAATCAAAATAAGCTCTTTAATTAGGTCTAGGTATTGAACAACCTAGAATAAGCTCTCCAAATTTAGTGTGGCAACCGCATTATGAACTAGGAAATTAGGTTAATCTAGGTAATAAGGACACAAGATCTTATCATTTAACCTATGCTATGTTATTCCTAGTGATGTACAACCATTATTTTACCATAGATGAATTAGAGTTACAATGCTTACATAGTGTAATCTAGATTCTACCAATGAGTTCATACATGAATAATCTATTTGAGATTGAGAACATTAATCATTCATACATAAATAATAAAACATTAAATAAAGAATAACACAAACAATTCCAAAATAGGGAAAACATTACTACAAGATGAAGAGATGCCTAAATGTGTCCTTTGGCTTTGATATCCCCTTCGAACTAGAAGGAAGATTGTTAGTTCCATATAGATTCCAAAGAAGTAAGAGTTTTGCTCACTTTCGTGTCTCTCAAACCCCTTCCTCCTTTATTTGGCCAGTTAAACATCCTTTTATAGTAAAAATTAGCTTCTGGGGGATACATGGTCATCTATATGGCTATATGACTAATCGTGTATGTCATTTTTCCAAAATTCACTAACATTGACTGTGCTAATGTGCTACACATGGATTTATCTAATCATGTAAGTTGCAAGTGAGACTGAAACTGTGTCTTCGCATTCCTACATGTTTCTAGAGAGTTACATTGTCTTATACATAGATGTGTAGGTTGCAAAAACTTTATTGGTTTCATTTTTATCCCATCTTCATCCTAATTCATCTCCTTCTTATTTTGAAAAGGAAAATAAGATCGAACATCAAGAGGATGGCTCTAAAGATATTTTTTAATCTCATTTCGATTTTTGTTCCTCTAACTTGTATCTAAAATAAAATATGAACCAAAACAAGTATCTTAAGCATGTCATAACTTTAATCACTAAGTATTAGCGAGTAAATATATAGTTAATAGAGCACTCGTCAAGTTCCCCCACACTTAGCTTCTAAACATAAACACTTCCTCCTTTTTCATACTTCCTAAGAATAGATAGTCATAAGAAAAGAAGAATAAATTTTAAAACCATGGTAAGAACTAAACATTAAATGATTTTACTCATGATTAATCAATAATTATTCCTTTTAGAAACTGAGCAATCTAGAGGTAGACTTCGACAAGATGTGTTTAAAAATAAGATAGATCTGTAGGTACACTCAAATACCATTCATGATGTACACTTAAATACCATTCATGATTAAGTCATTCCATGTCTTTGCATGTCATTTCGGTTCTCTACCACTAAGATTAACATCCATAATCATGAATTAAAGAACTTTTAAAGGTTATAATGGGGCCAAAGGTTAAGGTGAGAAGTATTTGGATAATGTAGTTCAAAAACCATTAAAACTAGTGAAGCAGGAAAGACATTCAATAGAATATCAAGAAATTAAAATCCACTCAAAAATTAACTCTATTTCATAGTTTAGATTCAAGCCTTCATATTGTAAAACTCATGAAGCATAAGGAATTAGAAGAAATCACTCACAAAAATTGATGATAAACAATACATTGTAACCATAAGGAGTGACCCTTTAAGACAACATCTCGCTCATTTACATTATAATCAAATCACCCATTCTATATAACTTTAGGAGGAAAGACTAACATGAATTACTTTACAAAACAAATAACTTTCCAACTTGATATTTTTTCTCTTTTTATTTCTTTTTACTTTTTTAGAAAAAATTGAAAGAAACTACATCAACACGCTTACGTGTACACGTATGCTCTTATGCATCTACTAACATCAACAATCACAAATGCTCCACTAACTTTAGGGCATGGGTAAGATATTTAGTTAAGTTAAAGGCATGTAATGTGGTTAGCATGAAAAGAAAAGGCTAATAAAGCTCAAGGGGGCTTATCAAAAGAAAAAAATCATATCATTAGGTAGGCTATTTTGTTAATGTAGCTTGTAAAACAAAGAAAGCCTTAATCATTTTCATTTTAATGCATATGATAAAAATATGGTCTCGAATAAAAAATTAAAGTAAAATCAAGATATACATGTCATGAAGGTCACAAATGAGCAAAAGACAACGAGACTAATATGGATGTGTCAGTCTAAACAGACTTAAATCTTTAGTGACTTATCTCTACCCAATAGTCAACACTTTTCTAAAGATTGTTGACAAATTATCAAAGAAAAATACATGTTGAGCTTGCCATAAAGTTTTCTAGTTAATTCTACTCTCTAATTATAACTGTATAAAAGCAATAGAAAAAGGGAAAATGTTTTTTTTTATTTTTTAACTTAAAGTACATAAGAAACAAACCAACTTAAAAACACTCATACTAAATAAGATCCTTTCCCTCACACTTAAAACTTACATTATGCCTTGTGTAACATCAAATGTAAGAAATGTAGCATTCAACAAAAACAATAAATGGAAAAATGTAAAGGAAAAGGAACAAACTCCCCTTGGGTTGCCTCCCAAGTAGCACCTCTATTTATTATCATTGGCTCAACTCCATGTTTTCCTCATCACATGACAAAATTTTGATCTTTAAGGATCACAATTTCTATATCTTCCATTTGACCTTCTTCATGATAAGGTTTGAGGCGATGACTACTTATATTCAATATCCTCCCTATTTTTGGACTCTTAATCTCTACTGCACTATAGGGAGAGACATTAGTAATCATAAAAGTATAAACTTAATAAGGACATAATTTATGCAGAAACCACTTTTTGACTAATGATAAAGGTTTTCCTCTAGACATTGAAAGCTTTGGTCTTTTCTATAGTTGAAATTGCTTCTAATTTATTTTGTATACTTCCACTCACAATCTTCCTATACTGAAGGGTCAAAAACATTAATTGGAAAAATAGAAAATGATTTTAAGGGTGCTTATTAACATCAAAATATTGAAATAAGTAACTTCCCCATCAAATTCCATTATGAGGGTGCCCTTATGAACATGTATCTTAGTTTAGGCTCTATTAAGAAACGATCTCCCTAGTAAGATAGGTATTAGATTATAGGAGGTTTCCTTATTGATGTCAATCAAATAAAACAGGAAATATTAGTTCATTCATTTGCACAAACACATCCTCAATCATCCCTTTTAGGTAAGCGTTACTACGATTAACTAATTATTTGATAACACTGGTTTCTTTTAAGGGGCCTAAACTTAAAGAAGCATACATGGAACGAAGCATAACATTAATTGAAGCTCCTAAATCTAACATGGTTTGTTTAATCTTAGTGTTACCAATTTTACAAGGAATGGTAAGCATGCCTAGGTCCTGATACTTAGGAGGTATATTCTTTTTAAAGACCAGAAATAATTTCACCCATCTTAATCATTTCATTACCTCTTAACTTCTATTTTTTAGTACACAACTCCCTAAGGAATTATGTATACCTCATCACTTAATTGCTCATATATAAAAGTGGCGTATTCACTTCAACCTTTTAAAAGGTCTCACAGATTTTCTTATCCTTATCCTCCTTGTTTAACTTTAGTAACCTGTTAGGGAAAGGTGGAGGATTAGTCTTACTAGCAATGCAAGATTCAACCTTTACCTTTGATCTAGGTGATACATCCATTTCTTCTTTAAGATCCTTCTCAATTACACTAAAATTCTTTATATTTGTCTTATGTTATGAAGGAGTTTTTCCTCCTTTTTGGGCTTCTAAACAGTTGATAGCCACTACCATTTAGCTCATTTGGTTCTTTAGGTTTTGAATGCTAGACCTTGACTCATAAAAGTTAGATTTAGTCCATTATTAAAACTATTGCACATCCTGTTGGAATTACAAAGTGTTAGTTGTAAATGACTTAACTATATCTTCTAACAATGTACCTAAGGTAGAGGAGGAGGATTGTGGTCTAAGTGGAAGTTATTATGCACCATGTAGTTTATTTAGGAATTAGTTTTACTACCTATTCCCTCCATAACTAAAGTATGGGTAATCTCTCCAACCTGGGTTATAAGTCTGGCAATATCAGTTGTAGCTCATCTAAATTATGCTCTATGGATGAATTTTTTATCTCATTTACCCAACGAACATCGTTGTGAATGACAAATTGTTGAGTATTTATTGCTATATGCTCGATCAAAATTTTGACCTATATGGGAATCTTTTCACATAATCCTCCACACTTGCTGTATTTACTAGGCTTTTATTCATAGCCAATAATCCTTTGTAGAAGTACTAGATGAGGAGTTGTTCCGTGATATTATGGTGAGGGCGGCTGGCATACAACTTTTTAAAGCATTCCTAATCCTTATAAAGGGATTCTTCATGATGTTGCTTTATTCTTTTTGTAAGCTGTTGTCTTTGATACCAGAAAGTATTTCTTTAAAAAAGCTTGTTCATTTTAATCCATGTGCTAACACTCCTAATAGACAAATAAAAAAGGTAGTCTTTTGTTGCATCCTTTAAAGAAAATGGAAAGGCTCTCAGCATAATCTACTCTTCTGTCACCCCTAGAGTTTTCATACTAAAACAGACCACATCGAGCTCCTTGAGATGTTTATGAACATCCTCACCTGGAAAATATGTTTATGAGCATCCTTACCTGCAAAACCATGAAATTTGGGCAAAAGATGGATTAAGCGAATCTTAAGCTCAAAATTAAGATGTTCAACAAAATTTGAAAAAGTGATGAATAAAGGCCTTTAAGTTAAATTTGAAGCAGCCAACTTTCTTAAAGTTCTTGGATTGGCCATGGATTCCCCAAGTTCAATTCCTTGCTGCATTTTTAAAGTTGTTTTGATTTCACTATGCAATCTTTGCAGTGTCCTCTCGATATCGTGATCAAATTGCATAGGGTCTTGATGAGGAGATCTTGTTACTACCATACACAAACACTAACAAACATGAAAAGATTAAGATATATATATATATATATATAGATATATACTTTTGATTTAAATTGATGTTAGTGTTTAGGATTGAAATCAAAATCAAAAACTAAATCACTTTACTATCTGGCAACAATGCCAACTCTACAAAACTAAATTTGTAGTATTGGTGAGTAAGGATCTTATCCACAGAGAGTGTGTGTGTGTAGTTTTTGTAATGAATGAATCGGTGTTTAGGATTTTTTTGAGGGGGGGGGGGGAAGGAGGTTTGGCTGAATTTGGTTAACAAAATAAATTAAAACTAAAATATTTAAAACAAATCAAATTAATCAGTACAAAAGTGATGAAATTGACAAATTGGTATGAAATATTGTTCTTGGTTCAATCTCAACCTTAGCACAATTGAGCACACTTAATTGTGTTGGAGTTATGTGAATATAGTGCCTTGGAAAGCAAGTGTATCTACATGTACCTTAATCTTCTTCAGTTATAGTTTTGTAATGGAAATATTTATTATTAATAAAATAAAAGAGTTTGGTT